>VZTI01004732.1:382824-409782 GCA_013397865.1 Struthidea cinerea
GCGGGGTGGGGGGGGTCGGGGGGAAACAATGTGGAATTGGCAAAGCGTCATTCGTGGATGGTGAGCCAGATCTAGGTCCAAATGCAGATGGATTCATGCTCTTTTAAAATCACAGCTGTTCCCTCTCTGCCTCTTCACGTGAATGCCCCTGCTCAGGCAAAGC
Organism: Struthidea cinerea; assembly: GCA_013397865.1. Lineage (NCBI taxonomy): Eukaryota > Metazoa > Chordata > Aves > Passeriformes > Corcoracidae > Struthidea > Struthidea cinerea. Next base: position 382,988 of record VZTI01004732.1, read on the forward strand.
CTTCTCCGTAGTTCCTGCTATCCTATTTCCCTATTTTTGCACCACCACCATGCTCTCTTAAGTCTCCAAGTCAACTTGTCATGTTTACTTGCCTGTTTTTGAGAATTGCAGCTGCTGCGTGTGTGACATCCCTTGGCTCTGAATTCATGGTTATCTTCATAACAGTTTATCCCTACCTCATTTTTTTGAAGTTTTGTAAATCTCAGATTATCCTAATGTCACAAAATTAAAAATTTGGACCTATTATTGTTGGTAGGCCCCAGATTTCACCTGTAGTGATAAAGGATAAAAGATTTTTTTTTTTGCTGTCCACAACTGAGGCCTGAGACAGAGTTCTTATTAGAGAATATTCAAAACATGCTTCTGTTTTGTGCTTTTATTGGTTTGGGGTTTGGGTGTTTTTTAAGATTGCTTGTTCTTAGTTCTCTGATGCTCACAGGTCTTTCCTCAGACTGTTGGAAGAAAGAGACTGCTGTCCCCGTGTCAGAACAGGAATATAGAGTCTTTAAAAGCAGTGTTTCCAGTGCTAGTTTTTAAGATCTTTTTAGTACGTCTGTACTGGGATTATTTCAAGGCCGTGGAATCTGCCTAAACCTGTACCTGAAATGTAGCATAGGCGGGAAATTCATTTCCTTGGCCCAATGCTTAGTTCACAACTGATTTCCAGCTTTTCTAGGAAGGAGGAACTTGCAATGTGTTATTAGCCTCTGTTCTGTCTTTTTTTTTTTCAGTGGTTTTGATTCTTAAAAAAAAATTACCTTAACCTTTTTTCAGTGCTCCAGTTTGCAGCACTGCAGAAGATGCTGCAGTGTAGCTCTGCAAACTCACAATGTGATCTTTCCTCTCTCTTTCCTTGTGTATTTTGCTTATCAGTAAAATTAGTTAATGGCATTAGTATTTATTGTTCTCTTTGGCTGTTTGAGAAGAATGAGACAGCTGCGACTTCTGAACAATTGTTTCAAGCTTTATGCATTTCACGGACAGGGAACTCTATATGCTTTCAGTTTATTTCATATTTTGGAGTTAATCTTCAGTTATGAGAGCTAGAGTCTTAAAATTGATTGAAAGTTAAAAATGGCAGGCTTGTCCTTTTATACCTTTAAATTCTACATCATTGACCTGTTGTGCATTGGCTTAGCTTGAACCCAGCTGAAGGCATTTTGGCAGGCCATCCTTATGTTAATTTTATGATATACTTTAATTTTGATAAAGGGCTCAATAAAGAATATTTGTAGGAATGTTGGTTTTGCTCTTGCACTTTTCGTGAATGCTTTTCCTGCCTCGGTGACATTATTCTTTGTAATGCTGAGTGTGAAGTACAAAGGCAAAAGTGAAGGAAGAAGCAAAGAGCTGAAATTAGAGTATGGGTGACAGTGTATCTGATGCCAATGGGTGTTTCTTGGTGAAGATGTATTTCCTTAAGGTAGTTCCTGTTGTGTCACCTGGGAGCAGGGAAAAAAATCTCCTTGAGATACTGCTACTCCCTACTGATACATCCCTACTGTGAAAGGGGAGGGGAATATATAGAGGAGCAAAAAACTGTGCAGATTGCATGAATGCCTGTGGACCTGGGCAAATCACTTGCACATGAGTCCATGCTGCTGGCTGAAATGCAGAATCGTAACTACACATTGTGGAGCTTAGTTAAGGGTGTTTTTTAGGAGGGTGCTAAGTTGCTGGTCCATCCTTGTGTCCACTCTTCTTTGTGGTCTTCATTAGAGTTCTGTCTTTCCTACAGTTTTGTGCAGCAGAAGTGTTACATTTGAGACAGTGTAAGTCTCAGATATAATTTCTTTAATTGCAGGGAAGATGAAAAGGAAGTTTGCTTTTGGAGTGAAAAAAGGTGTGGTTGAAATCTGGAAATGCTTTGAAAACTCCCACCTGTTGATGCTCCTTCCCCACCCTCAACAGTTACTTAACCTGTGGGAACAAATGGGAATCTTTCTAAGGTTCTCACCCAAGCATGTGGGTTTGCAGTTCCACATATCTATTGAAAGTGAACTCCTGCTGAAACCTTGCGTCCTCATCCACTTGTACCTAACTTCACAGAAGGGTTATTGTTCTAACAGGTGGAACAAGCACTAAAGTGTGCTTGGGTATTAGAAAAGACTCATTTGTTACAATATTTTTAAAGCTATCCTCACAGTAGAAATAATGGTTCTTACAAAAGGGGAGGAAGAGCATCCTTGTCTCTCTCAGAGAAGTTGTGTTTCATTAGATTTAGCTGCTCAAACCAGGAAGCACTAGCACTCAGGAATCATTCATGTCATTGGTAGTGGAGCTGTAAGGTGTTGAACTATCTTGAGGCAGGCTTTACCTAGTAGGAAAAAAAACCCAAAAACCCCTTGTGACTTAGTTCTGCTTTATTTAAAGCCTTTTAGGTTATCTAAACTTCTGTGTAAAATTGATGGCTATTGTGAAGGATTGGCGCAGTCAGCGACTACCCAAATAGCAAGGGAGCAATTGCATTCATCTTACTGAGGTTCCTTTATTACAAGCCAGGAGCTAAAAGGTAGCCTTGGGCTCATTCTGATTCTGAGGTACTACCAAGTGGTGTTTGTGAGGATGGCTTCCTAAATGTATATATAAAAAAACCTTCAAAGGATTCTTTTTGTTTCAGACTTTTGTAGGAAGGAAGCCTGGATAGATCGAGGCGGGTGACAAAGACAGAAGGCTCTGCTTTTAATTTCCCTCTTTTTTTCTTGGGGACCTATCTGAGTGAAGTGCCAGAAGTCTGGCTCTAACCTTTAAGCTCAGCCAATAAGCTATTGCTTCTTTGACTCCTCAAATAGATTTGCTATATAAAGCATTATGTTTCCAAAATTTCCTTCTTTGTATGTTAATTTCTCATTCCACTGAATCTTCTGGAGTTTTATTTTGTTGGTTGGTCAAGCAGAGGAACCAGAAAATGACTGAAGATTACTCAAACTGCTGCTGTAAAAACTCAAGGAGGAGAGACATTCGCTTTTTATGAGCTGTTTTTAACAAAAATGCTTCAGCTCACCATTGCAGTTTTAGTCCAGAATCCTCAAAACTAGTTTTGATTCCTCTGTGAAATTAGTAGAATTAGGCAGCATAATATCTTCAGGGGTCTACAAAATGTCTAGTTAGGCCATACTACCAAGAGGCAAATCCCTGAAGGTTCTGTTTCATACTTCAGCAACGAAAACATGGAACTGTGTGTTTTCTATCGGCGTTATTGCAGCTACGGTCTAAGTTGATCTTAGCTTACCCTGTAAGAGTCTTATCACCTCTTTTTTTTCTTTTGAGGTCATGAAACGCGTACGCACAGAACAGATTCAGATGGCAGTGTCCTGCTACCTCAAGCGCCGTCAGTATGTGGACTCGGAAGGTCCCCTAAAACAAGGGCTGAGGCTGTGTCAGACTGCTGAAGAGATGGCAGCTAATCTCACAGGTAATCCTGTCGTATTTTCCATGACTGCTTCTTGGCAGAGTTGTGAGCCTGTATGTTAGCAGCTATATGAATTTGCACATACGGGCGTTTCTTCTTTTGAAATAAATTTCTTACTGTTAAGTTGGCATGAACTATGAACTTTTGAAGAATGAAAATGTGGGTGAAAGTGTAGCAAGGTGACATTCATAGTCAGTGAAACATCAGGCTGAAACACCATGTCAGGGTAGTGGAAAATGCATATGTTGTATCCCAAATAACGTGAAGTCTGGTGAGTAGTGGTGCTTTGGAATGGAGGTGAGAAGAACCTAGATGAGGAAGAAAGTAGAAGCAGGAAATTCTGTTGTACCTTTGTGCTCCAGCAGAGTTATATCATGTGAAATTAAAATGCTAAGGCTGTATCTTTTTCTGGCCTAGTCAGCTTTGTAGTTGTGAAAAGCCTGCTCTGTCACTTGGGGAAAAAAAACCCAAAACCTTCAGTGGATGAGACAAGGCATGCAGGGAAATAAACTTTCTTCTCTTTCGTAGAGATGTTTGAATCCTGCCACACTGCTTGCTTTCCAAATTCTCTGTGACAGTCTTCATTGTAATTATTATTTTTGTTTTAACAAACTGTGCTGTCGCTTGACTATCTACAAGTATTGGAAGGATGAAAGCTATGCGGACGTTACAGAGATTAAATTCACTTGTAAAAGTAATAGAAAATACTGGGCTGACCTTTTGGATAAAATAGCAAGGAGAAATTTTTTTCTGTTAATGAAACTGCTTAGATTATGACAGTATCCCAGGCAAAGTGGAGTGGTGGTGACCTTAGTTACTTGTAATATGACTTGATTTGACAAAATATTAGTAGCTATTTAACTGTGTTTGTACCTAGATAAGACTGGATGCAGGAACAGCTTTTTCCACCTTTAGAGTATTTTACCATAGTTAACAATCCAAAGATGAGTGACTTGTGGGTGAATGTTTAGGGGTCCCCTTTAATGGCCTGGAGGAAATTGGACAATATTTCATCATTAGAAGTAACTTAACGTCTTACTAGTACTTTTCATTTCCTCACTTTTTTCAGCCTAGCTATCAGAAGTTTATTGCAATCCCTGAAAAAGTACTGGGGAAGATGGGGAAAGAATGAAACCAAAGTAAAATGCTGAATTGTTTTTCAATGGGAGATTTTACATGAGAAGTGGGTAGACAGGTCAGTGTCAAAATGTGCTCAGAATGTGATACCGGCCATATGAGGAGGTCACAGAAGTGTCTTAAGTAGTGGAGATGGACTGGATTACAAGCCCTTGCATGTTCATGTGGCTTCATGCAGAGAAGAAATATTTCAGTAAAGGGTGTGAAGGAGTGTGTGATTGGGTTTTTACTTTTTTACTCATCTTCCACCAAATGTTATTACTAAATTTCATATCAGTCTGTATCCTCTTGCCAGTGCACGTGTTTTGTGGATGGTGATTCAGAATTCAGTCATCAGTTTTCATTAGAACTGAAAATGGTCTGCTCTCATGTGTTCACCTTCTTACTACTTCTTGTCAAACATGCTCACAGTGAGCTGTCAATGAGCATGCTGCAGTTCCAGCAATGAGTGTTGGAAAAGCAAACCCAAGCTTGTTACTTAATCTGACAACAGATGCTGAAAATACTTTCTGCTGCAGTCATCTCAGTTTTGTGAACTGAATAAAAACTGAGCAGATTGTAAAGCCTTCATAGCTTTATTTTGGGGAAGACTATCAACATGTTTTTCTGAAGATGTTTTTGCTTTTTCCTTAGAAAAGCTCACCTTGCTTTTTCTGTTCAGTGCTTCTGTTTGACTTTTGAATTAACTAGCCTGTGTGAATGGGAGACTTGGAGGGGACCTCGGAAGATGATCTGGTCCAACCTTTTCTCTGGGAGAGGGAGCCCAGATGAGATTATCTAGGATCCTGTCCGATTACATCTGCAGTAAAATGTAGCACAGAGCTTCCTTGTGAAAGAATAATATCTGGGGACAGAATGACTGACTAAGGAACAGGCTCCTCTAATATTGCCCATATGTTAGCACATACGACACACGACTATCTGAAATAATGTAAAATTGTACATCATCACAGTCACCTAAAGAGGAGTCAGTTGCTGTTATACAACATTTACAGTAGCCCCACATTTGTTAGCTGGAAGCAATTCTGCTGGTAGCCAACACAAGAGACCAGGAAGGTACTGTCCATATCCCTGAGTTAGGAGTGAGTTCCTTTGAATTTCCTATCAGGTTGCATAGCTGGCTGCATTTATTGGATATGAAGGAGCAGATATTTCCAATAGATGTTCTTATGACCACTGGGGAAGGTGGAAAAGAAACTGTGGTAGGTTTACTGATGTATGAGAAGGATACAGCCAGTGTTTTATTTCTACCGGGTGGAAAATGTGCATGAAATTTTACTCTTGTTTTGGAATCAGTTGACTTCTTGATCCTCTTTGCAGTTCTCATAAGCTTAAAGTTTTGGGAAGGCAAAGAATTAGAATTTCTTACGACTGTCTGGTATGTAGGGTTCATTTACCATTTCCTGGACAGGAATGAGCTCTAGTATCATTGTGGAAAGAATAGACCATAATGGTTGCCCTGTCAGACTGTTTCAGGACAGGTAGACAAAAATGATACTCTACTTTCTGAAGCACAAAGTACACCTTAATTTTGGAATTAAGTTGCTTATGCAGAGGAAGTTGTGGCGTGGGGGAAACATTTCATAAAGCCCAGGCCAATGAGCTGTGCTTGCACAGCATGAGCAAGGTGGCAAGCCATTCCCATTCCTGCGGAAATGAGGCCACCAGATCTCTGTGAAGAGTTGACTGTTACGTGTAATCCTGTGACAGCATAAGAGACAGACCCTCATATTTCTGTATTTCTTTCCTTTTGCAATGAGTTGTATGGGAGACATTGGAAACTGTCACTAAGTATTCTTGAGTTACTACATGTGTATATGTGCAGTTTACTTTCTCATGCTGAGTATTGATTGTATTAAATTTTACATCCAAATAGCAGAGCTTTTTACTTAGCTGTTGAGTAGTACCAGTATGTGAGTCTGGAGTTCTTACTGTCTTTGAGTTTCTGAAGCAGCCAGGCTGTAGAAAGCTCAGTGTAGCTGTGCCTTTCAGCAAGTTATATTTGTTATATCTAAACTGATTTAAGATGATATCGTATTGGTGCTGGAATCTGGTTTTGTTTTTTTTTCCCAAGAAGGGATGGTGAACATAGCCCATCTCTCTGTTTCAAAAGCTGAATTCAGCTTGCCAAACGTACCTCCTGTATTTACATAAGCTGAAGGAAAGTAGACCTTTGTCTTACCAGAGTGAGAGAGAGAGAAAGGACTGGGGGAAGAAGTGGTGACAGGCTGCCTGTGTACCATGTGCTGATCTCTTTCTAATTAGAGGCATTGAGATGAGCTGGAGGCTGGCCTATCTCTCCTTAGAGTGTGAACATTTGATAATGTTGTTTATAGACTTCCACGGCTGTCAGACTGGTGCACCTCTGTGTGAGCCAAAAGCCCCCCAGTGAATCAGGAGTAGAAAGGCAGAGGATGAAAACTGGTGCAGGGCAAGGGAGACTTAAATAAATTGAAGTGAAAGTAAGAAAAATAGGGGCTCTGGAGGGGACAAGAGTTACAATTTGAAAAATAATAATAGGAAAGGAAAATAGTGGAACTCCTTGCCCTCTTGTGCTCTATTTAGAACAGCAGAATGTGTGTTTCTAATCTCTGGTATTTGCATGTGCTTGGGGTATGTTGATGCATGTCTGTAAACTTGCACAAAGTCCCCTGTGGATTCCAGGCCATTAGCAGAAAAGCAAAGGTTTGGTGCCAGAGAAGGAGAAGCCAATTCCCTTTCTAAGCAGTTCAGAACCACTTTTACCAGAGTCTGGTTCTGAAAAACAGTTGAACACAGTCTGAGAAGACCATTAACAATTGGGTTTGTGGTCAGTTGCCAGCTACCCCTTAACCTAAAATCCTCAGGGAGGAGGGTACATTTTAGTGAAAAACTACTAAGTGTTTGTTTAGAGATTCAGTGTTTTCACCACCACCTCTGTGAGACTCAATAAATGATAATGATTATAATTTATTGTAAGTTATAATGACTGGGACGAGAAATTTGCAACTCTGAAGTAGCGTCACTGTAGACCTGTTCAGGTGGTTGGTGGGACTCACTGAAAAAGAAACTATATTTTGGAGGAAGTTGTATATTGCTTTCTTCATCTTTTCTGAGTGTAAAGTTGTAAAACCACAGTAGTAAAACTTTTAAGGGGTCTGTGATGGTGTTGCTCTGAATTTCTCGGGAGCTTAAGGTTGCATTTGAAAACTTATAAAATGAGTTCTGGGTGGAGCGGGTGAGTTGCTGAGATTTTTAGGGTAGGTTTTGGCTTTCAGTGTACTTTCTCATTCATGATCTGTCAAGGTGGTTAATGCCACATTTAGATGCTTTGGACTACGTCATACCTGGATGGTTTGAAAGATGAAATGTCATTTGTGTGGCTGCATACTTTGGATTTTATGAGAAGCTTTTTTTTCAGGCACACATGTAGAAATCTTTAACTCTCCATGTAATTTTGCTTCTTTTATTTCACAGTCCAATCTGAGTCTGGTTGTGCCAACGTTGTGTCTGCAGCTCCCTGCCTGGCAGAGCCACAGCAATATGAAGTACAGTTTGGACGATTACGCAATTTTCTGACAGGTAAATATCAAGAAGCAAGAAAGAAGTAGCTGAATTTTGTCTTTGTTATTTCAGTGAGTAAAGGGCCATATAATAAAATTCAAAACCATGTCTCTAACAATCTTTTGATTTCTAGTTGTGAGATTTCAGTTAAAATATAAATATTTAATTTTTCTTTTTTTTGGTTGTTGTCTGTGTGCTGAATAGCTTTGAATTTTGTAGATGGCTGACTGTCTTTTCTTGCTCAAGCATTTGGCCTTTGTAGGTCTAGACAACAGCATTTTTACACAGGACAGGAGTAACATAACTAATTAATCTCTAGTTCAACCACCTGCTCAAAGCGGGGCAGGATGGGTGTTTGATCAGGTTGCTCAGAGCCTTTTCCAGTCAGGTTTAGAAAATCAAAGACTGGAGATTGCTGTGCATCTCTGGGACCCTGCTGCAATTCAGTAAGAATTTCCCTTGCAACAGCTTGCCTGAGCACCTCTGAGAAGAGGCTGTCTCCTTTTCCAGTATAATATCCTTCTGGGTACTGAATGCAAGCAGTTGAATACCCCCTTCAGGCTAGATGGACCCAGCCCTGTAACCTCTTCATATGTTCCTAGGGAACATTTTCTTTGTTCATGTTTCTGCCAACTTCCCATCTCTTCCCTTTTTCCCCTACTGCAAAGTGAGGTCCTTCCTCTTGTTACATTTTTGGACTAGTGCACCTGGAGAAAAAAGAGACCTGGTGACTGCTTAGAGCTTTTACTACATGCGGACCACTGTTTTCACTGGCTTTGGCCCAGTTTCAGTGGGAGAGGAAGGAGAGTGATGCTTAAGTATTCAAACATGTATTTATACACTGCACACCACACATACTCTGTAGTTACTCCTGTAGAAATGAGAGAGAGGCACAGTATGGACTAGAGAAATCTGGAAGAGTTCTCAGCACAAAGGAAAAATAACCTAATGGAAGGGGAGAAAAGGGAATATGCATTGGTGAGTGGCAGGAGGGAAGAGAATGTTGAAAAGCAGCACTGCCTTTTGCATTTTGAGGATCAGCAGTGCCCATTTGTTTTCCAGTAATTTGGACCATTTGGTGCTGTGGTAATAACTCATTGTGGCCCTGTTTGTTGCCATGGTATTCTGCAGGGCTCCACTCCTCACAGTTCCCTGCAGCTGGCAAACAGCCCCAGAGAAGCTGGGGAAGGAGGGGTGGAGCTGTTGCACAGATCAGCCTCTGCAAGGTACAGCACAGCCTAATCGGGGTTTGTTACACTGTGTACTAGGAATTACTGCTGGGATTTGCCTTGGCAGAGGGAGAAAAACATGTACATGAGCAAGCACAGAAATAAAACGAGTACAGCATATTGCAGTACTTTTTGGAAACGATAGCTTCCTTTCCCCTGAAGACAAGTCAGTTCCATCCAAAGCACCACACGTGCATTTTACTGAAGCTGAGAGGAAAAAAAGCCACCAAAGCTCAGGCCTAGACAAGCTAGGTAAATAATTTTGACCTAAAACATTTAAATACTATTTTAAAATATAATGAATAAATGTTAAAGTTCATTTATCACAATAAACAAAGGGCATACTTTTTCTTTTGAAATAAATGGGGAAAATTCAACTATCATGTATGTTATGAGGTTGTATATTATTAGCTGTCCCACAACTAAAAATGATTCTGAAATCTCTGCATTTTGTTTTGACAAGGTGCGTCACTGATGTGGCAATCTCTATTCAGGTGTGTAATATGTAGTGTACCTCCTTTAGGTGACAAAGAGGTTCACCTCGATGTGCCAACAAAAGTCACCTTTTGCTTGCTCTCTGATGTCGCTGTCAAGGCTTTTTCAGCCTTCAGTTGTCCTTGCTCTGTTTTATTCCCAGTAGAAAGTGGATTGAGAAATCATTCAAAGTTTGTTGTTGTTTTTTATATAGATTCAGATTCTCAGCACAGCCATGAAGTGATGCCTCTTCTATATCCCCTCTTCGTCTACCTCCACCTGAACATGGTCCAGAATGGCCTAAAAAGCACAGTGGACAGTTTTTACAGCCGCTTCCATGGCATGTTCTTGCAGAATGCCAGCCAGAAGGATATCATTGAACAGTTGCAGACTACCATGACTATTCAAGATATCCTGTCCAACTTGAAGCTCCGGGCTTTTCTGGACAACAAATATGTCATCCGCCTTCAAGAGGACAGCTACAACTACCTTCTTCGCTACCTCCAAAGTGACAACAACAATGCCCTGTGCAAAGTCCTGACCTTGCACATTCACCTGGATGTGCAGCCTGCCAAGAGGACTGATTACCAGCTCTATGCTGGTGGGAGCTCCTCACGCAACGAGAGCAATGGCCTGGAACCCAGCGACATGCCAGCTTCCATTCTGCAGAATGAGGCAGCGCTGGATTTACTGCAGGACAGCATTAAACGTGTCAAGGACGGGCCCCCTTCCTTAACCACCATCTGTTTCTATGCCTTCTATAACACGGAGCAGATGCTGAACACTGCAGAGATTTCACCAAATAGCAAGCTGCTTGCTGCTGGGTTCGATAATTCATGTGTGAAGCTGTGGAGCCTGCGCTCCAGGAAATTGAAATCTGAGCCCCACCTTGTTGATGTGTCCCGCATCCGTTTGGCTTGTGACATCCTGGATGAGGAGGTCTGGATACCCTTTTTTTCCTCCCTTTCTCCCCCTTCTGCTGACCTGTTTTGAACATGAATTGTTGAGGATCTAGTAATGTCTTAAGGGAACTGTGAGGCTGTTCCACAGCCTGTGTGTCTTGATGGTCAGATTTTATAACCTACTTTCATCCTTGTTCTTCCCTGCAGTGGTTGTAAATGCTGCACTGAGGTGCAGTGAGTTTGTGCTCAGGTCATAGTTCGTTAGTCCTAGGTGCTGGTCCCCCTCCTCCAGCTGTCCTTGAACAGATGTCAGTAGACAGGCAGCCCAGTAAGGACAGGTGACTAGAGTAGGCTCCCCTCCCTGAGGAACACGGAGCCTTCTTCAGGATGGGAAGATGAAACAAGGAGATATGGGCAGTAAAAACACAAATGTGCCAAATGAAAACTAGAAGGAAAGTAGCTCAGAACAACCAGAAGGGTGGAGAGAAGGGCAGAGACACAGGAAGAGGAAAATACAGACTAAGGAAACAGCTAAAGAAGTCTGATCAGATGCCTACATGCAAAACTGTATTTCAGGCATCACCTTCATTTACCAGAGGTAAAGAATTATGGAAAAATTATGCAAAATGTCTCTGCTAAGGAATCTGAAGTGTAGAAACTGCAAGAGGCTTTCTACTCTGGAGTGGTGGAGACAAGGACAGGGATGTGTGTACCTTCAGTTCACATTCAAGGCTAGATGGCATCGTCTACTTGACCTTTTTTCCCTTGGTTTTTGTTGGTGTTTTTGGGGTTTTTTTTTGTTTTTTTTTTTTTGCTTTCTAGTCACGCCCTTCCTCCCCTCTCCACCCAACTGCCCAAGTAGCAACTTATATCTGGTTAGAGATCAAAATTTGTAACTCTTCTGTTGTTTAATCACTCTTCTCCTAAAAAAAACCCCCAAAACTCATTTGTTCTCGTTTAGCAGGAGAGACATCGTTTTTTCCACTGTTTTTCCTTCTAAAAAATACATAGTGGCAAGGTTCTATTTATTTTGGAAGAGTGCCAAGAGCTTGGTGTATTCAGGATCTCTGATTAGGGGTTGCTTTGTTAAACAGCTTGAGAAAAGAGGCAGGCATCAAGATGAGACAGCACAGCAGCATGTTCACTGCTTCCCAGGTTAACCCTTTTTGCAGAGTGAGCAGGTAAGTGGGTCAAACTAGCTCAAAATGGAGCTGTGGACTTAATTTCATTATAAACTGCATGAGTTTATAGGGCATGTGACTGTGTATTGCCCATCATGGAAGCCCAATGTCAGTAACTTGCAACATTTGTCTAGTAAATCAGCAGGTCACCTTTGGTTCTGGACTGTGGAAAAGTGAGATATTGCCAGGTTATCAGGAGTGTGTGTATTGGGTTTCTCTGGCATGTAGTCATAGACTTGCTTATTGTACATGTATTAGGAGACAGCCATGGAATCCTGAATGCAAATGGCTTTGGTGGCTATTTGATGTTTTGTGTACCCTGCAGTTTTTGTGCACAGATCTAAAGCCAGAACTGGTCATAAACCAGCACTGATCAAAGTCCTCGTTGCCCTGAATAATTTCCACCACTGACAAAACAAATAGTGACCTGAGCAGGAGTTCAGTGTTGAGGGAGAGTACCAATACCAGCCTGAACACACTGTTGGTTACCAAATGCAGATGAAAGCCCCCTGAATACAAGGAAATAAGTTCACTTACCTGGGAGCCCTATGTGGAAATACACAGGCACCCTCAGAGCTGCAGGTGGGAGCAGACCAGCACTTGCTTTGGTGCCATGGGAGAGGAAGCCAAAGATACCAAGACCAAACCAGACTACCTTGACTGGGCTGTAGCTCAGTGTGAGCAGGGGCTGTGTTTCAGGCTGTCACTGCAGTCTGATCAGTAGCAATTCACAGGGATAAAGCTGACAAAAACTTTGACAAAGAACAAAAATTCTTAATGTGTTTTGACGTTACTTCTGTGAGTTCTGTAGAATAACTTGTGAGGATGTTAAAATTTGATTTGGTTGATTTCTGTATTGTATAATTAGTTTTGGATAATGTATTTAAATAGTGATGCAGTAAATAAGTAGTCTTCAGTCTGGTTTTTGATTTTCTGCAAGGAGGCAGATCCTTCTTTTTATGAAGTTATAAAGGTCTAAAATCATGCTAGTTTCAGTTGATGTTGTTCAGGGTGGCACTAAAGCTACTCTGTTGGGTTTATTAATTCTTCTTATGAGGGGGTATGTGTATATATATATAAATGAGGTTGAGACTTAGCAAACATGTTAGAACAACTTTTTTTCCTAGTCCATGTGAAGCCTTTGTGTCACTAAGGTCAAAATCATCTTCTAGGTGTAGTTTTAGTGAATTTTGTTCAGTGTGATGCTGCAGCGTACTTCACTAGTGTAGTCCTGCTTATTGCAAATAAGAGAGGCTTACTATTTTGGGATACAGTAATTCTGTTTTCTTTATAGTAGCATCTCACAAATGCCACTTTATAGTCTCTCTTACTTCGGGTCCAGTATAAAAATGGAGTTTTGTAGCTGTACAAACAGATGTATTGTCTGTCTCTTTGCAATTTTGCCATGCTCATCGCTGGTACTCCATAAATCGACATCAGAAAATAATGCTCTGTTCCAAGCCAAAACAGTGCCAGCCTTTAAATCCTGTGAAGACTAAGAACTGACCCCATTTAGCTCTGCTTCTAAGGTTCTGCTTTTAAGTGGCAGTGGTCCTTCAAGTGGTAATGAGTGGGGATGATGCTGACACCTTGTTTGATGGCAGATGGGAGGGAATTCTGGAAGGAGCACTAAGAAATGTCCTGCAAAGAGAGCAGTCCTTCCTAATCGTCCCTTCCTGATCGTTCCCTGCTAGGGCATCTCTACTGTAGGCAAAGAGATCTTATCTTCCCTTCTGACATCTTAAAGAGCACTGCAGGATGAGAGAGATGATGACAACCAGGAAAACCTGTTACTGGTTAGAAAAAAAAAGAAAGGCAGGGATGTGAGATTTTGTTTTGTTTAACTTTGAGGCTATCATTGTTGCTTTTTGAGGCTTGGTGGCTGCACTTGCAGCTGCCCCGTTAATCTGGTCAGCAGACTAACTTGGATAGGGAGGAAACTGAAAAATGTAGTGACTCAGAAGCATTATAGATACACTGTTTTCAGTAAGTTGTGGCAGGAGCATGCAGTTGTGCTAAATGAGTGTCAAACAAGTCAAAGATAAGATTTGCTCCCTGTGACCATACGGGAGTGTAGGTTTCAGTGCTGCAGGAGGCGTTGTCAAATCTGCTGGTACTGTAAAACAAGGGAGGAAGAGGAGGTCCTTGCAGGCAGCCCATGTAGCCTTGTATTTGAATGCATGAAATTAAGTACCTGGACTTGCAAAATTTGCAGAAACTGTAGTACAATACAGGTAGCTTGAATGGGCTTCCACTGGTAAGTTGTCAGGAATCTTATGGTCATAATTAAATAGCATGAAGTGCTGCAGGTATCAGCCATTCTCCTTTAATGTGGTAACACAGCCTAGAGATGCTGTGGATTCCAGTAAGCCATGCTCTATCTGAGGTAGAAAAGCAATTTGAATAAGAATGGGGTTTTGCATGCCAGAGCCTGCAGTTTCTCTCTGCCTCACCTCCATGGCAGAGATGAAGTTGGCTTCCAGCCGCATCATAAAGCTCCCATGGGCACTGAGTACTCAGAAGAGAAGCAGCACTGCTAAATATGGCTGGCTGCCTACCGCGTAACATGCTGTTGAGATGGAGAAAGGCAAGGAGATAGCCAAGTCAGAGTTTGCTCACCTCCAGCGTGAAATTTGAAACCACTGGAGGAGAAGCACTTTCAGGGCTGTTGCTAAGTCTGAAGCCAAACTGTCTGTGGGCCCTGAGGTCAGGGGGGTGAGATATACAGAGCTGCTTACAACACACCAACTTCTGCTGATTGTCAGCAGTCCAGCAGCCCTGGGGAATTGGGTTTCCTCTCAGGGCAGGAAGTGCTCCTTCTGCAGGAAATGGGCCAGTTCAAGATGATAAATGTTAAAGGGGCTGCTCACAAACAAAAGGATGTTGTGTTGAATTTGATGTGCAGAAATTGTCTGTGAATGGGTGTTACTGATTCAGTATGCTTTTGAAGTGTCTGCCTGACAGCCCTGAGGAAAGGTGGTCTCAAATTACTACACAGGTGCACCCCAAGCCAGGGTTATCTTGCACTGTCAGTGACACCCCAGCTTGTCAGGCAAGGACACTTCTGAGGTCTGTTGAAACCTGTGCAGTCTGTACTTCAAGTGTCAAGAGGTGCTACCTGAGTAGGCTTTTAGAGACTCTTACCTTCCATTGGGAGACTCCTTTAGCACAGCTCACTGAATAGTCTTTAAACACAAAAGCCTTTACTTGTTGACTGTCTGCCCTGGTACTTGAATTGGAGAATAACAGGATAGAAAGGTTTCCAGTTCCATCATTTTTGTGATTATTCATCCTCTACGCCAAAATAGCTACATTGACCTAAATAAGCTGCATACATTTGCTATTCTTGAAGGGTGAGGATGTGAAAGCATCCTGATGGAGCTTGCAGGGAGAAATAGATGTTAGAGCCTTGCTGGGTTTCTGTTCACGTGTGGGGTTAAGAAAGAATGTTAAGCAGAAAGCTTGTCAAATACACTTTGTCTTTCCATCTCCTGCCTTTTGTTAAAGACATCTGTCATTGTTTCCCTCTACTGTGATACTCACTTCCAGCAATGACCACATGAAACGAGTAGATGTCAAGATCTGTTTTCAACATCTTAGCCAAATGTTTTTAGTACAGTGTGGATATGTACAGGGGCTATGCATATTCTTTTAGCAAAAGGAAAAATGTCATTAAATATTTTTTCCCCTCTTTGCCTGCAGTCTCAGGTTAAGATGCCTTCTGGATTGAGCATAAGGCTACCAAAACTAATGACAATGCCTTTATAGAAAGTCTTATCTCACCATCTCTTTCAGTATTCACTTAGAGCAAATGCACCCGCAATGTTTATGGCTCAGTGTTGCACAAAATGTGCCACATCTGAAGTAAATAAAGTAAATAATCTAACTCCTTCTGTATTAACACCCTCCTGTTTTCCTTGTGGAGATTCTTACATTTGTTGAATGGATAAACATGCTTTACTTCCTTGTTTCTTTCTCTTCTTCATGACCAGGAGGAAGAGGATGACAATGCAGGCACAGAAATGAAGATCCTGAGAGGACACTGTGGACCTGTGTATAGCACGAGGTTCCTTTCAGACAGTTCGGGACTCTTATCTTGCTCTGAGGACATGTCCATCAGATACTGGGACCTCGGAAGTTTTACAAACACTGTGTTGTACCAAGGACATGCCTATCCTGTCTGGGATTTGGATATTAGCCCCTGCAGCCTGTACTTTGCCAGCGGTTCCCACGATCGCACTGCAAGGCTCTGGTCGTTTGATCGGACGTACCCGCTGCGAATATACGCAGGCCATTTGGCAGACGTGGACTGTGTCAAGTTCCACCCCAATTCCAACTACTTAGCGACGGGCTCCACGGACAAAACCGTGCGCCTGTGGAGCACTCAGCAGGGCAACTCCGTGCGGCTTTTCACCGGCCACCGGGGCCCTGTGCTGGCGCTCGCGTTTTCTCCCAACGGGAAGTACCTGGCATCGGCAGGTGAGGACCAGCGGCTGAAGCTGTGGGACTTGGCATCAGGAACTCTTTACAAAGAACTGAGGGGGCACACGGACAACATAACCAGCCTTACTTTTAGCCCTGACAGTAGTTTAATTGCTTCAGCATCGATGGACAATTCAGTTCGGGTCTGGGACATTCGGAACACTTACTGCAACGCCCCTGCGGATGGGTCTTCCAGTGAACTGGTTGGTGTATATACCGGACAGATGAATAATGTACTGAGCGTACAGTTTATGGCCTGTAATCTTCTTCTAGTGACTGGAATTGCACAAGAAAATCAGGAACATTAATTTTGCTTTTTGTCTTAGGGAAGTGGGTGGGTGTCTTGAATGCCAGAGTCCATTGCAAGCTGAGATTACTGACTGTGAAACACTTTTCTTCCTCTGCCCCCTTGAAAGGCATGTTCAGAGTGATGTAAATGCTTTAAGATGTCACAAAAATGCCTGTGCTGTTGAACAGAATAAGGAAAAAAAGGAGGAGTGATGACAATACATATACATTCTAATTTTGTACTTGTAGGAATGGGAAAAAGGGGAGTAAATCCAGTAGCTTGGGGAAACTGAAAGCCTGGCCCAGATAAGTGAAACTGCCAACCAGATAAGCTGCTGACCTGCACTTAAATATCCTTCATTGATTGATAGGCACATCTTACCTACTGTTAATTCGGCTTGAGTGTGTGAGGAACTACTGGCCCAGTGGTTTTTGTTTTGTTTTGCTTTGCTTTTGTTTTCCTGGTATTGCAGAGGACCAGCATTTTTAAGACCCTTTTATTAAAAGAACATTATGTATTTCCTGCAGTGATAGTGGTCCTAAATATTTCAGCTCCCTATAGCACTTCTGGAATATTTTGGACTAAATAAGTAGAAAATACCCTTGTTCTTTTTTAGTAAGGGGATGGAAATCTGACCTCAGTTGGGGCCCATCTCTGCATTGTTGTTTGGGTTTGGTTCCTGGTACTAGCTGTGATTATGTGTATTTATGTTCCATTAATTAGGAAATTTTCTGACTCTGGTTGCACTGTGTTTTGAGGATGGGAGGACAGTGGGGACAGATTGGTGGCTTTAGGGTAATGAACAACTTGCCTCGTCTGGAGGGAGGGCACCATAGAACAGAAGTGGCTAAGTTTGAACTCCTGATGGAAACAGGGCATGTCAACCCACCACTGCCCCTCACAGAAATATTTCTGTAAATGGAAATTGGCAGTTTAGGAAGAGGGGGATGAGAAGAGACACACAAAGTGACATGGGGAAAAAATAGTATTACTAAATTATTGTGTGTACACAGAGGCAGCTCTGCCAGTGTTGGATTTTTCTCAAATGTTGCAATACCGGTTTCATGAACACTTTGTGAGATAAATCATCAGCATTTACAAGGATCTGCAGAAAAAGCACGTTCTAGTTTGTCATTTGGAGAGATTAAATATTTCTGCTTTCTGGAAAGAGTTATTTTGTATTTTGTTTTCTATTAAAAGCATTTAGTTTAAAAAGAAAAATAAAAATTGTTTGGTCCCTTTCTGGGAAGTTTGTTCTGACTTGTATGAGAAGAAGAGGGCAGCAGCTTCCCCTACACTGCTTGAGCCAGACCCCACTTGGCACTTGGAGGCTGAATCTGGTGTTCTCGCTCACTTGGTGTTGTTTTGGTGTCCCCCTACTCGCTTTCCACAGAGCTGATGTGACACATCACGGAGTGGAATATTGATACAGCTTTGTATGTCAGCTAAAATGTATGTGGAGAATCTGGGTAGCCCCTGAGGTTGACACCATGCACCAGAAGGCCTCATTCTGTAGTGCTGCATGACCTTTACTTTGTGGTTTGATCTTTTAAAATGCCTCTTTCAAGCAAATGTCTTCTATACAGGCTGTGGGTATTAAATGATAATTCCCTTCAGCTTCCCTCAGCCCTTCTGGATTTTCATGAGAAAATTCTCTTGAGAACATCTAAACAATCTAATAAGAGTTCAGACAACAACTCACAGTAGCCTTTTTATTTTATTGTTTATTTACACGACAGTAAACTACAAAAAACCTTTTACCAGAAAAGTGTTTGACCTTTCTGACAGTAACAACAGCATGTGCTGGCGCTCTGGGAGTACCAGAAACCCCTCTGTACGCTTGGAGTTGAATGGCACTGCTGCTCTTCTGATGGCTGCATGTCAGAAGTGTGAAGCAGCTTAACAATCCCAGACCAGGATTGGGCATGTTGAAGAAAAATACATGGAAGATGGTTGTGTTGCTGATGCTTTGTGCTATGCGGGTTTCTAGAGAGACTTCTTCCGCTCTGTTGAGCCAATACCACACACCAGACCAAACAAGTAGTATTCTTCAACCTGCAGTAATCTTATACAAATAGTTGTTTTGAGTGGTTTTGCTCAATTCTGTAGATTTTAGCCCAGAGATTTCATTGTGAAATTACTGTTTTGGCTGAAGGCCTGTGTGAATAGTCAGGAAGGATATGGCCCACCAGTGCACTCGCTGGAACTCATTTTGCTGTTTGTTGCCATATGTCCTGAGCAGTGTTTAGATTTAGAGCAGCTGGAGTTCTGGTCCTGAAGTAGAGCAAACAGCAACCAAAAGGGGAGGGGAGGAAGGGAAGGGGAGGAGGCAGGGGAAAAGGGTAGGGGGCAGAAATAAGAATGAGATGGGCAGAGAACAAAGTTTCCAATTAACATCTTACTTCTACAGCAGAATTGGGCTTTTTATTACTTGGGTTGCTCTGAAGTATTTTGCATATAGAAGTGACAAGAGTAAAGAGACTTCAGAAGCAAATCCTGTTATATGTACATAGGCTAAAAAATGTAAAAGTGATTCCTGAATTGTTGGAAAAACAAGCACTAATTATGTGCTTCAAACCTATAAACTACTGTGTACTGTGTGGAGAGTTTTTGATGCTCTTTGAAGGAAGCTAGGAAATAATCTAGACTATAAAAAAATGTCTGCAGTTGATTGACAGGCTGAATTTTAAGTCAGAATTGGGAGGAAAGTATGAGTGGAAGGAAGGAATACCATTAAGTCCAGCAAAATTTGGACTGTAGTCTCTATTAGCTACCTAGTTCAGAAATAAGTATACTTGCACAGACCACTTTCTATTTTAAATATATATCAAAAACCACAAAAGGATTTAAGTTGACATAGTTAAGCACTCAAATGTTAATAAACATCATAGCAGGATCTCGCAGTTTGCGTGTCCATATGTAACATAGTTCTCAGTTGCATAACTGGGTCCTCCTTCCCCTGCAAAACTTTTTACTTTGTGTGCCTCCTACACAATGCACAGGGCACCAGGCACTGCATGGTACCAGCCAGTGGCTGGCAGGAGATACTCAGAAAAAGAGGACAGATGGACAGCGGTCCTTTCATGGTTTACACAATCCTATCTTCTCACAGCTAGCTGGGGTTTGGGGTTTGTTATAGTAGACCTCCGGCACTGCAGGCTCTGTGTCTTTAATAGCTGCTAATGCATTTAGTTTCATCTAAAATAGTCTCATCTCTTTTGTTAATCAGCTATAGACTTCTACCTTCCACAGTTTTCTGCAGCAAGAAGTTCTGCACCTTGATTTTATGAGGGGGGAAAATATGTCCTTGGTTTTGACATTTGTTATCTGATAATTTTGTTCTGTTCCGTAACTTCATGAATTGATAAAGACAATGAAGAGCAAAACACCTTTCCAGAGGGGCAGGTAGCCCAGGCCACACAGGAGCAGACAAAGCTGAGCTAGAAGTCCATGCTTAGTCACTGAATACTGATGAAAGGGTATTTGCTCTAATAAATTGCTACACCCATTCACAGGTCTATGGTAAAGTTGTCCTTCTCACTTCTAACACAGGCATCTCCCAAGCGGTGTGCTGCCACACTGTTCAGTCTAAATGTCTTAATTCCTCAAATGGTAAAGTTCACCCTATTCCTCCCCTTTCTGGTCACTTTGTGAAAAGACTGTCTCTTACAAGTGTTCTTAAGTCTAAAAACATTTTACAGAATGGTATTTCCATTAACAGGTCCTTCAGGTTTGCCAAGAAAAATAAAAAGGACTTCAAGCCATGTTGCTAACCTTATTTCAACACTTGCTGCCTTTTGTTAGACCTCTGGACTCTGGGTTCTTCAACGAAGTCCTGAAATGGCCTTTCTCCTGAGTGGTGTCTAGTTGCTTATGGTGAGCCAGGCTCTAAAACTGTACCATTACAAAACACCAATGTGACAGTTAAATTAACTGCCTGGATGTCCCTTGCCAAAGACTCTCCTGGCATGCTCCACATCAGTTACAGGGTTTTTTTAAAAAGTACTGGATAGGAGCCCAAACTGACTGAAATAACTCAACAATGTTCACCATGCTCAGTGTACTTCAAGTACAAAATACTGATAAAAATTTTCCTCTGGACTGGTAATCTTTTTTAACAATTTTAAACCTCTGTCTGGCTTTCTGTTTCATGGATGCTGCTATACAACAGCACTGAGCAGCAGGTGAACAGAGAAGGTAGTACATTCTAAGTGCAGAGTTTAAGACAAGGTGTTACCTGCGGTGTGTTATCCTGAAGAAACTATCTCTTGGGACAGGGAAGTTGTTGAACAAGGCAGCTGTAGAAGTTATTTCTATAACTTGATACTACAAGTGTTACTCTTGCATTAAGCTGAGGGTTAGGGGAGGAAGGAGGGAATTTCAGAAGCCTGCTTTATCAGTAGTCCTGCTTTCCTACCCAGTCCAGATCTTTGCAGTTCCTTTTAGGATAAAATTGTCTTCTCTTTGCACAAGTTTGTGATCTTTAGTGAAGTTGTGATCTTCTGTTTATGACAAGCCTGATAACAACAATATTTTAGCATATACAGATGGGGGATCAGCTAAGAACAGGGCTTTATAGTGTTTGGTGCTGTACAAGCACATCAGCACACAGGCAGTGCTCCTCTGACACTTTGCCTGAGAACAGGAGGAAGTAATGCCATCCTAATCCCTCTACCGGGCTGTCAAAGGGAGGAGGTATGCTGGGATTGCTATCCCAGCTCTGGAGAATGGGATGGGAGGCAGCTCAGAAGCTATGAGTGTCAGGGCACAAGACCAGGATCATGATGGTGTCCAGTTCTATTTCTTTGCTATCACTTCTTTCCCCCACCAAGTAGTGATGCTTCTGTTCACATTGCTGCACAACATGCATCAACACTTGCTCCAGCAGCCCTGGTAGGGCAGCAGTGGGGCTGGTCAGGCAGCTTACTGAAATGATCACCCTGCATTCCTTGTAAATGAATGGCCTGTAAATACCAAGCCTGGGGTTTGGGTTGGGGTGTTTCTTGTTTGTTTGTTTGTTTTTTTTTTTTTTTTTTTTTTTTTTTAATTGATTTTTATTTGCCTTTTTCTGTTGTTGTTTTTTGTTTGTTTGTGTTTCCTGTGGCTTAGAATTATTTAACAGAGGTAGGCTGTAGCAGACTGAATTGCCTGTTTCCTGAAAGAAACCTTTGATCTTGGGATATTCTTTGGAATATTCAGGGATATCTTGATTCTAATTTGGAAGGTGCCAGATCAAACTCCATTTTTACACTTAGACAAGCGGGCTACCTAGACAGCAGTGAGTGCTGTAGTTCTATCTGGAGATACAGCAACACTCCCGCTGAAATATCCAAAGGCTGGATTGCACATGAGTCTTGGGAAGTTCCTGGAAGTAACAAGGTAGGTGGACACTAAGGAGAGAAAGGCTGCTAGATAACAAACCACTCCTGCCAGAAGGTGTTTCTTGTTCTCTTGGCAGCAGCGATAGTACCTGTGCTCTCTGATGTCTGCCTTAGGCCAGCCCTGCACCTGGCTTTGCAACAGCTACCGATGCTTTGTAGTTCATGGAGAGGGATGGGGCAAATAAGGGCAGAAAGTGCTGTGTGCTGCTGCAATGATAAACTGGGGGCATGCTGTAAGACAACTCCAGACAAACTAGTGCCAACTGCATGTGGAGAATGGCCAGTTGTCTGGCATCCAGAAAAGCACAGCAAAACTCGTGTACTGACAACTTGTCCTTTAGAACTAGCACAGATCCTTCCAGAGCTGCATGTACTTTCAACACCAGGAATCTGCCAAGCCCTAAACATTCGCTCCCAGAGACTGGACTTGTGAGTGCACACATGACTTTGTAGTATTTTAGGTTAACACATCACAACTTCAGCCCATTACTGGAGTTGAAGCAAGGCACGTTTGCACAGCTTTTCCTTTTTTTTTCTTTTTTTTGTTTTCCTTTTTTTTTTTTAATTGGTGAGTCGCTTAGCTGGAGACATGTGCAGGACTGCTGTTGCTTTTTGTCATTTTTGCTTAAGGCAATAGCAGAGCAATCTGCATGTGGTTAACAGACTGGAAAAGAATAGCCAGAATTTTAGGCACTCTCTTCCCTCCTGGCAGCTCCACTCCACTAGTGCAAATATTTCATGACCATTTAGGATGACTGTATAACCATCTGTGAGTTTGGAGGTGGTTGTGGTTTTATTTATTATTTTTTAACCCAGAAACAAAGCCTAAACCAAACTGGAGTGTAAAGCTCTGCTGCATCTAAACCTTCTGGTGCCTTTGCTAGGCAGATCTCCTTGTCCTGGAGGAGGTGAGGAGTGCTTGGATTTCTCTTTTGTTTTTAAAATTATTTATCCATGATTCTCACTTCTCTGAAGTCTCTCAAGAGAAAACACAAGTGCTGAGAACTTGCCTTTCTGAAGCACTGTTTGTGTCTCCATGGATTGTTTTATTGCACAGAGAGACCACACACCTCAGTGACATCCACATGCAGCGATGCCAGAGCCCCACCCTGCACACCTCACTGCTCGGGTGCACCTGGCAGTGGGAACTGTATGCTTCATTCAGGTTTAATTTCACAATGGAAATGCTTCATTTTCCTTTAAGTGGCACTTTGAAAGAACATGTATTATGGGATTTCAATGCTCTGTTGCTTTTGTACTGCTTGCTTCACTCAATGCAAAGACTTTTGTCCTGAAGTGCCTGGTTTATTCTCCCTGAAGATGCAGACAGGCTACAAAACTATTTCAATATCATGCAATAACTAAATAGAAATTTAACGTCTGCAGTTTAATCTACAACATCTAACCCCATCAACTTTCATACACCCAATCAGATAATCTGGGGACAGTACAGGTTTGGCAGGACAGCCTGCAGCACCTGAAGCTTCACTGCAAGACATAAACTCTCATCTCTGCAAACTTTCTTGGCTGTGTTCTCCTTGTGGTGCTTTCATCTCCCCTGCATTCACCTGATTTCCCCTCTGCACCTTCCAGGGCAGGGGGGCAGAGCTGCAGCAGGTTTGGCAAGACCCGGGCCCTTGGTATAGCACCCAGGTTTGAAGTGTGCTCCGTCCTGTGTCCCAGACCCCATTTAATCCCCAGCCCTCAGAGGTGGGGGGCAGCCGCCCTGGGGCTTGCATGGGGGACACAGTGCTGGCCTCTGGGGCACACCACGGCACGCAGCCTGCAGCGGTGTGAGGCTCCTCAGACCTCAACAGGGTCAACTAACCACTCCTCTCACTAAAATACACTATTTAATTGGGTGTTTTCCCCTTTTACAGCCTTGTGTAGAGTTGCCCCAAAACTACACCAGTAGTATTGTGTACTAGCGTTTTCCAAAACTAGGTTCTTTAGCCACGGGGAGGTGCGACCTTATCGCTCTCTACAACCACCTGCAAGGAGGATGTAGCCAGGTGGGAGTTGGCCTCTTCTCCCAGGCAGCCAGCGACAGGACAGGAGGACACAGTCTCAAGATGTGCCATGGGAGGTTTAAGTTGGACATTAGGAGGAATTTCTTCACAGAAAGGGTGATTAGACACTGGAATGGGCTGCCCAGGGAGGTGGTGGAGTCACTGTCCCTGGAAGTAAAGGCTGGATGTGGCACTCAGTGCCATGATCTAATTGACAGGGTGGTGTTTGGTCATAGTTTGGACTTGATCGCAGAGGTCTTCACCAAACCCATTGATTCCGCCCCTGCTCGGGAAACGCGGGTTCGATCGGGGCGAGCCCGCCGGAAGGCGCCGCCTGGGCCCTCTCCTGGCCCGCGGGAAGCGGCCACGTGCTGCGGTGCCTTTTCCTACGGGAGAGCATTACTCAAAAATAATCGCCCTAAACCTGGGCATAGGGCGAGCGCAGCTCAGCTCCCACACACCCTCCCACCGCCCCTCACGGGGAGGACGGCCTGCCCGAGGGATCGATTGGCCGCGCCTCTGTTCCGAGGGCAGCTCTGGGAAGCGCCGAGCCCCAGAAAGGTCCCGCGGGCGCTCCGCGCGGCCAGCGGCGCCAACACCCGCGCCGCGCGGGCCGGGGCCTGCCCCCTGGCGGCCTGCTGGCCCCGCAATCCCACCAGCCTGGCTCCCGTCAGGGCCCGCAAACGCTGGGGAATGGTTACGGGATTGCGACTGAAGACACTGCTGAGAGGGGACCTCATCAATGTGCATAAATAGCTAAATCCCTTTAGGTGTGAGGAGGATGGAGCCAGGCTCTTCTCGGTGGTGCCAGGCAACGGGCAAAAACTGATGCACGGCAAGTTCCACCTGGATGTGAGGAAGAACTTCACAGTGCAGGTCACCGAGCACTGGAGCAGATTGTCCAGAGAGGTTGTGGAGTCTCCCTCGCTGGAGATGTTCAAGAACCATCTGGACACAATCCTGTGACGGTGCTCTAGGATGACCCTGCTTGAGCAGGGAGGTTGGATCAGATGACCCCCTGCAGTCCTTTCCATTCTGTGATTAAATATACAGGATATACACCACATCCTCCTAGCAGTGCCTAAGAGCAGCATTTATAGAGGGCAGGGAGGCTGGGTGTGGGAAAGGAGGAAACCCAGGCACTGGGGTGAGGCTGTGATGCTACTGCCCTTGCACCGCAGGCCTCCTGTGAGGAGGGTTTATGCTAATTCACTCTAATATCAAGGGAAACTGCTCCGGTGGTTTTCCCAGGATGAGGCTCCGTTCTTCAGCACTGTCACTGGGTGTGCTAACCCCTCGATTTCCCTAAATATTGGGAATTTGGCTATATCATTTGCAGTAGCAAAAGGCGGTTCATGTTTTCTCGTGATCTTTTGATACAATTTTACACATTTGTAGACTTTAAAGTGTGGTTGTTCAAACTACTGTGGCAAACCTAGTCTCACAAACTGATGTTAACTAATTTATACAGAAGCTTGACCCAAAATTTTAAAATTGGAGTATAGGTACCCCTATATTGGGCACTCTGGTGAGGAAAACAGGACAGTCAGTTCCCTGCTCTGGCTGCTGGTACTGTGTGGCCTTAGGAAGGTCGTGACTGGGTTTCCTTTTCTTAAATCAGGTTTGTGGCAGGAGATTGTTTGGAAAATGGTTTGCACCCTGAGCAGTGATATGTGAAGAAAATAGCAATGTTAAGGGGTAGGAAGGGACCTTAAAGATCATCTAGTCCTAACCCCCATGCCATAGGCAGGGACATCTCCCACTGGACCAGAGCTCCATCCAAACTCGCCTTAAACAGTTTCAGGGGTGGGGCATCCCGAACTTCTCTGGGTAACCTGTTGCAGTATCTCACCACCCTCACAATAAAGAATTTCTTCCTAATATCTATCCTACATTTCCCCTCTTTCTGTTTGAACCCATTAGTCCTTCTAATCCTGTGGGCTCTAGCCCCTTGCATGGGCACATAAGGCCAGTTTGTATCGATCCTGTAGACACCAGCCTGAACATGAGATCAGGAACATGGTGTCCCTGAAAGGCAGCTCTCCTCTGGATGGAGATTTTCCCTTGTTTGGACCAAGACCAAACCCATGGATACAGGCTGGCAAGGTCCAGTGGCCAGCCTGAGGTGGCTGGAGACATTGCGACCCATGCGGGCCTGGAAGGGAGGAACAGGGGAGGGGGCCAAGTCCCTGCTTTCTTCTCCCGGGATTGGCAGCCTCAGCTCCTGTCCGCTCCCAGGTGGGTCTCTGCCATCACTGGGCAGGGCAGGTCAGGCTCAAAGAATCAGAGACTTGTTAGGGTTGGAGGGGACCTTTAGAGATCATCCAGTCCAACCCCATTGTAAGGCACCTCAAGCACGTGACACAAGAACATGTCCAAGTTGGTTTTTTAATGTCTCCAGACAGCGAAAATCCACGACCTTCTTGGGCAGCCTGTTCCAGTGCTCTGCCACCCTCAACATACAGTTCTTCCTCATGCTGAAATGGAACTTCTTATGTTTTCATTTATAGCCACTGCTCCTCGCTCTCTCGCAGGGCACCACTGTAAAAAGTCTGGCACCATTCTCCTGGCACCTGCCTTTGAGATATTTACACGCCTTAGTGAGATACCCTCTCACTCTTCTCGGGCGCCATTTCGGGAGGCCCGGGCCCCCTCTTGTCCCTTTCCCGGGCCGGGCGGCGGCAGAGGGCGCTGGCCGGGGCGGCCGGGAGGAGGCCGACAGCCGCAGCCTTATCAGCGCGCCGCAGGCCGGGCCG
>VZTI01004732.1:410206-613172 GCA_013397865.1 Struthidea cinerea
CCGGAGGGGCTGCCGGGGCCGAGGTGTGCGGCCGGGGTGCGCCTCCGGAGCGGTCGCCGCCGGGGCGACGAACAAGGTCGTGTTTCCCTGGCGAACCGGCCCAGCTGGCAGCGTCCCAGCACGGCGCGAAATCTTGGAGCGAGCCTTCTATACGTGTGAAAAGCCAAAACCATGCATTTTCCCCCCTCTTCTCACTTTGCCATCTCTTAATCTGTTGGTTTTTGAAGGGAAGGTAAAAGTTTTGGAAGTTAACAGAACTCGGTTCCATTTGTTTAATGCCTCTGTGCGTGTTCAGCGCTGGCTTCGCAATACGCCTGCAATAAATTTGGGCCCAAGACTCTATGAAATGAAGTAAAAAGGAATCCAAAGCTTTTTTTTTTTTAATAAATAAATGGAAATTCTCTCCCCCAAGAATTTTTTTATTTAAAACTTTTGTAAGATGTTTTGAATATTGTTTATTTTCTAGTGTCTGTGTGGTGAAGTCAAAACACCATGGTTGTATAAATTACACCTTTAACACCGATGTTTTCAACAGAGTATAAACGAACTTTTCTTGACGTTGCTTCTCATGGGTTAATAGGATAATAGCTGTTGGTAAGAAAACAATGTCAAATTATTGTGTGCTTTGGGTTTTTTAAGACATCTTTACTGATAGACAGCACGTGCACTATCATGGCAGTGAAAGGCCTGTAGTCTTTTGCAAAAATTTAGGTAGTTCCTATGGAATGGGTAAATGGTGTTTGAGAGAAGAGAGGTGAGGTAGTTAGAGGTGGTTTGTGAAATACAAATACTTTGCACAAGATTTTATTCAGAGTGGATATTTACAGAGTTTCATTACATGTTGGTGTTATATAGCCAACATAATTTGGATCCAAATGAATGTTTATAGATTTTAGACTACCTGCTGATTTTACAATGAAGTTTTAAAAGTCTGTGGTTTTCCCATTTAAATTTAATCAAGTAAATAAATCAGCTATTGTAAGGATGGCTTTTAGGACCCAAGGCTTCTAAATAACTGAAAATTTAATTTAGTTCACTTTACTGGGCACTCGCTGTCAGCTTGTTTATCACAGGCAGGGTATGGTAGGCTTGTTTGTAATTATGTTTTGAAATAGAGCAAAGTATCCTTAATCTGTGCAGTCTGCTGATGGTTTTATCTCAGTAATCAGCTATCACAGTTACTAAAAATCAACTACATGCAGTTTTATCTTTTGAGATAACAAAATGGCCTGAATTAAAGTTTAAAAAAACCCTAATACGACAACTTGATGTATCAAGTCATGAGGATGAAAAAAAATGGAAATGTAATAACTGCTTTTCAGTGTCCGGTTGGTCCTCATTCTGGGAGAGGAGTGAATTTATGTAAAAGTCTTCTTTATTGACACCCTACTTAAGGGCAAACTTTTGTTGTTAAGTTGTAAGTAGGTGGGATGATGGAAAAGCTAACAAGGAAAATGCTTTTGGTCATTATAGAGCGCAGGCGTAACAAATATGGGTAAAATGCATTGTAGGTGGTTGTAGGGAAATTGCATCTACCCATTGTATTTAAAATATGTTGCATTTTGTTCCTGTTGAAGCTTTGTACTGAGAAACTAGTCCTTAAAAACTCAGTATTGGTTTTCCTGCATTCAAAAAAAGAGGAAGGTCAATGGTTTCACTATATGAAACAATGAACCAAGGGTAAAACATTTAATTTCCTCTTCCAGTCCACATAACTGGTAAGCAAAAGCTGTGAGATCTCTTCAGAGGTCTACAGGTGCTGTTCAGTTCTACAGGAAGGTTGAGTTCTTCCAGATTTTTTTCTATTTTATAGAACCAGTGGCTGGTAACATAGGGGTGTAGCAGCACCAGTGTGGAGTGCTGTGTACCTTTTCTGGGATTCCATGTGGTGGTCTGTCTGCTCATTGCAGTTGTGAGTTGAAATTCACAGTCACAGAAGGTGAAGCAGTTGCCGTGAGGACAGCGGAAGACAGTGGGAGCAGAGGATGATTTATGAGGAAGTTGAGCGAGACTAGCTTCGCCCATCTTGGTGCACTGGGGAACTGGTGTCAGCTGATGAGGTGCGGGTACAGAGGTGACGGTGACCTGCTCCCATTGTGATGGGCACCAGAGGAGAAGGTCCCATCTTGCTCTGTGCAGGGCCTCCTCACCATCCAATGGCTCAGGAAGAAGCGGTGTGCTCTGGCCCGGAGTTCCAGTGCGCTGGCACACAGCACCTCTTGCAGAAGGAGCTTCTGACCCTCTGGAGGCTCCTGGGAATGAAAATAAATGTATCAAATGTCATACTGTCAAAAAAAAGGGAAAAAAAAGGAAAACAAAAAAGAAGTATCAGTGTAATATGTTCCGTGTCCAGTTACTTCTACAGCAGGGTGGAGCTATGAATATATTTTAAATGGGACATGTGTGTTAAATTTTGTTGTTTGCAATTAAAGTGGTAAAAAGAAGCCTAAATACTATGGTGGGAATGCACTCTTACTGACCACAGTTTTGTGTAGTGACTAGGAGTTTGTAAATCCTCCCAGGTTTAACAAAGGAGAGAAGTAGTTGTAGGAATTCTTTGGCTGATCTGGTGGAGTCAGGTAAGGTAAACCTGCATCTTCAGTTAAATTCAGTTCCCAGGGAAGAGGACAGGGCCATTGTTGAAATTATTACATCCTGCTATGTGTGTGAGAGAGACCACTAAAATGACTTTTCAAAATGATCCCTTTTATTTCCTCCTGCGTCCTTGTTTCTCTCCGTGAGAATCTGTCTGTTGCACTTTATCCAAACCACACTCGAAGGAAACAATAGTTCTATTGAATTGTAAAGTAAGCACAAGGAACTCTGAAATTTTTAATCCTATAGTAAAGTGTGCCCTTTCCCTGTATAAAACTATCTGTGCACCGCATAAGAAGGCTTGTTTTGTACACAAGTCTTCTTTAGAGGCATTCAAGAAATATTATTTCATAAGTTTTATTTGGTAATTTCTGGCAAATTTGTAATAGCTGCTTTCCTATGGATTAAAATTTTCAGTAAAGTCAGAAGAGCACTGCCCTATTCATAAAATTCCACCAGGTGATGCAGTTTGATTTTTTTTTTTAAGGCAATTCTTGTGGCTTTAAAATCATAGTTCTTATATGTATATATATGTAGGGGTAGCTTATTGAGTAAATATAGGCCAGGTGCTTTCTGTTGTTTCTCCCCTAGTTTTTCTTCTGACTTTGTAAGTGTTTGGTATGAAACTGACAAAAGGTCCAAGCAGCCTTGTAGCTTTATCACAGAAAATTTGTTTTTCTGTGCCTCATTGGTGACAGTTGCTTATTTTAAACTGGTGGTGAGCTGTTAACGAAGCTACTTAAGTAAGACACTGCAGAAACAGTAGCTGCTTATCCCTGTGATCAGTTAGGTGCTTAGAGCTTAATTTCCTTGGGGAATGTTGTTGCTGCATTATTTGTATAAATTGTGGAGATAGGAGTGCTAGCTAGGTTGTCTTCTATACAAGGTAAATATGAACAAGTTAAGTGCTTTACTGTTAAATGCACGATAAAAAAGAAGCCGTACTCTCTCCTGTAAACCTAGAGTTATTCTGTTACTTTCTAGCGTTTTGTGAACTGTATTTTTTTTTCTGAGCACAGTAACACAGTTGTTCTTAACAATGTGAAGAGGGTGGTTCTAAAACGTTCTTGCATAATAATAGGTGCAGTGTAGATGTCATGTATGAATTTACTTTAACACAGAAAGAAAACCACACCACTCATACCTAACCTAGAACTATACAGAACATCCTTAAGTGCTTAGTGTGTACTCTGGAAGAAGATTTTTATCTTGTAGTAAGTGTTTGCAGAGCTGACTCTTTGCAGGGTTGATACCCAAAAATATTGTGGACCAGGGTACACCGAAAGGAAATGAACTTTACTCGACCAACAAATATAAAATTTACCAGTGCATCTTTCTCCCATGAAAGAACAAACGAAGAGCCTGATCTTTCTGAATGCACATGATAATGTGGTAGACTTTATTCATCATTCCAAATGCCCTTGTGGAAAGCCAGCCAGCATTAAGCTAAAAAAATCCCAGTGTATTAAATAAAACTGCACAGATAACTGTGAAAGGACAGACATTCATTGTCACTGGTAGAAGGATATTTCTCACAAATCCAAAGCTTGCTTCTGACCCTCCAGCCCCCCATATTTAAATGAAACCAGTACAATGCTTAAAAGATTTCAGAAGGTAACATTCATAGCTTATGGAGTAGTAAAAACTAGCTATGGCGACCTGTTGCTGGGTTACTGTGCACTGCCAGATATCATCAATACATCATTTTTCTGTCTTTCATCCCTGATTGGCTTGGGTGATCTTAATTCATCTGAGGTAAAATCCTTAGGTATTTGTCTTTAAAACAGCCCCTCTCCAAACAGACTTGCAAGTATTTTGTCTTCGTACACTTCCACATACTATACTGGGTGAGAAGGGTGCTCCGGTAAGAACCAGCAAAATTAGAAACGTTCTCTGTCTTAGTGATGTTTTTATGTGTAGAAAATTATTGATGACTCTTTGGAGTCACTTAGTCTGCATTCTGAAGAGAGGTTTCTGATAACTCTGCCTAGTTATTGCTTGTAAATATCCTGGTTTATCACTTGGCAACCAATACCTTGTCCTCGAAGGAAGTTGCAGGTTTGCTGTCAAGAAGCAAGCCCATGTTAGCCTTAATAGCGAGTGTGTTGATCTTAATAGCAATAAAAGCATCACTTTGTACAGCAGTCTGGATTTCTGTGCGTGTAGACAAGCAAAATGTTTGCCTAACATTTCTAAGAGGGTTGCTCAGCTGCTGCTGCAGCCAGCTTGCCTTGCTGTTGCTTCTGTTGCTACTTTGAAATCTTGGTTTTGTAAGTTCCGCTGATCTGCCTCACATTTTCTTTATTGTCATCTCATAGCCTACAAAAAAAATTACTTAAAAAAATAAAAGGGTGTATTTTGGAAGCTTTGTTTGATGTAATTTTCTGGGTAACAGAGTAAGCCATGTGGAACTAATACTACAGAATTTACTGACCTTTTTTTTCTATCAGCAACAACCTTCAGTGTCACTGGAGTGTCTTCGTATCTGGTTTCTGAACACATTGAACTCCTCCCTTCAGCCAGTTATCACCATCACAGCTCCTTTGAAGGAGGAGATGGAACGAGTGTTTGCTGGTTCCTGTTTTTTCAACTAGTCAACATTTTAAAACAAACGAAAAAGAGCAGCCCCTTGGCAACTGTGCTATTTTCTAGTTGGTCTGCTGGTCTAATGAACATGAGAGTTTCAATTAGGAAACCTTGTTTTGCATGTGGTTTGTGATTAAATTAATAAAAACGGGTATGTTGCTTAGTTCAGTATGTTTCAGATTGCTTTAGGTACTAGTATTTGCTCTTCATTCAGTTAAGGCTGTTGGAAGTAATTACAGTGAAACCCGTGCTAGTTTGAATGAAGAAGAGCTGAAGATAAATTCAAGCTACTGGACAGAAGCATATGGGGGTTTTTAGCCATACAGTCCTCTTCCTTCTCTGAATATTTATACCTGCAGTTCATGCGTACTGTTCCATCCGTAACTGAGAAATTGTCTGGACTAGTGAAGACTGAGCTGCCATGCAGTACCATGCTCATAATCAGTGCTTTTGTCCATCTCCAGCTGCCTTGGAGACCAACCAGCTTTTTGTGACAGGAAATGACCTGAGTTTTGTTGGATTTTTCCTTGCGGCTTTACAGCTTGAATACACCAGTGCTGCCAGCCTGTTAGTAAGGTCATTAATGAATTTTTAGCTAGTAAATAACATCCTTGTGAGATGTGCCTATGGCATAGACCAATAAATTTGCAGCAGAAAGTTTTTCCCTTTCTCCTCTGGTTTCTTATGGTTTCTATAGCTTCAAGTTAAAGATCCAAATCCTGTATCTTTCACACACTTGCTGGCCTGAGTGTAACACAAGGGAAAGATTGCAAACAAATCTTGAATAAGAAGCACAGGCTGCAGGTATGCATTTTTTGTACTCTGAATTCTTCTTTACACAGCTGTATTTACACTGCAAGTAAAACTGAGACAAAGCTTTCCACGTGTGTGTGGAGGTGGTAAGAGGCATCAGATTATCTGTGTCAGGTGTTAGAAATATTGCTTACAGCAGTACGATGCTGGTAGGCTGGCTGCTGTCTTCGTCATTGAAGTAGTACAAGAAGCTCAGTAGAATGGAACTAAACTTCAGGACTTTCAGCACAGTATATTTTTGTCTTCAAAGGCATTATTGGCTAGTAGTTTTGTAGCAATCCTATGAATGGTTGCTTTAAGTGTGTGGTTGGTTTTTGGAAAATGGTGCTCTATAAGTGTCATTGTTTGTTGTGGTTCAGTGGTTTTCATATCAAATTTGTTCAGTTTTCAATTAAGATGTGGTTTTTTTCTAGCTCTCAGCCTTCCAAGCTTGGCTTGCCTTTTTGGAATTAAACTGTGTTCTTGGCTCAAGAAATTTCTTTGCAGATTTAAGTTCAAAAGGCTAAGTTTTGGTCCAGTGTGATTTTCGTGCTTTGTGATACACCTTCAAAAAGCTACACAGGTTGTTCCATGGGTGATCCTGCAACTGGAATTCAAGAGCTCTGCTCATCAGCAAATGTACTTCTAATTAAGACTTACGCTATTTTTCTTTTAGACCAACAATAGTAAAGAGTAAAACAAAATGAGTGTTTATAAAATCCGTCAGTCAAGAGGAAATCGGATTTTGGGGGATTTTTGTGTTTTGGGTTGGTGTTTTTTTTTTCCTCCAATAAAATTGCAGGGTTAAATGGTCCTCAGATGAGATCTTTACTTCAGTCCATTGTTATCTCAAAAACAGACAACTGGAAGCATTCATACAGTAACAAACAATAATAAAATCCAAACCAAACAGGAGCTTAAGGATTGTGTGTGAGAATTTGGTAACTGCCAATGCTCTCTAAGGGTGACACCTGTGAAAATTTATCTTTGTTGGATGGTGCTGTTGAAGATTAGACAAGACTTGCGATTCCAGGACTTTGACTGAATACAGAGGCTTTCAGAGTCTTAAAATGTGCCTTGCCTAAGTTAATTTATACAGTGGCTTAAAATACCCCTTTCAGAACTGGGTGTGAAAGAGTGCTGATTATTTCAATTGGCACTTGCAAGCTTAATGGAAATTTCAAGTGAAAAATCATTTCATTTGTACTATTAATAGTCTTGTAAGTTCAGAATAACTTTCCTTTTTCTTGTTGATTTGCAGCTGCTGTTGGCTTTCTGGCAGTTTCCAGTGTCATTACCATGTCAGCCCCTTTCTTTATGGGGAAAGTTATTGACATTATTTATACAAATCCCAGTGAGGATTTCACTGACAGCCTGACCAGCCTGTGTGCCTTGCTGAGTGGAATCTTTTTATGTGGTGCTGCTGCTAATGCTACTCGTGTCTACCTCATGCAGACTGCAGGTAAAAACAGAAGCAAAAGTGGTACTGAGAGTCATCTTGTTTTTGCAGAGTCAGGATATCTAATGATCTTAAATAAATTCTTGGCAGTGGCCAAGAGATGATCTTGGAATCAGTAGCTTTTTTTAAACCA
This sequence comes from Struthidea cinerea, assembly GCA_013397865.1. NCBI lineage: Eukaryota > Metazoa > Chordata > Aves > Passeriformes > Corcoracidae > Struthidea > Struthidea cinerea. The sequence continues at coordinate 417,772 of VZTI01004732.1, forward strand.
GAGCAAAGGTAAACTAATAGTGCAAAGATTAAGTATGCTGGAGTGATTGCTCAATTTTATTTACTGTTAGGCGAGATCTTAAAAATGTCATCTGACAGATCTTACCAGATTCTCTTCCCTGTAATGTGCTTTGTTCAGTGCTGTGCAATCCTGTGATTTTTATATTGTTGGTGTCTGTGTAAAGTCTCTTGTGTCATGCTTGACTGACTTATGTTTCTGACAGGACAAAGAATTGTGAAACGTTTGAGAGCAACCATGTTCTCCTCTATTGTGAAGCAAGAAACGGCTTTTTTTGACAAGACCAGAACAGGAGAGCTGATAAACCGCTTATCTTCAGATACAGCCCTCTTGGGCCGCTCAGTGACTGAAAACCTTTCAGATGGGCTCAGGGCAGGAGCACAAGCATCTGTGGGGGTTGGAATGATGGTATGGTGGTCTCTTACTTGCTTACGCTTCTTGTAGTTTCACATTTGTTTCAGTTCTGTTAGGTGAGGGTGTGTATGAGTCAATTCAGGAACAATTGTGTGCTCTTGGGTACAAGTGTATTTCACTGGTTATCTACAACTGATGCAGAGATTATTGCTATAGGTGATGTGCCTGTAGCCAGCCACTTGATATTTACTCACAAGCAGAATTTGGAGGATGAAGGATTGAAATTAACTACTATTGCTACCCAAAGTTATCGAGCAAAATGTAGTAGGCAAACAGCTGAATTCCATTCTTACTGAAGATACTAAAATCTGTGATAACATTCCCATGGTTGTAGGTAAAATATGGTATGAAGGACCTGATATGAAAATCGTTAAAGTTGGTTGATTCTGGTTAAAGCCTAGGTGAGCAAAGGCAGCATCGCATATTTAATTAATGCAGAGGATTTTTGCAAGCATTAGTCTTCCTGCTTTAGTCTGTCAGTAAAGAAGATACTTATGTAGAAAGCTTGTTAATGAAGGCTTCAGTGCAGTGCATCAGTTAATATTCCTTGGTGGTCAGTTGGTTTACATGAAAATCTGACTTCTCTTGATGTTTTTTTTGGTGGCATTAATTTTTTTATGTGTATGCATTGATTGCAATTATCTTGAATGAAGGTGTAGCAATTTCTGCTATCTACCTGGAGTTAAAAACAGATAGCAAATCGTCTCCTCATAAAAATAAGCTTCCAGTCATTATTAGAAACTGTTAAGAGTTTCCACTATGAAGCTTTAAAGCTTTAGTATTTTGTCACTGATAAGAATCATGGCTTTCTGTACTCTCTTACAAAGAGAGTCTAAGATTTTATCTTACCATAGATAAAATGAGATAACTTTATATAATGCATTCTGCTCCAAAGTACTGCCATGAGAGGGTTGTAAGAGGTGGGCTATAAAAGCTTGCCCAGAAAGAAGATATTATTATGAAATGATTATAAAGCCTGTCAATTATGTTGATTTTGAATTTTTCTGGAGATTTTTGTTATCAATACAGAAAGCAAGTTGAAATTAAAACACATTAGATCTAATTTCAATAAATCTTATGAAGAGACCCTCTTTAGGTGCTTTGATGATGATCATTACAAGTGATAAGATTTGCAGCAGTAAATTAAATACACTGTTCTACTCATTCGTGGGTGCCAGGGAGTACTGGTGACTCCATCTATGTGTTCCTCAGTTACCCAGAAGTACTGTATGATATTTCTCTACTCAGAATTTCTGTATTACACCATCTATTTAATAGTTGTGAAAGCACTTTAGAAACCGTGTAATAGCTTATGTCTTTCAGCATCCCCAAGAGATTTCCTGGTAGGCCTGTTTACTGGCAGGTTAAGATGCTTGACTAAGACCACACAGTGAACCAGCGAGAAAGCTAGAAATTAAATCAGTTGGCTTTGTTTATAGTCCTTTGTTCTAACCTCCAAATGCTGTGGAAGAATGGATATTTTGCCTGGAAAAAAAAATTAAAACATGATAAATGAAAGCATGGCAGCACTAAATCCCTACTAGTTTTCGAAAAGTAGCAAGGGAAGTTGCACTTCAGTACTCCAGGGATTATTTTTAATCTGAATGCTAAACTCTGACAATACTTTTTTCTTCTAGTTTTTTGTGTCCCCTAGCCTTGCTGCATTTGTTCTGAGTGTTGTGCCACCCTTGGCTGTCCTGGCTGTGATTTATGGCAGATACTTGCGAAAACTTACTAAAATGACTCAAGATTCTCTTGCAGAAGCAACTCAGGTAACCTTTCTAATTAACTTTGAAGTTGCTCTAGTGTTCTTAGGTTAGTATCTCTGAAGTTACAGATCTTCTGAAGACAATTGTACTGTTAGTTCTGACACTGTAGTTTTGCACCTGAGTAGTATGAAAGGTAAATGTCAGTAACACTTACTCAGAGATCTCAAAAACAACCATGCTTCCATTGTCCATAACAATATAATGCAGAGATACTAGGCCTTGAGAATTTGGAAATGCAGGAAACAATAAGGAGGTTAGACTTCAGCTTTGTGAGACCATAAAAAAACAGCCTACGAAGTCCTGTGTAATTTGGTACCTGGGTTTGAAAAGCACTTTTCTTGGATTATGGTTTTGAGCTTAAAGCTATCAGGAGCATCCTAGATGGATGCTTCCTTCGCTAGCAAGTCCGTCTCTGGAATGCATCCCTGATGCTTGACCTTACTGTCAGCTCTTAAATGTTTATGGCACCTGTTTCTTAAACATTTTACTCAAAGGCTTAGGGTGGGGAAACATTATTATAAAGCATAGAAATATAATTAGGAAAGCTCTAGTTAAAACAGTCACAGTTGTCAGCTGTTATAAACTTAGGATGTCCTTTGTAGGACTGTGTAAAAGGAAGATTAGCCCTCTTCTGTTTGTCTTCCTCAGACTCTGTTGATGGGAAGCTCGTGCCTTTGAAAACCAGGTGTGGGACTTCATATGAATAAGCAATTGTTGTGTTCCATTCAAATTTTCAGGTTGAATGGGGGATGGAAGGAGAATTATATTTTTATATCATACTTTTACTTACAAAAGGGAGACTTGTTTTTTCTAAGACCATCACAATGGCCATTAACAACTTAGTGTAACTGGTTACAATTGAGGTATTTCAGAATTAATACTTTGCTGTTTAGAAGTTAAAATACTGAGTTGAAATGAGACATTAGTAGTTGGGCTAAATTAATTCACAGCATTGCTTTGATCAAATGAGTGAAATTGTTTTAGGAAATAACTGCAGGCTTTTTTGCATGATTTAGTATGGAACAGAATATTCTTTATTTTTTCTCTTGCTACGCTGTTATTGCAAATTATTGTTAATAGTAATTTCCCTATGGGTGTTGTTCACACCAAATTTTTTAACCCTAGTTTTATATTCTTCTGTCTCTGCTAGCACTTAAGACAATCTTGAGGTTTTTTTAAAACTGCCTGGGCATGCAGTTTGCTTTTAACTTAATAGAATTTTAAAAAAGGGAGTTGGAGTGGGGAGAGGAAGGCATGAGAAATTTTCCAGTGCTATCCAAAGATATGTAGATTAGTGAAGTGATATTAGTTTAACTTTCAGATGTTCTGTAATGTGAGCATTTCAGATTGTGTGTCTCTGTGCATCTGTTTTGTGCTTTGCTTCTATGCAGTTAGCTGAAGAGCGTATCGGAAACATCAGAACAGTTCGAGCTTTTGGGCAAGAAGTGGCTGAAATGGAGAAGTATACAAATAAAGTTGATTATGTGCTACAGCTGGCTAAAAAAGAGGCACTAGCTCGGGCAGGCTTCTTCGGAGCAGTAAGTATATTTTAATGAAAGTAAGCCAACCATGTTATGCAAAGTGTCAATTATTTCAAAACTCCTGATGATACTTAGAAATCTGCAAGTAAATGATTGAGAATAAATTGAACCTACATAAAACTGTGGGAAGACTGGACTTAAATCAGTCTAAATTGCTGTGAAACTGCATTTCAAGATAAAATGGTATGATAAAGTCACTTTAAGCCTCTATTTCTGCCCCACACCCCATAGCTGGGGAATACTTATCTGAGGCCACACCTTCTATTCAAGGAATTAAACCAGTGGAAACCCTCCCCTACCTTTTGCATTTAGAGGTTTGGCTCCCTGATGAGAGGAGCATCAATGCATAGGAAGGTGGGGAGTGCGCAGGTGGGGGAGGGAGGCTTCGATTTTTCCATAACCGTTTGTTTAATCGAATTCTAAAACTGGAACATAACTGCAGACTACCAATTCTTCCTTGGTAACGATGGTTAAGAATAATGTTTAGTGTTCCTTTCCACCTTGGGGAAAAAAAAGGCCAAAAAAGAGTTGCTTGCTTTTTGAACACTTATTGGATAGCACAGTGCCACTGGATGTCTGGCCGGCCGTTGGCTGGCTTTACGTTAGAATTGTTGAATTTACCTCAGTCCTCCAAAAGCCTAGATACCTATAGTGTGAGAGTTCTTTTTATTAGAAGGAAAATTCTGAAACAACATTTTAAAGGATGAAATTTAAGATGTATGTGACAAAATCTGCCTTTTCCTTTTTCCTTAGACTGGCCTTTCTGGAAACTTAATTGTCCTCTCAGTGTTATACAAAGGAGGATTACTAATGGGCAGTGCCTACATGACAGTTGGTGAACTCTCATCTTTCCTAATGTATGCTTTCTGGGTTGGAATAAGCATTGGAGGTATGGAATGGGAAATTAGATTTTCTTCACTTCAAACCATTACAGTCATTATAGGGGTGGGAGGAAAGAAGCTCTTAAAAGATCTGACTTTCTTAAAAAGTCTTCCAAATGAACTTCTCAAGAAATCATCATTTTTTTTTTCTGAAGAGTTAATGAAAATAATAATCTATAACTTAATATAAGCCTTCTTTTTCCCCAAAAGAAAGGGAAAAAAGACACATTGGCTTTTTTCAATGTGGGCATGTGACAGTATATATTACTTTAATTTTCTTTAGGTTTAAATTAAGATACTTGCTGTATTGTGTAAAGCAATAGAATATATGGGTCTGTGTTAAGCACACTCTATTTAGAAAGGCACGTAGCATTTAGCTGTAATTCAGTATAGAGTGGAAGAGTAAACAAAGTGCCAGCAGAATACTGCACTGTGGTGCTAACCTTCTGGTTTTCCTTACTCATTGACTCCTCCTTGAAGCCCACACTCTGTAATCTACTGGCCCAGCAACAAGCTGTTCATCTTTTTGACAGAGCTGTCTTCATGACTGCATACAGGCAAAAATGAAGATAAGTTGCTCGGAAGTTCAACAACTAACTGGAAGCATTCTTCTTTAAAATGAGTCTGTTGCTTCTGATAGACTAGGAGGGCGATGCAGCTTGCTGGTACTTTTCTTTTTTAAGGCTAGGCCTGATATCGTGGGGAGCACAAAGATGTGCCTGAGGGCAAAATATAACAAACCTGCTTCCTTGTATGTCAAAATTCCACTGGCACTCATTCCAACTACTAGCACCCTTTCTTCTCTGCTTAAATCATTGAAGTTTGCTCAATGGAGAGATATCTGGCACTTTGAAAACATGGGACAAATTAATGTTAAATAAATGAAGATTAGAAGCACTGCTAAGAATATCACTGAATTAACTTTTATTTGCTATAAAATAGCAATTTGCTATAAAAATTACTTTCAGGTAGTCCTCAGCAGCAGCATGATGAAACACCCTGCCTACACTTACAGACTTGTGACCTTGAGTTGGGCTTGTTGCTCTGCAAAAATAAACCCATTTTATATACGTATATATATATATATATTTAGAAATACATATTTTTTATATATGCCTTGGGTTTTCTGCCCTCCTGAAATAACTCTTAGCACTGTAAGCATTTTACAGTGTAAGTATGTTTATTCTGTTGGAATTCAAAGATAATGCAATCAGTGTCTTTCTTTTGAAAGGCACACAAAAAATTAGGAAATTGGACATTTCATATCTATGTACTATTCCATTTTTAGTTCTGTGTTGGTTTCTGTGTTGATGTCAGCTGGAAAGCCCTTCAGCTATGCTACCTTCAAGATATTCACACAGCTGCTAAGAGCTGGGACCTAGTACTATGTGCAGGCCTTGTCCTTAGCTTTTTCTTTCTCCAGTAATGTTTGAAGCATACTTGCATGGGAGACACATTTCTTTCCATTGTCCATTCTCCACACACCTTCTCAAGCGTCACTTCAGCCTTAGGTTTTGTGCCCTCTCTCTGCTGTGGCTGACTCAGTCAGGCTCCCCTGTACTAGTGCAAAGCTGTCTGACAAAGAAGAATATGCAGAGTGCTCTGTTCTACTGAATGATCTGGAAATATAGCTGGTTGGATGCAAAGCTATTTTCCTAAAGTTGGATGCTGTTCTTCCTGACAGGTGAATGAAAAAGGGCATGCATAAGATGAAGTGTATTAATATTTTCTTTTCTTCAGAGTGATTTGTTTTACAGATATAAATAAGAATGGTGAATAAGGGTTATTGGTAGCTTTCAAATGAGACTGGATAGGATTTAACACGTTTAACAGTTTGTTGGAATAAAAGATCCCCTAAACATCTGATCCTTTAATGCTGCTGCTGAAAAAGTATAATGCTAATTTTATCTCTTCCATGTCTTCTATTCCATATGGATACATAATGCTGTTCTGCTTTTTGTTTAGGTCTAAGTTCCTTTTATTCTGAGCTAATGAAAGGACTAGGTGCTGGTGGACGTCTTTGGGAACTTATTGAAAGGAAGCCCCAACTTCCATTTGATGGTGGGTTCTTGGTTTGTTACTGTTTAAGAGTTGATTTTTCTCTTAGTGGTCAGCAATACTTTAGAAGAGTGTGTGTAATACTTAGAGGTAGTACTGACTTACATTCTTTTCAAAGAAAGTAGATATAGTCATAGCCCTTCTGACTTTGCCTAAGTACAAAACAGATGATGAAAATTTCCTTTAATAAAAAATTTTAGAAGCCAAACGTTTGGCTTAATTAATTACTTTTGATTTAATTATTTTTTATTTATTTAATTCTGAATATGATTTTAAAACATATTACTTTCTAAGTTATGTGACAGAGGACATGATCATTTCTAGCTTTTTGGAATTTTTTGTTGATGTCATCACTACTTCCTCTTGATTCAGCTTTAGAGAGAAAAGAGTGGAAAGAAGAAAAAGCAGAGGAGAGAGGAGCTCTGAGATGGCTGTATCTCATATTTCCACTGAAAGGCTTACCGTGCTCATCTCTAATGGCTAAGAAATGATCAGTCTGAAAAGAGAAGCTTTCAAAAGCAGGTGGTTTTCATTAAGAGTATTTCAAGCTTAAACATTTCATACTAATCCAGTGAAAACCAGTCCTTAGTAAGACATGTTGATTTGAATCCTAGCTTGCAAACACACAGTTTGAGGCCTTTCAGCAACGCGTACTAAACTGAATTTTTGAGTTGTTCGCAAGGTTTTATTTTTGCAGAACTCTCGTTGTTGCTGGTGAGAACAAGTATCTCGGGAACACATAATAATGTCTTTTTTCTTGTGTCTAGAATCCAAACAAGAGACAAGTACGTAGCTGTTAGATATTTTTACAGTGATATATAGAGGAAGGACTTGTGGTAGCAGACTTCCTGTATTGCAGTAGATTTCAGTGTTTCAGGCCATGGAATAGACTGTGCAATAACTGGAACTGAGACTTAAGATAAGTGATTACTTGCTTCTGTGGTAATAATAAGAATTATGCTGCTAACACAGGATTTAGCAAATACATTTCTTTTCCCAAAAGGAAGTTTACAGATAGTTGTGGAAACATTAAAGTTACAGTGTGTATGTCCATAGGTTAAAGTCAAGGAAGGAATCTGGAATTGTATGCTCTTGCGTTTTCCATTCCAATGCTACTACCATTAAACTGAAAGCCTGGAGAAGAAATGGAAAAAAAGAAAAGCAGGACTAGTGAAATCTTGATTTCTGCTGATGGGTGTCTTTGTTTCCTCTCCACGGTTACTGTTTAACCAAACATTGGCACGTGCTACCATGTGCTGTGGCTGGTTGGGAGTTACTTGTGTGCTGCATCTGAAAAGAATTAAGGGTTTGAGTTGTGTTTCTCTAGTACGAACAAACATGACTCGGGTACTGCTCTAGTACTGCCAGTTTTCACAAAACCGGTGGGAACTTCATCCTTTGGGAATGCAGCCCCGCTGTCCAATTAGTTTGCTTTGTATGGGTATGTGTCACTGGGTTTTAACAGGGCTTGAAGAAATACTGTTTCTTTGTCTTAACTATTTATCAGCTTTTTCTAGTAATGATATTAAGATAATTGTTTAAATCAAATGCTGTGTTCCAGAAAGAAGCTGGTTTTATTTAACTTTGGTAGTTGTTCATTCATGGTGGTTTCATTCATGGAAAATTTCACAAACTGAAATTTTTATTTCAGTGAACTGTTGCCTAAGAGTTAGGCCTCTGATTGGTATTTGAATTTATTAAATATGCTTTCCACTGAAAGGAGGAAATAAAACTAAAAATTGGCCATTAGTGCAACAAACCTAGCAACAGCTTTATTCCAGTGACAGGAACTGCTCTTGTTCAGAGGAGGTTGTTTCAGGTGACTTTTGTGGCTTGGTGAAAGGGCAATAAATGATTTGCAATGTTTATCTTCTTGTCTTCTATGGTAGCGGGACTTTGGCCTTCACCAATGCCTTTTTATTTCATTGGTCCTAATTGACAAAGCTTAAATTTTTTATAGTATGTTTACTAATTCAGATAATTCTATGAGAAGTGATTGTTGTTAGTGGTTAGGTATTAGCAAGATACAAATTTTCCCTCTTGCTGTAGGTATCCTACAGGTTCAGCACTGGTGAGCAACCTGCAATTGCATTCAGGAATGATTGGTGTACCACACTGATTCACTCACGGCTGAAATATAACCACTGCTGTCCTGAATTGTGGCTTGCAGTTATCCATATATTAAATGTGGAGATAGATATTTCTACTATGTGTCTGTAAAGCCAGTTCTAGGAGGACTGAGCTAATTTTTGTTTCTATTCACATTTCTGTATTTTATTCTTTGTTATATAGAGGGAATCACATTAGGCAAAGATGTATTCAGAGGTGCTTTGGAATTCAAAGATGTTGAATTTGCATATCCAACACGTCCAGAAACATCAATTTTCAAAGATTTCAGCCTTTCCATTCCAGCTGGCTCTGTTATGGCTCTGGTTGGCCCAAGTGGTACAGGGAAATCAACGATTGTATCCCTTTTGCTGCGGCTGTATGATCCTATCTCAGGTATGGTTTGTGCGTTGCTCTCATTTGTGACAATTAATACTTTGCATCTCAGATAAACCTTGTAAACAGTTGGGGTTCCTGTGCTTGAGGTCTGTGTTTCCTTCTGGGGTGTATGGTTACCTTGTGGGGGTGCCTGCACAGCTTTGCATTTTTGATCCACCAGTACAGTGTGTGATTGATTCCTCAGGAGTTGTCATTCTGAGCTGTTCCTTCAGTCTCTTTTCAGTATGTGTCAAACACACTTGCCTGTACTGTTTCCTTACTTAAGGTACTATCACCATTGATGGCTTTGATATCCGTCAGTTAAATCCACTGTGGTTCAGGACAAAGATTGGAACAGTAAGTCAGGTAAGGAATAAAAAAAGAAATGCAAGTGGATGAAATAATTTTGTGATCAACTAGCTTTTCCTCACTTTCCTTCTTTTTAAAAAGACATGATCTTGCTTCTCAGTGAAATCCTTCCATCTCACCATAACTGCTGTTGCACATGCTTTGTCCAGTATTCTGTAGTCTGTTTTTACATAATCAGAGAGATTCAAAATGTTAGTTTAGAAGAAAAGTGTGCATGTCGAGACTGGAAGGTAAATTGCTGTAAATTTTGTGTAGGTATGACCAACCTAATGTTTGCTATAATTTGTTGAAGAAAGTAACAAAAAGCGTAACACTTAATTGCCTCTTGTATTGATGGAAGTCACACAATCAGATTTTACACAGCCATTTAAAAAACTGACCTTCTGTGCTCTGAGTAGTTTCCAGGAAAACACAGTTCCATTAGGAAAGCATGAAAATACAGCAAGGTTGGCACTTATTCTTATAGTGCCACCTCCCTAGCAACCTCCAAACTCTGGAAGTCACTGGTGTCTTAAAAATTAACTATTTTGCCAATTAAAATGTTGATTCCCTTGTTTCCCCAGATACTTCAGAGTGCATTAACTGTTAGGCTGCTGTTCTGGTTAACAGCATAAGGGTAACTGGGTATTTGTTGCATTTCAAAACAACTTCTTGATGTAATAATGCCACCAAAAGATTTTGTGGAAAAATGATTTTCCTGTTGCCACATGAGCACTTCTCTTTTTGAATGAATGTATTCCATTTAAATTACCAGTAGGAGGTCCCTACTGGTATACAAAGAACATGACTCTGTTTTTTAAACAGAGCTCACTTACCTTGTCTTAGACATTTTCCCATTGTACATCACTTGTCCTATCTCACAGTTCTGGGTTGCAAGCTTTAGTACAAATTAAATGCACATAACGCCATAAAATCTGTGTAGAGATTAGGAAAAGAATCATCATTTTTGCAAACCATTGAATATTTTGGGTTGGAAGGGACCTTCAAATGTCATCTAATCCAATCCCCCTGCATTGAGCAGGGACATCTTCAACTAGATGTGGTTGCTCAGAGCCCCATCCTTGAATGAGCCTGACTTTGAATGTTTCCAAGGATGGGGCATCCACCACCTCTCTGGGCAACCCCTTTTGGTGTTTCACCACCTGAATTGTAAAAAATGTCTTCCTTATATCTAATCTAAACTGACCCTCCTTTAGTTTAAAACCATCACCCCTTGTCCTATGACAATAGGCCCTGCTAAAAAGTCTGTTTCCATCTTTCTTATAGCCTCCCTTTAGGTCCTGAAACACCACAATCAGGTCTCTCTGGAGCCTTTTCTTCTCCAGGCTGAACAGCCCCATTGCTCTCAGCCTTCCCTCACAGGAGAGGTGCTCCATCCCTCCCATGATGATGATATGTGGCAAAGTACAAAGGAAGGGTTTTTTGATGTTTGAATGTATAGCTCTTCCTAAACTCTTCCTAAAATATTAGGAATTGAGAGTTATGTTTTGTCAGTTAAAAAGGCAACGTAATTTTTAATTGGTTTTCACTATCCATTTTGGTGTTAGGGGAGGAGGTTTTTTTATTAGTTTTTAATTCAATTAACTCTAGCTTACATATTCTTCGTATGGATATTGTAAGTGGGGTCTTGTAAGTGGGGTTTGTGTTATTTGAGATAATAGACAAAACATGCATACAATTACAGATCCACTATATTAGTTATGTGTTTGCATTTGTCAGGAACCAATTCTTTTCTCCTGTTCTATTGCTGAAAATATTGCCTATGGTGCAGAGGATCCTTCTACTGTGACTGCAGAGGAGATTCAGAAAGTTGCTGAAATAGCAAATGCTGCTAGTTTTATCAGAGGTTTTCCAAAAGGATTTGACACTGTAGTTGGAGAAAAAGGCATTTTGCTTTCAGGTACGTCTTTATATTGCTTATTTTGAAAATCTTGATGCTATTGAGTGATGTAAAAATTTCATCAATTTTTGTTACCACTTTTTTCTCCAAGGTGCAGCCTGCTGTAAGTATTAAAAGAATCCACCCTTCACCTCCATTCCCCACTAAAGTACATGGGCCCAATTCTGCTCAGCCCAGACATTCAGTTAAAATTACCTGACATTTGTTTTCCTATTTCAATTTACTGATTCTTTTCCCCCAGGCGGACAGAAGCAACGAATTGCGATTGCTCGAGCTCTGCTCAAGGTAAGCCAGCATCCAAACAACTATTTAACTACTTCTTGAGGGGAGGCAGGAAGGAATAAAAAGGAGGAAGTCTTTCAATGGGAGAGGTAGGAAAATATTTTTAAAAAGGAGAATTGTGTCTTTGATGTTAATGAAGTTTCAAGGGGCTGAGTGGCTTAACTAATGACAATTTACTTAATGTCAGTGCTTCTTCCTATCTTTCAGCCATGTTTTTTGATAGTTCTTGCCAAGACTGATGTTAAATCATTGTATAATGGCCTACTTCCATAACAGGAGGTCAAGGATGAAGGAAGACTTAAAGAATGTGGTGCTAGTAAATGCATATATGACACTTCTGTGTTCAAGTCTCTGTCATTCATGGGTTAATTTTTCTGGGTTGCAGTTTACTAGTACTTCAGATGCCTTGTCTTAGTTTTGAGGGGAGGTGGCCTGGATTTGGGCCAAGATGACATTTCAGGCACAATGTTGTGTTATGTTTTTCTTCAGAGATTGGTATGGGTCTAGCTTCAGGACAGGCTCTGTGCTGCACAAATTTGAGGAGGCTTCTGAGGATCAAAAGGACAAAGAGTTTGGTTCGGGGACAGCCACTGGGCCTTGCAGGGAGGCAGTTTGGTGTTGATGCTCAGCTGGAAGTTTTGATCCTTGCTGAACCCAGTTTACATTCATGTTAAGCCACACAGATGTCTGTAGCATCCTGGCATGCCCAGTTAATAGGAATTTCAGTATACCAGTTCTCTTTTACCACAAATGCTGAAAAGCTGATTGTATTTCAAGTCATGCATTTTATACAGTTAATGGGATTAAAGACTTAATTTCGTGGAAGAAAAAAGGTTGTAAAAAATAAATGAGTAGTTGATATACAAGGGTAGCTGGGGGTTCAGTGGAGCCCCGTCTGTCCCAGATAAAGTTTAAAGCTTTTACTCTCAACTTTATCAAGGAAGTTTGGGTTATGTACTGTAATTCAGAAGTGAATTCTTCTAAGGGATTTGAGTGTTCGCAAATTTTTTTTTTTTTTAATAATCTAACTGGGAGAAGTTCTTAAATGCTATGTGTTTTACCTGTGGGTGAAATACTGCTTCTTGGTAGGGGTTTGTTACTTTTAGTTACTAAGACAGTTTTATATAGCAGACTGACTGTAAGCAGTGGCCAGCTGAGCCTCTGTAAAAGAGCCACATAAGAACGCAGAACTTTTGACCGCAGTGCTGCCAAGAATGCCTTAAAAATCATCTCCCCCCTTTAGTTTGTATCTTTCAAATGGTTATCTGGGAATAGTATTCTGCTCTTTCAGTTTGGAAAATTTGAAAATGGAGAAGTGTTGTTTCTGTTTTGTCCTCTAAGCATTTAGATTTCTTAGAAGTAATGCTTTGAATGATGCTCAGTTCTTTTGATGGAGTACTCTTACTTGGAGTTTTAAGCTATATGAATCCTGTTCTCTATTTATGCAAACATTCAGATCTTGTTTAATTGCTGTTATAACCAATTTTGCTTTCTTCTTCAGAATCCTAAAATTCTTCTGTTAGATGAAGCAACAAGGTAAGAAGGAAAAGAAACTTAGAAATTATGTACCTGTAGAACTCAGATTTGCAAACTGTTCTTTCTTTCTCTGCATGTCATTATACATTATCTAGCCCCTTTTTGCTCTCTACCCACAAAAAAGAATGTGCCTTCTAGAATGCGTGACTCGGTTAGGAGACCTGTAATAAAAGCTGTTTATGCAAAGCAGAAAGGATAGCTGGTACATTGTGATTTTTCATGGGGTTAAATTTGTAATATATCACATGATTTTGAAACATCTACTTAAATCTTTTTTGTAACTTTAAACTTAGATCCTAGTGTAAAAGAGATAGGATTATTCTGCAGTGTAACTGATTTTTTTTCCCACTTAATTTGGTGTTATTTCTCCATGCTTATTTTTGTACATGAGAGTATGTAATGCCAATAACTTGGATGTGAGCACTAAGCATGTTCATGAAACTTTCCTGCAGTTCCAGCAGTTCATCTTCACCACCAATAGAGGTTTGCAGTTTTGGCAAAATAAGCCTTATGCATACAAAAACAACCTGTCTTAAAATAACAAATACCCTCCTCTCTCCTGTCCCCACCCCATTTGTTACTAGTGCTTTGGATGCTGAAAATGAGTATCTAGTGCAAGAAGCTCTGGACCGGCTGATGGAAGGGAGGACAGTCCTAATTATTGCTCATCGTCTGTCTACTATTCAAAATGCTGATTTCGTTGCAGTCCTTGGCCAGGGTAAAATTCTTGAATGTGGGAAACATGAGGAATTACTTGCAAATCCAAATGGACTTTTCAGGAAACTAATGCAGAAACAAGCTTTTCTTCAGAATAGTGATACTTCTGCATTAGATTTACAATCCAGAGAAAAGAATATATTAAAAGAAAACGTATGAGACAGTGTATGAATAATGGAAACTTACAAACTACAAAGACTATAACTTATGTTTCAGTTATGTAAAGTAAATGTTATATTTTTCCAAAATGTACAAAATATTCTTTTGAAACTTAAATGTGTTTAAACTTTTTATTGAAAGCTTTTTAATAAGTATTGTAACTTTTAAAAATATTTGTGACACTGAGATAATTTCAGTGCATAGATTTTTCTGCTTGTGTTACTTTTGAGACTGTCTAGAATCTTGTTTGCTGTAATACGCTGTATGAAGATGTGCTCCATTCTCAAGTAAGTTCAGCATTTCAAAGGTAATTAAATGACAATCTTATGATTTTTATATCATTGTCTCTCTCTTTCCAAGGAACTTTTGTGTTTTGTGCTTTGTCAGTAGTTTTAAAATGCTGGAATTCAAAAATGCATGACACTAACACACTATGAAAATTGTGACTTCCACTGCACTGTCATTCCGGTTACCGTTTGTTCCGAAATGTGATTGTGTTCTGAACTTGATTATGATCCCCATCTACAGTTCCTGTAGAGAATTACATATAAAACCACATTTTAGAGAGTATGAAAGCATGAGTTGGAGGAAAGTTCTTTAATAAAACAAACAACCCAACACAGAAAAAGGGCAACCAAACAAAAATACTGACTTTACATAAGGATAAAGGAAGTGTATTTCTATATGAAGTCAGCATAGGAAAATCTAAAATTTGCATGCATTTTCTTCCCTTTTCTATTTTCCCATTTCTTTAGTTTCACTTCCTAAGATGACGTCGGAAAGAACATGCCCTCCCATATATGTTTTTGTCTTTTTTAAGGGCATATGTAAGTTTTGTATTGTTAATTAAAATTTCAGTGATAGAAATCATGAGTTTTGCCTAACTACTTTATTAGAAACAACTAGTAAGCAACCTTCTCAAGGACAACTAGTAAAATAGCAGCATTACATTAATTTGAATAACCACAGGAGGATATGTTTGGCAGTGAAGAGTTTGCCTCATGTTTCTAATTGAAGAGTCTCTTTCAATAGAATCTCTGAAGATGCAAAACCCCACAAGGTGATTTTGAAAAGCTAGAAACTTCTCAGGTCACATTAAAACTCATCTATGCTAGGAAAACGTGTTGCTGGAAGACCATAATGGCAATAGCTGAAATACCTAGTGCTGGGCAAGCTTAAAATGTTAGTGCTATTAATGGCACCTTGTGGAATATAATGAAAGCATTAGAGAATGAAAATAAAATTACATCCAGGTGTAATTTTATCTTCAGATATAGTTTGCCTAGAAGCATATGTTGTACTAAAGATATGCCAGAAATACTCCTGACCCAATGTTTAATTTCAGTGTTGACTACCAGTTAATGTATTTAGAGGGGTTTGAATCTTTAATCCTCACTCATGTAATTTCTCCTTATGTGAGGTTCAATGAGCCCCTTTTTTCCTGTATTTACATGGGTTACAGGAATTACTTGCAGCTGAACTGATTGAATGTTTCATGTCTTCTGTTCATTAGTTGTCCTGGCAGGTATTACAGCCTACAGAGAAGTGTGAAAAGCTACACAAAAGCTCTAGTCCACAGAAAGACAAGTGTTTACCATAACAGGTACACTGGATAGCAGACTTTATTCGAGTTAGAACCACTCAAAAAACTCCTTGGGATATTTATGGGACAGTCAAGAACTGGTTAAGTCTCTAACTGGTATCAGTATAAATTATTTCTGTGTCGAAAATGATATTTGAATATTGAGTTCCATCTCTCCTGAAAATGGAGCTCTTACAGGGCTGGGACAGCAAAATGAAGCCAACTAATTCCCTGAGGAATTAGCTGGGTATAGATGGGGTTCAATCAGCAAAAAACAAGTGTTCATGCTGCATCATTGTAAATATTTTAGGAAAGAGCCGTGAAGAGGAGCTTTCAGTTTTTAAAATAATTTGAATGTCACCATCATAAATGTTGGGAAATGTGGATCTCAGCTTGAATTTTTTTCCAGACTTTTCCATATTTGCTTATTTGTATGTGCATTTCCTGGTTTGGTTTGTTTGTTTTTCTTGATGAAGTGACAGTAACATGATGATTTAGCATCATACATATAAAGAAGGCTATATAGAAGGATACTGTATTAATGTAACAGCATAGTGAAGCCCCACTAAATTTTGGTATTTTGCTTTTCACATAAAATCAAAGCCAAAGGAGATGATTTGAATGAAAAAGACAAAGCACTGACACTGACAGATGCCTCATACTTCAGTCCTGCCAGATGAACCATCTCAAGTTTATCTCATCTGCATTTTGGGTTCAGTCACACTGGACCACAATCCACACAGAAAGCCTAACAGCCTTCTATTATCAAAGAACACATTTTTGAAAAGTTCTGGTATTTTTTTTAATATTCTATTTTTAGTTAATTTTATATTAACTGATTAGCTTTGTTGACAGTACAGTTACAAATCAATTCCTTCCCCAAGCTGATGGTACATACCTACCTTCTGAAAGCTTTTTCATGCAAACCAATGCCATTGAGCATTTTCTTTCAGAGAGGAAAATTTATTTCCCCTTGAAGGCTAAAATCTATTTCTATACCATAGAATAGCTGTAGTGCATGGTTGTTACTATAGATGTGAAACATGCCAAGGTTTGCATGGAATACGGTTTTGTGTATTTATTTATTTAATTAGAAATTTGGGGACGGACACAGGTATGCACGAGCTATTTTTAAGATAAGGCAACTCTTAGTGGAAAATACGTCCTTCCAAATGGCCTTTGAACAGCTGCTTTTTGAGCATATCCAGCCTTTCCCTGCTCCAGCTAACCGCATGAACTCGGTGAGGAATAGTACCCAAACCCAGCCCTGTGAATCTTCCTGGGAGCGTCCCGGAGGATCAAGCATATACTCAGGAATATCCGAGAGAGAGGATATTCCTGAATATATGTGTTTTAGTTGGACGCTGAGGAAAAGCCCGGTGTACCCTTCACCCCCTGAAGGCCAGGGCAGGTGTCCTGCAGGAGCAGCCGGGCGGCTGCCGCGGGGTTTCCGCTGCTCCCCGGCAGGGGCCGCGGCGCGCTCGGCTCCGCTCGGCTCTGTTCGGCTCCACCCACCGCCGTTCGCCTCCTCCCGGCTTCTCCCGGTCTCGCTCGGCCCCGCCCGGCCAAGCTCGGCTTCGTTCGGCTCCTGCCAGTCCCGCTCGGCTCCCGGCTGTTCCCGCGGGGCCCCGCCCCTCGGTGACGCGCTCAGCGGGCGCCTGGCGGGAGTGCCGGGCCGGCGCCGCTCCCGCACCCACAGCCATGTTCCCGTCCGTTCCCAGCTCCCCGCGGACCCCGGGCGGGTCGGCCCGCAGGACCCTCGGCAGCGCCGCGCCCAGCCCTCTCTCCCGGCCGGGCGGCAAGAAGGGCCTGCCCGTCGTGGCGGCAGCCGCCTCCCCGGTGCTGTTCTCGCCGGCGACGCGGAGGAGCGGCTCCCTCTCGGCGCGGTGAGTCCCGCCCCTCGCCGCACACCCGGCCTCGCTGTTAGGTGCTCGAACCAGTGTGGGTTACGTTATCGTGCTGTACATAAAGCCATAAGTATACGGTACCACGTGTTCAGTGATATGAATGCCTCTTACTAGGTTTTGAATTCGAGGGTTCCTCAAATATATCCCTGTGTGATGTAAGTGCGATCTATGAAAATAGCAAGAACTTCCTTATTTAAAAAGAAGATAAAATAGTCAAAAGTTCAGGCATTGCACACCCACTCACTCCTCTCCCCAGCTTCCTGTGTACTCCCTCCCCTATGAATCAAAACTGAGATACAACATGAGCTCCAGATCAGTTTCAGGCTTCACAATCTCTTTTCACCGGAGCAGCTATTTGTTGTGTTGTTGAAATAAAGAGGATTGCCCATGTTCAGTTTTGAGGAACTTTTACTTCAAGTCTGCGTAATAGCTTTTGCAAACTGGGTGTCAGGATTGGCTTCTAGCTGTCATCAGCTTTTCCCATTTCACACTGGGAAGTCTGAGGCATCATTTTATTTGTGAGGAGAAATAAATAGAGGGCATTAACTTCTACAAGCAGAGAAATTTGCCCACCTAATTGTGTTCAAAAGACAGGACAGACCTATGCTGTCCCAGAGAGAGAAGGTGGGGAAAGATGCAAAGCAGCTTTTGTAAATGATACTGTGAAACAGGTAAGAACTGCAGTCTCCGCAGCAAACTAAGGGTGGTAGAAGGGCTGTCGGATCCAAGCTGCCATGGGTGTTGAAAGTGTTGCAGCGTGTGTACTGCCCAGCAGTGCCAGAGCTAGGGATGGAAGTAGGCCCTGCCGTCGGGGAAGAGCTTGTGCTAAGCTTCTCCTGACGTTGTGTATGTCTTTATTCTATAAATAACCAGAGTGTAGAGAAGTTGAACAGTGAGTTTGTTGCTGGTGGAGTAGTGCACATTCAAAGTCAGTTCTTTAAAAATAAAGAATTTGATGACAGCTAACAACTTGTAAGGAAGCCACCAAATTATTGCTTTAGGTGGTGTTCCCAGAGGAATCGTGTTTATTTTACGTAAATCTGTTTCTAAATAGATACTAGTGAAGTAAATGTATGCTAAAACTTATGAAGAAGCAATAAAAAGTTAACTGTAACTTTTTATTTTGTTTAAGAGCTACTCCTACCAGAGTTATCCAGCTTCCTACAGCAACTGAGACTATTAACTATGATGTTAAAGCTTTTGGATCCTCTCTGCCTGTTAAGGTTATGGAAGCCCTGAAGAAGGCTGATGGTAAGAATTGATGGGGTTTTTTTCAATGAAAATTGACAAGTGAGAGAAGTCATAACATGTCGTTGATCCCATTGAAATGCTGCCTTTACAGGGGAAGCTAAAACATCTGTGCCTTGCTTTGAATCCAACTTGGTTATCTATGTAACAATAATTATAATAATACCCATGTGGGTGTGAATGTATGGAAATATCCTTCAGGTGCTGGTTATGCAATTTATTGTAAAAAGCCAAGGTTATAAAGAAAGCCAACAGCAGGTTTTTAGTAACTTTTACTTATTGGTTCTTTCTCGCCTTTTTTACTTGTTTTGATTTTGCTGTGTCCTAGAGTGGATGCTTTATTTTTTTCTTTATTGCAATTCCCATTTGTCACCTCTTCCAAAAGCCCCAGTGATACTAACCTTTCCCTGAATTGAAGAAATTGGTCTCCTAAGCAATTTTTTCTCTGTTGGTAAGTTTTCCCTTTATAGTAGATATAAGAGGAACCAAATATGTATCTTAAAAATAATCTTAAAAATTGTTGAGTGATTTACAGTGCTGTTATAATCAGCTCTAAATAGGTGGAAATAGGTTTTAGGGTTGTCTTTTCAGTCTCCAAAGTTGAGGGTTTATCAAATGGATTTTTAAGCTAGATGTAGTAATTTGATATGTTAATCAAATAGAAGGAAATTCTAACATGGAAACTAATTTAATAGTAAGTATTTCTTATTTTCGTATAAGAGTGAATGTTTATTGGTTTAAAGGTTACTCTGCAGTGTTTTAGACATCTGAATGCTTTAAGAAAATTATTTTTTTGTGTAGCTGATGACCAGCTGAGCGTTCAAGTGGATGAAAGTGGATGGGCCTGGCTGGTTCATAAAGAGAGGCTGATTATTTGGAAGATTGGTCACTCTGCAGTAGCTAAGGTAACTGAAAGGTGAAGATGGAAGAAAGTCTGTATTTTATGCTATTTGAACTGGTTATGCAGTTATGGGGTTGGGGTTTTTTTCAACTGGAGTTTGTCTGGTTTCCCCCAAAAGCAGCAGGGTTGATAGGAAGTCATGCTAACAACAGTAACTGAAACTCAAGCTTTTGAGACAGCTTATAATTTTTATATTCCTCTCTTCTGCTTTGTCACCTTGACACTAAGGTTAATTCTTTGTATTTTAATAGGTGTGGCTCTTAGGTTAGATAGTCTTGATAAAGCTTATTTTGATAATTAAAATCTAGTTGATATGTTATGGATTGGTTTAGATTATTCTGGGACCAATTTTCAATTTGCAAAAAACCCCAAAAGCACGGTTAATTTCAGAGGTACTGAAGATATGTTTCACCTAGATTTCTTAGGTCAAGAATTTTTTTATCCCCTCTGGACAGTGTTTCTTTCAGTATTGTTTCGGTGGTGGTCAGAGAAAAACTGTTGTTACAAAATCAGTATCTTTCAATCAGGGCAGTGTATGTTAATTATACAAGTCCTGCTTTTACAGGGGAATGTCAGGTATGCATATTCTGGCACTTGGAGAGATTTTTCAAGGGATTAAAATTTTTCTGGTTGTTTAACTTAAAGGGTGTAGGGGAGTGAGGAGTGTTTCCCCTCTCCACTCTATTAGTATCTAATAAGCTTTCTCAAGTACTTCTAGTTTAATTTTTTTAGAATATTGTAGTAAGGAATAGTTAAATAATCCCTGATAGAAATAATTCAATATTGTTGTGTTGTAGACAAATAACTAAAGAAAACCAGTGATATTTGAAAATGTGCCATTAGATGTTTTTTAGCTGTTTGCTGGTTGTGACAACCTTGTTGAAATTGTTTTGTGACATTTTTGGTTCCCTTACACATTGTCTGGGTTAGTTGAAATGTAATTTTTAGCAGGGTCAAAAAGTCTAAAGATTTTGTGGCAGAGGAATAAGTTCTTTCAGTCTCATATTTATTATGACATCTCTTTCTGTCTTCCAGTTATCTCTCTGCAAGGAATTGCAGCTGCCACCCAGTGACTTCCAATGGAGTTCTAGTTTAGCAGCTATATCTTGTCTCAATTCTTCAGGTGAAGCACCGTCTCTGCAGGTGATCAAATTTTAAATTTTAGTGTTTAAATGTGCCTTTAGAATAACTTTAAATATATCTCTTTTTTTTAACAAAAGGATATATTCAAAGTATTTGAAAAAATTTGGTGGTATGCTATCTATTCAAAAGGTCAGGATTGCTAGTTGGCAATAAATGTCGTTGAAGTAAACAGAATTCTGCTAGTCCTTTTAAATTGCACCATGTGCATCTTACAGGATCAGATTAATCAATAGTTTTCCTAAGGATTACTTGACATGCTTCCATAACAAACAAAAATACAGTAAACTGGGAGGTGTTAACAACACCAAGGCAATCAAAACTGGGGTCTGACCAAGTGCAATTTAAGTGTTGGCTGAAAATGTTGCTCAGTGGATTAATTCTCAGTATCCATAGCTGAGAGGCAAACACCAGCACCCTCCCTTGGCTGGTCTTTATAAGGAAACTGACACTGGGAGGACAAATTTAATCTGTCTTGAGTGATTGGTTTCCTAAGTGGCTTTTTGTAAGTTACTGTGCTGGAGGGTGAGGTTCAAAGATCGGTTCTGAAAGTGTGTTAATGTGCCTGTTACTATCATTCATGAAAAGAACCTCTCTTTTTCAGCTTGGGTGTAGATTTCAGTTAATGTATGTGATGCTCTAATAAAACTAGCAAAGAAATTGCCCTTGAAGTAAGCAGCAGCACAGAATATGTAATAGGTTCTTTTCTTTTGATCTGTCATTGTGTTACACTTCCAAATCATAAAAAACAGTCTTAGTATTTTGGGGTTATCTCGTAAAACCTGAAATGTTCTGACTTAGTCATATCCAAAGAAGTTTAAGAGGAAGTAATACACCTAAACCTGATATTTTTACCTAATACTTTATTTATCCTATTTTAAAATTTCATCTTTCTTTAGCTTGTGAACTGAAAGTCAGTATCTAGTAAGAAATTGGTTAGAAAATTCCAAAGAACTCAATAACAACTCCCAGCTACAGTTCTTCTATTGTTCTGTGATTTTTTTTTAAACAAATAGTATATTGAGTACAGTGCTTTTCTCTAAATCTCTACCTGAACAGTCTCTTGCTTCATGCTTTTAATTTGGTATCTGTGATTTCCTGAGTTAGTCTTCAGGCCTATGCCTTTGAAGACAAGAGCCACCGTGTGATTTGATATTTCTCTTAAAGGTACTAGAGCAGTTTCTTTGTTAAATTATAGTCTGCATTTGAAGTCTGCCGTAGTAGCTTTTAACTCTTGGCATCTGAAATTCTCCACATGCTTTTTTCTGTTCTACAACTGTAAGTTTTGTTTGCATGTCAGCAACAGACCCTGAATTATCAGGAACAAGAACAGGTAGAAAATATTCATTAGCAAAATAAGCGAGTATAACATTCTCTGCGCGAATTAAGTTGTGCTGCAGAATGTTTTTGTGATTCAGTTCCAGGTTTGTCAGTGTGCATCCATATATATTTACTACTTTCTCGTGTCTCTGTCACCCACAGTCTTGATATGTAAAATGACATGTTTTAGTTAAAGCTGCAGTCTGATGATGATGATGGTGATGATTATTATTATTATTATTCTTATCTTGCCTGTTCTCTTAATTACTTTTTCACTTCAAGTCTCTGGCAATAATGGTTGCTACCAGTGAAGGTTCGGTGCGCTACTGGCCCAATCTTGCACATGAAGGATCCTATACAGACACTTTCACAGACTTTGGAGGCTCTTTGTGCAGTTTCCTCACACCAGTAAAGGTAAACCAGTATGATTTATATTGAAATACAGGTTTTATTCCTAATTTAAAGATGGAAACGCATGCTCAGCTTTATCAGTCTTAAATCCGCAATAAATGTCATGAAGGTAACACTATTTCTCATCATTAGATTCCAATGATTATGTGAGAAATTAGTTCTGTTTGCCTTTTTCTAAGGATGCCTTGTGTTTTGTTCAGCATTTACCCATATGAGCTGACATAAAGAATTTTGGCTGACAATAGTTTTCAAGAATATTATTTTTATTTTTTTTTAATGTAGTTGCTTTCTCTTTTTGTTAGGGAGGAAGCTTTATTTTGTCATCTTCCAGAGGTCAATTAGTCCGGTTGATACCTGATAGTTCTGGCAAGATTCATCAGCATGCCCTGCCACAGGGGCAGGGCATGTTTTCTGGAATTGGTAGAAAGGTTTCTTCTCTCCTCGGTATATTGTCTCCTGGAAATGATGCTGTGGTAAGCTTGAGAACCATTCATCTTCTTTAATTTGTCTCTGTAATTCCTAGCCTCTGTGTTTAAGAAAGGAAAAAGAAAAGATTGGATGAGGATGTGTGATGACAAAAAAAGACAAGACTCAGTTCATTTATGTTACTTACATTTCTTTGAAATTTGAATCAAAGAAACCAAATAAATCTGTATGTTTTGTGAAGGCAAATGCTGGCTTGCTCTTCAGCTCTGAATAAAAGGAGACCTTGGAGTAGTAGTCCTTCCTGGGGAATATCCCATGGTTACATATCCTACCCCTTTCTAGTGATAGCCTCATTACTACATGAAGAAACCAGCCTGTAATTCTTCTTTTCTGATTTAGAAATGCCAAGGGTTGATGACTGGGTTGAGTTTTGTCAATGAACTCCACAGAAGCTGGCAGAAAGTATGAGAAATATATTTGGTATAGATATTCTTTTATCTGTAAAATAAGACTTCTCTTGGAAGTTACCATAATGCTCATCTTGAATGCAATTTGTGTAGATTGCCCAAAGAAGTGACTCTTTTTGTGGACTAAGAGCGGTTTAGATTATTCTATCCAAATATTAAGGCTTTGCTTTAACTTTTTTAGCTTTTTCATTTTTTAAATGCAGATTTCTAGTGTCCTTTGGGATAGAGAGAGATCACGCTTTTACATGCTAACAAGTTCAAATCTAAACAAATGGGAGATTGATGATTCATCAGAGCGTTACGTTCTCAGCTGGGATATCAACAGGATCCTGAAGGAACATATTACAGATGCAATTTGGGTAAGAGCCAGCCCAGCTGGAAGGGGTTAGTGTGTTGGTTTTAATTGATAGCCTGTTTATATGCAGTTGCACAACCGATATATTTATTTTTTTAGGGATCTGAAAGTAACTATGAAGATATTAAAGGAGGAGTAAATATACAATACATGGATTTGCAACAGAATCGGTAAGGACATACACTTGCTCTGGTAAGGCCTTCGTTAGTGAGATAAATCTCTTCTGTTTTCCTGCAAAAACTTCATATAAGTAATTGCAATTTAATTTTACTGGAGTGGCACTGTTGATAAAATAAGCGCCTTATATGAGGTAATTAAGTTATCCTATATTTCATGCTATCATTATCTTTTTATGCATTACAAATCCTTTACCTGATAGTAATTCCATTCACATTTTTTAGTGTCATTTTATCAGGTTTCTGTATTTGTTTGGTCTTGATTTTACAAAGACAAAAAATAAGCAACTGTAACTTGTTCCAGCAGGTGCAGAGAATTCCATATCTCTAGAATTTGATTTAATTACGTAAAATTACAACTGCCTTGGTTCAGTTTTGTACTGCATTATGAATACTGTTAATAAAGTAGCTTGGAAGAACAAATAGTATAGTTTTTCTTTCTAAAAAAATAAAAGATTGGAAAATATCTAGTTGAGATTGTACTTAGATATCCTTTTTTTTTTTTTTGAGTGGTACTGTTTGAGCAAGTAAAATATATAATAATCATCTCTCAATGGTGTGATATCTGTTGAGTAGTGATGGACTGGTCATACTTGCTGCCGCATGGCATCCTGGCGATCGTCCGTGTCTTGTCTACTACACTTTGGTAACAGTAGAAGATAAAGGCTACCAGATGTCTGATGATGTTGTTGTGGAGGTCACACAGTATAATCCATCTTTTCAGGTACGCTAGTGGAGGTTCTGATACTGACTTGAGAAAGCTCTGTGTTTCAGAGTATTCCTGTACATAAATCATGTGTCAGATTTTTGTCTAAAGGACAATCAGTTTCTCTTGGAAGTATGTATTTGTAATACTCTAAGGAAAGTGTGTACCAGCATCTCTTACTGTTTAATACTAACTGTATATATAAAGTTTAGGCTTTGCATTTTAAGGTATAAGATAAAACCCTCAAAAATAAGTCTAATCTGACTCCTACTGATTTATTTTATTTTTGTGCTGTCTGTGAAAGTTTCTACAGAGCGATTTTGTCATGTGCTCTTGCAACCCATTTAGAACAGACCTCAAACTCTGAGACTCTTGTTGCAGGACAAGGAATGAAGAGACCTGTGTTTTGGTCCTTGCTAGGCAACTGGCTTGCTGGGTGGGGCGGACACATTGGTTGTCTGTAGAATACATTGTCTGTGCTGTGTCTTCTGGAAGCATAAACTTGGGCATTAGATTTCTTTGGTAAAATTCTTCCACTCTTCCTGGCATCTTCTGTCCCCACTGCCTGGCATCTTAAAACTCAGGTGGAAGAAGAGTGTGAAAACTGTAGAATAATTGATCTGTTTACTTATCTCTCCATGTGAAATTAAGAATATAAAGCATACGGAAGGGGAAAAAAACCCCAGGATCTAAAATTTTAGGGCAAATTAAAAGCCATTTTGTTTAGGGTTTTAGGTTGTAAGTTACAGCCATATCTCATTGTTTAAAATTGAAACAAGTTCAGGCTGCTTGGATTAGCACTTAAAATTTTAAGTGTTTAAGGTATTGATTATAGATGTGTTACTGTTTGTATTTAACACTTTCAGTCAGAAGATGAAGTGTTGTGCTGCCTGGTAGTCCCAGATTACTTCAGCCATGCTGCTTACCTGTATAAGGAAGACGAAGTGTATGCTTGTTCCACTGGAACTGGCAGAATTTCCTTACCACAGGAGAAAATCGTATTTGGCATACAAGGTAACTTGCTGTGGAGGGGAATCACAGTTTGTTGATACCTTCTAATTGAGTATTTAGATATCTCAGAGAGCAGTGTCATACTTGTGCTCCTGTATTAAATGTTTCAAGTTGGGAATTTCTCATGAGTGTATGGAGAAGTGATGATGTGACATCCAGTATTGTTACTCTACAGTGTTTCAAATGAAAATGAAACAAATCCCTATTCTTGGTGTGTGAGAGGATGGGGGTTTTGCTTGTGGGGCTTTTTCCTTCTTGTTTTTTTTTTTTCCCAACATTCACTGTGGGTTGATTTTTTTTCTTGAAGTTAACTCGGTATCGGATGTCTGTAAGTATGTCATCCATGACCTTCAGAGGTGTTTCCAAGTAGGGCAGGGACATCAGTCCTTAGGTAGAATTTGAATTAACTGAATCTTGAATTTTTTTCTTCTTTTCTTCCCTTTTTTTTTTTTTTAACACTCTCATTATCTGGAAGTCTACATCTAGAGTAGCAAATAGTTCCACAATTTCTCTTAAGTGAGGTGCAGTTGTTACTGTTGGTTGCTTAATGACAAAAGTTAGTAATTGTCTATGAAACTTTTACGTTTTGCTTTTAAAATAAAGTGCTGTTTATGTGCTTGCTTTTTTTTTTCCTCTCCTCATTTTAGGAGACAGTATTTTAGGAGCAGGTTCCTGTAATAGCCTTCCCATCTTCTTTGCCAAAAAAAGTGGGCTTCTCACTATCTTGTCCAGGGAAAATATTTCTGTGCTTCCTGAAGACCTTGAAGATGCCCTGTCTTCTTCTATTGCTGGACCAAGAAGTGAGGTAATGGTTATTTGCTTGCCTGGTTGAAAACAGGGTACAAATAAAGTGGGTTTTTATGTCACTTTTGAATTTTCACTGTGGAAATTCTGGCTTGTTTGGGTTTTAAGGTTGGGGTTTTTTTAAATAGAGACTCAAACACTCGTAATGAAGGCAGTTTTCAAAACGCAAAAATTTTTACATCTGCCAATTTGGGTAGCTTTTTTTGTTTTCCTTTGTTTCCCAGTTGAGGTTTCCATGAAATTTGCATTTTTTCCATGTAGGTGTGTTGCTGTCTACCACTAGGCCTGATCTAACACTATAGTCAGTTGTTATTATTGGCTGGTATTTTAGTGGAAGGCCTTTGTGTGATTGCTCTGATGGAACTGCATTTTTCTTAACGAACTAGTCTCTAGTTAAGTTTGTCTGCAGTTAGACTTTTTGTGGATGATGGTACTCAGTAATATCTTTTAAATTCTGTCAAGAATGGTGGGTTTGAATCTTCAAATAATTATCATTAAAAACTCTGATGGGCAGAATAAATTGGTGTAAGTTCCTTTGCAGATGGTGTGAATTTTGGTCAAACCTCTGTGTGACTTTCATTGTATTGTATCTTAGAGGTTTATGTTTGACTTAATAAATGCAACTGCTTCCAGGTGGTGATTTTATTTTAAATCTGTGTCGTTACTGCTTAAAAAATTTGTTTTCATTTCATAGTGAAGATTAATATTTGTCTTTCAGCTGAAGTTTTTATTTTGCATTTTCAGAGTCCTGCATTTGATGCAACCAGTAGGCTAGAAATTATAGCTCAAGAAGATAAGACCAAATTACTGAAAGCTGCTTTTCTACAGTACTGCAGGTAGAAATTGCACTTCATTTTTGAGACTTTGTTTGCTGTTTTTGAGGACACTCTGATATTTGAGTAAGACATTGTCTTAGGATACTCCTGTGCTATTTTAGTTGTAGCTATTTGAATGATGCACATCTTTATTAGGAAAGTGTTAAATACACCTTGGGCTAGTGAAGAAAGGATATGTGCTAGAAAGGAACAGACTTCTGTAATCTCAATGACTTGTCACTTGCTCTGTGTAAATTCTGTGGGTATGTTTGTGCCAGTGAAACAACTTTCAGCTTTGCATTTTGACCTCTTTATTCTTTAGTAAGTGGTGTTTTATTGTTAAAAAAACTTTCTTTTTCATCATAATTTTTATTTGCCTAGCTCTTTTCAGCAATACTTTTGAATATGCTTATGACCATGAAGATTAACTGGTATGGTAGACCTTGGGCAAGATGATACTGGTTTTTTAGAGTGGCTGATATGGAAGAGTGAGTGGAAAAAAATAGTTTGTTTGTCAAACTATCCTGATTAAAGCAGTTGGACTGTGGGGAGGCATGCGATGCTCCTGAAAGGTTTGATGTTGAGATGAGTGGTGTAAACAAAGGAGGAAAAGGAGAAAAAAGGAGATAAACAGATCTGTAGATCAATTATATTTAGAGGGGATTGTTTACAATATGTATGTATTTAAAAAACAAAACAAACCCTCTTAGGACTAACCTCCTTCAAGAGTCTTAAAACTTGGAAAGAACAGGTTTGAGATAACGAGGTAGGAGTGCTTTTGACATAGAGCTTCATGTGAGGTAAAAAATAATGAAGGGGATTAGGCACAGAGAATAAAGGATACCAATAAAAGACCTGTAAACAGGCACAGAATTCAGACAAATTCTGCATGAATTCAGAAGTGTAATTAAACAGAAGTGCTGCTGAAGATGGCTGGAATAGCTGTGGTCTGAGAGCACAGTTAACAAACGTGTCATTGAGGATGTGCACAAGGGGGTTGGAAACAGAAGGAAGAGGGAGGTAGTAAGGAAAACAGTGTGAAACAGTATGAAAGTTGAACGTTATTTTGATAAAAATCTGGGTTATACTTATGAAACCAGAAGAAAATAGTAATTTTATCTATATAGTAGTTATTCTGAAGTTTTTTCCAGAAAAAAATAGTATGGTAAAATAATTGGAGCAATCTCGCACAGAACAGATGTAGCATTGGCCTGTCCAGATGGCCACTGAGTTGACGCGGGCCAAATAATGGAAGGTTGTGCAGCCACTGGACGTGTAAAGTCCACCAGCTGTACAGTGAGCACTGGCAGTTTTACAGACCTAGTGATCTTCATAGGGAATAGGAAGTTCTATGGAAAGATCAAGTTGACCCTTTCTGAGGGCATTTCATGATTTGAAGGAGCTAATAAGGTCCCATGTAATTTCCTTAGAAACGCATCCTGCTGGGTAGTAAAGATGGGACTTTCTTTTTTAATAGGAGATCCAGTATATTCCAGTTTTTAAAAATATCCTTTGCTGTAGTTTACCTTTGTGCAATTTCTGGATGCACTGCTGGCTTTGTTTTTTTTTTTTTTAATTTGTAGGCATCTTGGTCATGTAAGTGTTCGAACTGAAAGTTTCATGACAAATACAAATACTTCCAGTATTGTAATCACAAATATGCCTTCTCAGTCAGAATACTATAATTTTTTAGTCACAAAAATCAGATCTCTGGGTTTTGTGTATATGGCATAATTCTTACATGGAAATACAACTTCCTACCTTGAAGGTCTATGTTTGGTTACTTCTTGCTCTTTTACTTATTGATATGAATGAGAGGATTCTTTGAAATTATAGGAAATAAAAATAATGCATTATATTTGCTGAAGCATTTTCCTGAGAGCTTTACAAGCTTCCCCTCTATTGGCATTTATGGGAGTGATTGAGAAAATGAGAAAATTTTAAAGCAAGCAATAGAAATTTAGTGACTTAGCTACCAGACACATCCAGACTTAGCTCTGTGTGATGAGTATTTTCTCATAAATAATAATAATACTAGAGGTAATAAAATAAAGTGTGCCTTGACTCCTGGCTTGTGCTTTTTCGGTTTATAAGTTGTGCGACCTACTTGCTTTTAAAGAATTTGAATACCTTTTATCCACAGGTAGTTTAGAGAGAGTGCAAGCAATGCTTGATGTATATAATCAAAAACTTCACAAAAAGTGTATCAGAAAATCCTATTAACTGAGGGAGTTTTTTTTCTATAATCATGTCTGTGGATTTTATTTAACATAACTTTGATTCATTTATTTCAGGAAAGATATAGTCAATGCACAAAGCATGGTAATTGAGCTCTTCCCAAGTAATGCAGATCTGGATTCTGATGCTGAACTGGATAGGGCAGTGACTCAGATCAGTGTGGACTTGATGGATGACTACCCTGCCTCTGATCCAAGATGGGCTGAATCTGTACCTGAAGGTAAATGTAATGTGTTGGGTTTTGAGCTTTTTGTTTTGTTTTGTTTTGTTTTCTGAAATAGTATCTATAATATTCTAGATAACATTAAGCTTTGCAAAGAAGGCATAGGTGTCTCTCGCCCTCTACCACCACTGGATACATTTCCAGAAAGACTTAAAGATGCATCTTTTGATACTACCAGATAAACTTGCAGTCTGCTGTGATTAGTTCTTGACTTCATGTAGCAAGCACAAACAGCAAGGAAAACATATTTCTGAGAAGGGTACTTTGTGCAAGGATCAGGTGGTGTCACTTCAGTATTTCCATGATTCCTTGTGTAGTTTTGAATCATTTTCAAAAAAATAGATGTGTTAAGAGAAAGAGCTTATGTGTTCATTCTTAGCCCTTTTGTCAGTGTGACTGCACAGCTTCTGGTCACCTTGGATCCAGGGTAGAGTGAGCTCGTATTCCTCTGGGGCTTTGGTATTTATGGCTGACTGAAAGAGGACTAGAGAAATTGATTTAGGAGTATTTGTTGTACATAAAGGATTAAAGCAGACATGTTTTCAGCAAGAAACTTCTTTGTTCATGCTTTGGTGTCTCTTACAAGTTTTAATTTGAAAGTGGTCCCAGGACCTCTAGGCAGTAGTTGCCGGTTACAGAGTAGATGCTTAATTTGAAAGTTCACGTGAATAGTTACAGATGGATGATGTTTCCTGTTGTTGTTTCTGTATGGCAGCCAGTTGGAAATTGTCAGACATTAGATCCTCTTTATTTCCGGAATCAACTTTATTTTTAATTTGGCAGCCAGTCTGTGTTTATTCTTGACTAAAGCCAGAAGTGAAAATTGATAGCTTCTTGGAAATCGTCTTGCTAGTTCTGCTCAGTGATAGTTCTTCCAGGTTTTTTATCTTGATATTCTAAGTACACTTAGAATATACAAAAAAATCTGGATGCAGAGTCAATTAGATCTGAATGCATGTTAACACTGTAGTTTCTAGTAGCTGTGGTCTAGGGCATAATAAATTTAGCAATAGCTAGTCCACCATGAGGATAAAAATCTGAGTCTGAATCCTACTAAAACTGGAATATGCTCATAAGCTGCTATTTTAGCAGCATAATAAATTGAATACTTCAGAATAGTACTGATCTAAAGATACTTTATTTCTTCTAAAAGCTTTACTTCAGCTATGATAGAGTTAAAAAAACAGATTAAAAAGAGCATGGTAAGCAGTATATAAATGTGTGTGCATATACTATAAAAAGTACCAGTGTGGTACCACTATAAAAACTGACAGATAAGTTCACCTCAGAGGCAAAACACATAGTTATCCAGAAATGAAGATATCAAGTGTTCTGATCTAAGATTTTACTTTTTTTTAGAAGCAGCTGGTTTCAGCAACACATCTCTCATTCTTCTTCATCAGCTAGAGGATAAGACAAAAGCACACTCGTTCTTCATTGACTTTCTTCATCAGGTAAGTTCTGCTGTTCTTTTGTTATCAATAGACAAAGATTATTACTTTGTCTTGATTCTTCTAGAACACTAAAGTTTAAAGTGCATGGCGTGTTTTGTTTGGTTTTTTGTTGTTTTTTTTTTTTTTTTTTTAATGAAAGGTTGGTGCATTTGAACGTCTGGGCAGCTTTCCAGTGCGAGGGATGCCAATGGCCACTCGGCTGTTGCTCTGTGAGCACGCAGAGAAACTGGCAGCAGCTATTGTTCTCAAGAATCACCACTCTAGGCTGCCCGATCTAGTGAATGCTGCTATACTGATTGCATTAAACAAAAGGGAGTGTGATGTTCCACCAAGCCTTACTCCTGCTGATGTGTTCTTCAGGGAGGTAAGAAGCCTGTCATTCCTGAATTACTGTATAGTGTTGCATGTAGTATATGTTACAG
The DNA here is from genome assembly GCA_013397865.1 of Struthidea cinerea. NCBI lineage: Eukaryota > Metazoa > Chordata > Aves > Passeriformes > Corcoracidae > Struthidea > Struthidea cinerea. The sequence continues at coordinate 449,506 of VZTI01004732.1, forward strand.
TGCTTTGAAATGTACTTTGAAGCTCTTGCCTGTAAAACTGTAAAAATCAATTCAACTTTACACAACTACCCTTTAAATAGGGATGGTGTGGTAGTATTTTCCTCACTTTAGTATATCTACTTTTTTGTGTCTGCAGCTGAAACGTGAATTCTGACAAATTTCTTGTAGCTGAAGTAAAGTTGTTACAATTTCCAACTACCCAACATGGATAAGCAATGAAAAAAACAACTGAAATTCTCTGACACATAAGATGTATGCTAAATTACCATTTTTAAGGGATGAATTGAAGAGTATAAAGCTCTCCAGACAGGAGAGCTGCTTTGATGAGCTATCCTGGATGGAATTATATTTATTCAGTCTCTTATAATTTTTGTCCTCTCTAACATTAGTCAAGCTGAGTTAGTTCTCAGTTTATGCTGCGTTCCAGTCAAGTGCTCTGTCTTTATTTCTTTCTTCCTTCTTGAGAAGAACTATGCACAAAACATTTATTCTTAGGAAGTTTTTTACTGTAGAGAACAATAGTTGCTAAGGGAGAATAATAAATATAAAAGAAAATAGAAATAATAGTCTGCTATTTTAAAGCAGATCTGTTAACCAGTATACTTTATCTAACAAAGATTCTGCTGCCAAATATTCCAGAAGATGATGGAGGAATATGCTTAATGGAAGTGTATGGAGATGCCTTCAGAAATGAGGAATTTTTTTTCCTTTCAGATTTAAGTCCAGAAAGAAGGCATTGTTTTGTAGTCTTAAGTATTGTATGAACCATAAGCTGGTGATTTCATTATCTGTTAGGGTACTCGATACCTTTTAATATTTTTGGCTATTTATGTGGTTTATAATAGTAAATAATGTGCGTATTTTTCTATACAGCTCTCAAATTGGCTTTCAGGTATCAGCTGATAGGGGACATGTTTGTCTTCAGTGTAACTTTTCTTTCTGTCTTTAAGGTATCCCAGATAGATTCCATCTTTGAATGCTTATTAGAAGAGGAGGAACAAATCCTGAAAGATATGCCTATTGAATCAATTGAGTGGGCCCAGATAGTTGTCAATGTGAACAACATCATTAAGGTACAGAACTGCATTAACCAAGATGTTTGTGGGAGGGGAAGATAAACACTGAAGAGCACAGAACAGGCTGAGTGCAGCACATCCAAGTTGCTGACGTGAGAAGAAAAGTGAATATGCTTTTCACATGTCCAAATACAGTAGGAAGAAAAAGACAGCCTTGGGCAGAATAAGGGATGTTCCTTTTCCTCCTGAGCCACTGTTAAAGATAATTTGAGAAGTTGCAGCTTTGTTGGAAGTTGTGAAGTCATGAATATGTAGCAAAGAGTGAAGAGCTTGTGTTTGAGCTCTGAGGTTTCTTGCTCAGTCAGTATGTCCCCTTCTGTACAACTGAGAAAGTGGTGTAGGAAGAATGTGGATATTAAAATAACATTACAGAATTATAAAAGACAACCTCTTTTAAGGTCTGTGTGTACTGAGGTAGACTTTAAGATGCTCACATCCTTGCCTTTAAATAGGATATGCTGCAAGCTGCCTGTCAGTATCGTCAGTCTAGAGCCTCTTTATATAAAACAGGAGAACTTCCAGAAAGAGAACCTGAATATATTCCATGGACAGGTGAGAAACTACTATTACAAGTTCATAAGTTTCAGAACGCATTAATTTCAGTCTGAATTTTAAACTTACTATTAAAAGCTTCTACAGGGTTGTCAGTAAGACTAAGTGAAAATGGAGTTTTCATTTGGAGAATGAAATGGGATGAATCAATGAACACTTACTTTGTCCAGTATTGATGATAATTTTTTGAAACTTGCATTGCAAATTTGGCTATAAAACCACAAGCTTGGGGAAAAAAAAACCTAACTTTAGAATTTTTTTTTTTTTTTTAATTCATTGGTTCTGGCTGGCAGATCTTTGGGGTACATAACATTAAAATAAATCATAAAATGTGGTCTATAGCTGTTTTAAAAGGACTGATGATTCTGTACTTGCATAGATGTGTTTTGTTTTGATGGTTTAATAATGTGAAAAATTATCAGAACAAATGTTTTCAGAAGCAAGCACTTTCCAGCTGGTGCTTAAGCTTCCTTGTAGCCTCTACGTGTAAAACACACTTGTTCAGTGCTTCCAAGACAAAAGTCTTGTGAATAGCAGAACCCATGCAAACTCTTTTAATCTTGTGTTTTGATGACTACATCCAAGTGTTTAAATCACGTTAACAGAAGTTGCTTTTTCCTTGTGTGTATTCTCTTACTTTGCTTAAAAATAGTGCAAGTAATTCTTTTCTTCTGGAAGAAAAGCTGATGTTGGTAGTTGGCAGCGTAGATCTGCGTAGTTTCAGATCTTTGTTTAACCGTGTCTTGGCCCAGCTTAATACATAAAAGTAGACGGGAGTAGTTGCTTTTTGGGGATGTGGATCAATGACGATATTACTTTGATTTTCAAAATTAAAACATTTATTAGCTTTTTTTCCTTGTATTATTTTTTATTATACATAGTAATGTTTTTCTTACACTTTGCCGTAGATTGCTGTGGTGATTGGATTATTGCTTTAATGTTCCCTGTGTTGTTTTCCCAAGCGTCCAGTGGCCTCCGCACGGCAATAACGCGTCAGCACGGAATCATTCTGAAGGTGGTGTATCCCCAGGTGGACAGCAACCTCCGCAGCGTTGTGGCTGAGCAGCTGGTGGCACTCCTGGATTGCTTCCTGGATGGCTACGTTGCTCAGCTGAAGTCTGTGGACCGCCTGGCCGATCAGGAGCGGTACAGCAGCGTGGAAATGGAATACGTCCAGAAAAGAGCCGAACTCTTGTCCCCTCTCTGTAAGTGCTCTCCGTGTTCTCTAGTGCAAAGATTAAACGGTCCATTCGATGAGGAAATTACACAGATTTGATAAAGTAAATGGCATCTGTGTATGAATTCTGCTTGCTTTACACATTTGCTTTCAGAGTACAAACAACTGGTTTTATGATTTAATGAGATGATTACAAAATAAAAGCACATTACAAGTTTGCATCCAGGACTGCACTCCATGTGCATATCACTTATTAGACATGTGGCTGCTTGAATTTTTTTCTTCTGCTAACTTGTTATATTTTCCTGGCAGGATTTTGTCTTGTTCTGCCTGGCTAAAAGTAGCCTGTAAATGGATTTCTAGATGTTTACATTGTTGCAAGTTGAGATAAACTAATATGCCTCAAAAGCTTGTTTAGGATTTATCAGGGAATAGTTACTTTTTGAATATTGATTATTTAATAATTGTACCCAATGTGGTCAAGTCTTGAATGAGTGACAGGAAAGCTCCCTTTTAAAATGGAAATAACTTGGTGTAAATGCATTTTAGTAGCTTTGGAAAGTTTAGGGGTTTTTTACTAAAGCAGATGATATAAGTAGAACAATCTAATGACAATTTTTGAGCGTTCTTAAAAAATGTTTCTTAAATTATCATTGTTCATTTTCCTGACATTTGTGTGCTCTATTAGCTTATAAATACATCTTATATCATATGTTCAATCTAAGGTTCATATTTCCTTACAAACAAAACTGAGTCTTCTGCCAAATCTTATGTATTTAACTGAACGAAAAGAAAGATTCTAGGTAGTATCTTTTTAATACAAGTTAAATTGTCTTTGTTTGTCCTGTTCTTTTCCAAAAGCCTTTGGCTGCTACTTTTTTGCTTTGTGTATTTAAGTGGCTGTTATTATAGATGTTAAGTCACAGGTGGAATTCCCTCCCCCAGTGCAAATAGCAGATGCTACTAGCTTCCAGAGGAAATAGATGTCATGGTGCTATTTAGTACTCCCTTCTTCCCTCTTGTGCTGTGGGACAGGGGTGGTAGGTCTGTGAGCTTGCGTGTGCACAGGAGATGTATGCAGTAGGGGAATGTTCCTTTGGCAATGTTTAAGTTATCTCCTCGATGGCAACACTTGAAACTTGTTTTCATTTTTGTGGTCTCAGACGAAGATGAGCTTGTTTGATAAAACAACTTCTTTCTTGGTTACTTAGTGTCCCTGGGACAGTACCAGTTGGCAGCTGCTTTAGCAGAGAAGTATTGCGACTTCGATATCCTGGTGCAGATGTGTGAGCAGACAGACAACCAGGCCAGATTACAGCGCTACATGACTCAGTTTGCAGATCAGGCAAGTCTCTTCTATTTCCTTTAAATAGTGTTTTAAATAAGTTTGCACCGGAGATGTTGCAAAATTTATTATTTCTTTCTGGGGTTTTTCCCCCTTTTTTTAATGCGTATGTATTTACGTATACATACAGGGGTAATGTGGAAAATTAAAGTCGATATTCACTCAAAAATATTCAATGGAGTATTTTCGTTGGGAATGCAAAGCTAGCCAGCAGAAATAAGGGTACTACCTGTATGGGCAGTGCCTTTTCATGGGACCTTTTTAGTGCCCCAGACACTTTAGCTCACTCTTAACATTTCTTAGCATTTTGTGACTTCTTCACTAAGGTGCTGTTGTCAGTACGCTGTTGTTTTATTAAACTAACATAATATAAGACGGAGGATAATTTCCAAAAGAGATTAAACTGTTAAATATATAAATAGAAAAGTAATTAATATATAAATATAAAAGTAGTTACAAAGAGTAGGAAGGTAGGGCTGTTGCTTTGAAGTTTTTTGCATTGTCCTGCTAAATATTTATTGGACAATTTTTCCACTATCTGTTAAAATCTAGTGTAAAAACTTCTAAGTGTGCTGAAATATTAGAAAGCTTAAGGAAAAGGTGGTAGAGATTACTTGAAATGTGTGGAACTGGAACAAAACATTCTTAATTTGAGAATTGGTGAAATGAATTTGTTTAGCTTTCCACAATTATTGGGGGAAAGAGAAGTCCTGCAGTCTACATGTTTCCTAGTAAAGAGAGTACATAAAGGTTGTTCTAATAACAAAAAACAGAAGTATCAGTAATAGACAGAAATTATAGCAAACTGTTTAAATGCTACATCTTAAATATTCAGCCTGACTGTCAAAGGGGATAAATTACCTCTTTTTTCCCTCTTCACAGGCTTTATGTTAAAGGGGAAATGTAAGGCTTCCTGAAAAGAAGTTACTGTGGCAAATGTAGAGCTGAATAGATAAGTCTATTGGATAGACTATCAGACTGATGGCCTCTTCAGACTTCATTTTTTAATTTGTTAGTGCAATTAAAATTTAGCATTACTCTAATATTGTCCTGAAAAGACTAAATTAAATCTCAAATAGAAATCCTGATGAGTTATTTCACATGGAAGCTTTAGAGGATAAAATAGGGTGCTTTTTCTTTTAAAAAAAGAGTTTGTTTAAACGATGCCTCAGAGAAGTAAGGTTGCAGGTTAACTTGTAGGTAGGAGGGAATGTTTCAAAAATGGTGACAGCTGAAGTGAACTTGTTTGTGAAAGGAAATAGTAAGCATGGAGTTTCAAGGGGGTCAAAGGAACTGGTATGAAATTGAGACTAGAAGAATTGTGATTGATGTTCAATCACAGTTCTTCTAGATTGATGTTCAATTGTGATTGAACCTGTTTCTGTTCTTGTGTATTAACGTGAAGAATTTACTTTCGGCACTTCCATTGCTTTATTTGAAGGATTTTGTGTTTATCAGCATCTGTTGCAGAGAGCTCATGAATTCTTTAAACACTTTCTATCAGGGCTCTTAAGGGGTTTTTTATCAACAGTGTATCTTGTGGGGTGTGTGTGTGTGTCTGGCTTTATCAAGCAGCTTCTTACTATTTTCTTGCCAATTGTATTTTATAAAGCACTTTGCCTTGGAAGACAAACCAGATACTGAAATGTGACTTTTAAAATTTGTTCAACTTTCTGTTATCTTCAGAACTTTTCAGATTTCCTGTTTCGCTGGTATCTAGAAAAAGGAAAGCGAGGAAAGCTGTTATCTCAGCCTGTTGCTCAGCATGGACAGCTGGCCAGTTTCTTGCAAGCACATGAACATCTGAGCTGGTTACATGACATCAATAGCCAGGATTTGCAAAAGGTAGGGTTTCTTAAATACAGCCAAATGGAAATACCACATGTTGAACAGGTCAAGTACATATTCAAGCAGGTAACTTACCTAGTTATGACTCTTCCCCATCAAAAGCCAGCTTATCCAGGTGAGTTAGGTGAAAGATGGCAGATAATTAATGGAGTACCAAAAGTCTCCCTTCAGGCACCATCTAGGATCTCATCTAAGGCACTGCACCATGTAATGGAAGTTAGGGCTGCTTTTCATCCCCTGGTTGGTGGCTAGTACTTTTTACTGAGGAAGTTTGGTTTGGCTACATGATCACTACTTCAATGGAATTGAGGATTTATAGTGAGTATCAATAGCACTGAAATACTGTCCAGCGAGGGATTAACTGAAACTTCTGTTTCAAGACTAACATCTTAAAGCTAAGGAATTTGGACTTCGCATGAAAGTAAAAAAGCTATTGATAACTTTAATCACTTACATTCATAGTTTAAATTAAATAAATAGTTTATTCTATTTTTTTATAACAAATGTGCATGTGGATAGATTAATGTGACATTGTTTTTAAACGTGATCATTTGTTGCCTTCTGGGCTTTCCAGTTATATCCCCTCTTCCTGCTGGTCAGTCTTTCCATCCTTTTGCATTTCATTTAACAGTTAAAAGTATTTCAAATCAAAAATGGCTTCCTTCAATCCACATGCACATTTGTTAAGCATGCAAACCATGGGAACTTTATCCCACTGCAAATTCTAGGTTCATAGTGCCATATCGCTCTTAAACAAAAAAGTCCCACCCACCAACCCCAACCAAAACAAACAAAATCCACTCTGAGAATATTGTAATATTCCATTTGTGTCAATTAGGTTTTCTATGTCTTAGCAAAACACTTTGAAGAGGGGGTAAGTATTCTAAAATACACAGTTATAAGTGCTCAGAAACTGTTCCTTTTTCTGATAGACAAATTCCTGCCTCTGTGTTTGGTTACTGCAGCAGTTATACACAATTCTGTTTTTTCAAATTCCCAAATTAACTGGTAAATCAATCTGCATGCAAGAGTGTTCTGTCAAAACATATTTGCCTGGCTTTTATTGCAAAGTATTGAATTAGGTCCCAAAGATACAATGTATGAAGTTGCAATTTATCCTTTGAGAATAAGGTAGGTTTTTTTTTAATTAGTACTGAAAATATTTTTTTTAATATATTGTTGGAAGAGAGAGCTATGTCTTTTCCTGAAGAGTGTAATGCAGAGTTTTATTGTGCAAATTGGACAAATTTTTAAAATAAAGGTTATAGTATTACAAACAGTAAATAGCTGTGAGACTTCCGCTCAGATAAAACTCTTGTCTGTTAACCTCCTGATCCTAATTTATGAAGCTGATTTCTAACGTCTTTATTAATTTTAGGCTCACAGAACGTTGCAGACTTTAGCAAATATGGAGACACGATATTTTGCAAAGAAGAAAACACTTCTTGGCTTAAGCAAATTAGCTGCACTAGCATCGGACTTCTCAGAAGACATCCTGCAAGAGAAAATAGAAGGTAAGAACTAAGAATAGGGCAAAGTGAAGAAAACACTGATTCAGTTACTGAATTAGAATCCCATTAATTTTGCAGATAGTTGATTTTTTATGTTGAGAGCACTAACTTAGTGTGGTAAGGATAAATGGGCTGATGATTTTGCTCATTTTAGGAAGCCACAAGGAAGACAGCGTGAGGCAGTAAACTCAGTATTCGCTTTCACATGTGAGTTAGGACTACGAGCATGGCAAATTTGTACCTTTCCACTTGTTCTACTAACATGTGAAATATTGGCATAAATAACAAGCTGCACTTGTACTTTGAGAAGTGGCTGAAAGTTGTAAGCCATGCACACTGAATGTATTTTAATGAATCTGCATTTTATATTTCAGATGCAAGGTAAAAATTACTGAATTTCTTAGAGCCTATTTATAGAATGGCTTTCAATTTTGAATTCTTCTCAAGTCCTGAGGCTCTTAGGCTGTACAAGGAAATCCAGTAACGGTGTTGTAGTGCAGTAATGTAATTACAAATATATACAGGTGCTTTCTCAGGGTTTTGCTCTCTGTATCTAGAAAGGTTACCATGACAGTGTTTCATTGTGCTCTGAAATGATGTGAACAGGAAAAGTACAAATATCTATCCTGCTTTATTACCAAATGCAATGGTTCCACTGCTCTGCCATTCATATGCCTTTGGAAAATACTGTTAGTGCAGCACATGTGCTGTGAGTTTGAGAAAAAGTCATTCTGCACTACTGGTTAAACGGTTCTGGCCGCCAGGGGGAAGCTTTGGAATATGACTCAGGGTTGCTGCTCAAGCTTACTGCTGTTTATCTGCGTATTTATCCATCTGTGTAATGAATAGTTCTTCAATGCTGTTGAAAAAGCCTGGTAATAATTCTGTTAACTAAGTAAGCTTTACAAATTATTTTTAGCTCATAATAATAATGTATTATCTGTCTTCTAAGTTGTAAAACACTGCATGAAATCTTGAAGTTTGAATTTAGTTTTTAATCACTGTGAAAATGCGTATGCTGATGTGAAGGATCTCACCTTTAAATAGGAAAATTTAAAAATGGAAAATGAGAAAATCGAAGCTTTATTTCAATGGACTAGAGGACTCTCAAAATTTGTTCTGGACTTTATTCTGCTACACATTTCTGTGTGGCACATGGTGTGGTGTTTAAAACTTAAACTCATTGTGTACCGCTTTCCTATTGATAAAGAAAGACTAATTATTTCTGCCACATTTTGCTTATTCCTCTAAACAGATAAAATGCTCCATAGAATTATTTTCCCTATTCTACCATGCAATGGAAGTTAGTGGGAAGGGCAGGCTTCATATAGCGTGGTTGATATTTATTCCGTTTTGAATGTCTCACACTAGCGAGTTTCTGATCCTAAAGCAGATCATACTGGCAAGTATAAAACAGTCAAAAATTGAACAGTTCATGAGATGGAGCAAGTCCATGGCACAGCTCCTTAAAGTTGCAACCAACTTACATTCCTGCGCAGTGCAACAGCTTCCATCCAATCCTGTGTATTAATTTTGAAGTTTTGGGGCAAAATTGGAGTTATCCATTTTCATTACACTGGAACATGACTGAAAAGTAAGAACTAATTCACTAGGATGGCAGTATTGAAGTGGAAGTATTTCTGTGCTTTGGGAACGTGGATGAGAGTCCAAATAGAATGTTTCATAACAAACGCTTGTAGGCTTGAATAATGTTGTGACTTGACAGTTATTGTTGTGCCACAAAATTTATTATTACATTTTAACAACATGAAACATTCATTTCCTTAAATGACTACAAGAAATAGCAGAACAGGAGCGCTTTTTGTTACATCAGGAGACACTTCCCGAACAACTCCTGGCAGAGAAGCAGTTGAACCTCAACGATATGCCAGTGTTGTCTGCATCTCAGCTCATTGATGTAAGTGTCTCGTGTTTTCTTCATTACACGGGTAAACTTCCAGGATGTTTTCTGCCTCTTTGTGATAAAATAAATGAGGAGGTCACAGCTGCCTTTATCCCTTCTATGACTTGCTAAGCACCTAAAGATGTGATGTATGAATTAGTTTAACTTTGCTTAGATTCTACCAGCACCAAACATCAGAATGATGGGTTTAGTCCTAGTTTTTTCTGTTGACTGTGTGCTTTGGAGTGCTGCTACGAGAAAAAGCAAATCAGATCAGTGCCAGAAGCTGATTTACTGGTCTAAACCAGTTTTTGGATGTGAGACAGTTTTTACCTTCCTTTACATTCTCAGTAGGCCAGAACTTGGAAGGCAGAATGAACAAACAATTGTACCTTAGTGGAGAAGGATGCTGCAAGATAGAAAAAGGAAGGACTAGAAACAGGAAGAGGCTTTTGGTCACCTGTTGCAAAGAGGCACCGGAAGTCTTTCTACTTAAGTTTTCTTTTACAAAAATCTGACCTGCAGTGAAACAAAAATGTGAACTGTTCTAGTACTGGGATAAGTAACAGTGCTGATTCCTTTTTCTCACCCCTTTCTGGTGGTAGCCAGGAACCAGTAGCCTTACTGATTTTGCCTTGTTTGCCACATATTTTTACCATCCAGTGATGCACACAAAAAATACTCCCATGAATAACAGCAATACATTGTAAAAGAAATCAGTCCTGTCTGGATGTCAATTTTGTAGCTCCATATTTTTCTGTAATCCTGTGGAAAATCAAAAGCTGGCATGTAAACAAGCATGCTAAAACTGTGCTAATAGCAGATTGTGAAGTCCTTACCTGTGTCTTTAAGTAAGGCTCTCTGTGGGATTAGGGAAGGGTAGGAAGTGTCAGTCAGGACTTGGCAAGCGCTGGCACCACAACAGTTTTCCTTCTGAATTCTCTCTTATTGTCAAACCAGTGTTCATACTCGCTACTTGCAATGCAAGAATGAAACTCTGAAAGTATAAATCAAAAGAGTGTTAATGTTAGTTTTCCTTTGAAGTACTAATTTATAATTGGGGGATATGAAATACTGGGGGGGAACTTGTTTTTAAGAGGTGAAAGGCAGCACATGTGCTGAAGTACTGCTTTGAGCTTAATTACCGAAATAATTTGGAGAGCTTATTTGTGGAGCTGAGCTCTGGCTACAGTAGTCCAGGAATGTTACAGCCTTAAATGGCACTTAAATTTGAAACCCAGCAGCCTTGTATCCAGTATCATTTGTCCACAGACCATTGTCACGTAGGTGGAATGCTGCTCTAAAACCTAAAGTATATTCCTTACTATAAAAATACTAGCAGTTGAATCAAGACATATTTTCATGAGAAGGTCATGTAAGCAGAAAATACATGGTGGTCTTCCCACAGTGAGTTGTCCCTGATACCGGTTACGTTAGTTTGCAGGCTAAAAATAATTGTCCATGTTAATCTCTGATTTCATAGATGTTCATATGTGATGAGAACAGAAGAGCCAATGAATATGACTTCAAGAAGGCACTTGATCTGCTAGAATATATTGATGAGGTAAGAAAGCTTTTTGAACGATCTCTAACCTAGAGACTTTTTAATTATTATTTAAGCTAGGATGGTGCATCTGTAGTTAATGAACATATTAGCTTAGTGTATGGTAGTTAAAGCAACCCCTGATGTGTTTTTTCAGTTTGTTTTTACGTCACTGGAGACTTAATGCCAAAAGTGGTTTAGATAATTTAAGAAAAATTACACTCTTCATCTTCACTTCCCATTTATAGTCTGTAGTTTCTTTTTTAGAGCCTTGCTTCCCTACAGGCTGTCTCCAAACAGGACAAAGATCAGCTGTTTTTAGAAGTTTAGTTCTTGTGTCTTCCCTCTTGGCAGTTTCACTGATGGTCATGAGGTAATGTGGGATAGTCACCACTTTTTAACATGTAAATAGCTTTGAACCACGGATATGCCATCTGCTTTTTTTCCAATTGTATTTTTTTTTTTCATCTAAATGAAATAAATGCTACTCTAAACCTGTGAGATTTAGAATTTTTTTCCCCACAGATATTTAAGTTTCTAACAACTTATGTAGAATCATTCAGCTCAAATTGGAGGTGGTGGTTTCTGTGCAATGAAGAAACTGCCCTTTCAAATCAAATGTGTATCTTTGAAGACATTTACTAATATAGTCATAAAACATATCCTAGTGTGGGCACTAATGCATGTTAGTTAGCTTGGCCATAATGAAAAAGAGCTTTAACTTCAGTCGTCATTTAGCACATGGTAAAATAAAATTTGCCTAGAATACAATGTTTTATAAATTGGTATTTTAAAATGTGCCCTTTTGTGTTGGATGGTCTTCAGCAGTCCAGTGGTGATGTAATGTAGAAAGTCTGAATCGATGATTTCAAATGGAAACAAACAATGTTTGTTGTTTCAACAGTCCAATCAGCTCATCTGTTAAAACAGCATGTGTTAAAAATGATGTTTGGTGATTGAAGAATCTGTTTTATTGGTGCAGTCTGTGTGACAGAGTGATTATTTCTTTGTAAAAAAACCTAAAATTTTAATTTGCCCGTCTTTTCTCTTTATATGAATTGAAGGAAGAAGAAGTGGATGTAAATGATCTTAAACTTAAAATTCTCTGTAAGGCTCTCCAAAGAGACGGGTAGGTACAAATATAAGTTACTGTGACACAGCTTTTCCAGAATTATATTTTAGTGTACTATTCTCTAATACACCAAAAAGATTTGATTTTATAGGATTAGGTTACTAAAGTATAATATATCTGATCAGAACATATATTCTTATTTGTAAAGTGAAACCCCAGCAAAAAAAATCTGCAGTACTTTGCTGGTTTATCTCACTGGCAACCTACTATGCGGTCCTGGCACCTGACACAGAAATGAACCCATGCAGCTTTTGTTTTTGAACCCTGTCTTGAGGTAAAAGAAGTGACCAATGCTGAACCTTTTTTTTTTTGTCCTTTGAAGCATCTCAAAGAGAAGCTTTTTATTAAGAGTAACATAGGCAGAGGGCCTGCAAGCTTTTATTTCACTTGGGTTTTGCCATCGAACCACACTGGCAATTTCATGACCTTTTTGAGTTAAAGCAGGCTGTAAGAGATCAAAGCCTAAATAGTGCTTAGAAGAGCCACTCTTATGGATGTTCAAAACCAAATACAGGCAGAATCCAGTTGGTCACAAGAATCTTCTCATCACACAGTGGTACTGTTCTCTCCCAGGTTAAATAACTCAAATGGCATTTCCTCCCTTTCCTTTCTAACTTTCAGAAGTCTTCTGACTTTCCTAACTCCTATGTATGTTCCAGGAGGGACCTAAGGAAGAAAACATGAGGAGAGAATACATTCCAAATGCACTGTGCCATTTGTGATTAAAATGGAAATAAGCAGCATTTGGATTCACACTTACGCATAGGGATAGATTCCAAAGGACCGTGGTGTCTAGGAAATAAATTCCTAGTTGCATGACGAAGTTATGTCCACATATAACACAAATAACAAGCAGAAAGAGGTTCACACTATTCTGGAACTCCTGCATGACACCAGTCCAGTTATTGGTTTATGACCTATCTACCCTGGACAAGCACAGGGTTTTGAATGCAGCACTGTTCAAACACGTATAACCCTGACAAGATTTTGGCCACCCTGGCAGCTAACCAGGTGCAATTTGAGATGCAGACTTTACACTGAATAGTGTGTAGAAAACTCGATGTCCCAGCTGAGTTTCCAGTCCAGCAAGGCTCACAAAGGCTTACAGAGAGGTAGTGTTAACTTCCCTCTGTGTGCAAAAGTAAACATTTGACATGTTACGGTACCTGCTTTTAAGGATGGCCTGTGGTTTCTAGCTTGAGGGCTACAGACGGTGGTAAGGTTCTTGGGTAGGATGGAGAGCCTTGCTGAGTGTGCCCCTGATGTTGCGCTAGTGTCCTCATTATCCTCCTCTGTGCCCAAGAGGAGGAAATCCCCCTTCCCTCCCTCCTTTCCTCACATTCTTCGTAACAGAACTAAAGATGTAATCCTAGACATTTAGGAGGTGAAGAGACATCCAGGGTAAAACCAGTGAAGTACAGAGGATTTGTCAATAATAGCTTCTGGATCCAGGTCCAGATCTGTTACGAGCATGTCCCACTGGCCCATGGTAGTTTAGGAAGTGATATGAGAACCAGTTTTGTCTGACAGCTTAGCACATGGAACAGGAAATTTTAACAACTGAAAGGTTAGAACCACAGCAGAACAAATTAGGTTGGTGTTGGCTCTAAACTGGTACATATAAAGCTCCGCAAGGATGAAAAATTGTTGTTTAAAACAGTCTTCCTCTTAGAAAAATCTGTTTGGGATTTTTTTGTATCACAGGTGAGAGTGACATTCATGAGTCTTCACATTTAATCACAAAGGAGACAAACTATTTGTTTTGTGACTGTGTGTGCTGTTACAGGCCTGCAACTTAGATTCTGCAGACTTTTTCCTCCTTTTTTTTCCTCAGTGTTTGATTTTTGTTTTATTTTGATTTTTTTTTCACATGTTAGAGAATTGCTTCTCTTGTTTTATTCTACCAAAAAAATAAATCTACACATTCGTCACTTCAGTTGCAAAATATAATTACTGAGAATAGGTAGTTCTTATCTCAATGGATAATACTTTTATTTTATCAAAGAAATAATCTTGTTTGGTTGGGGTTTTTAATGGTTTAGAAGATGGGAAACATTTCTATTCTCCTCCTAACTAGACTACATTATAGTAGTGCAATTTCATTCCAGTTTTACTCTTGTAATAAAGACTAATTACCACAAGGTAGAAAAAAACCTTTTGCTTTGACCTATAACCAAGCATATAAGGCTTCCATGTGGACATGTTTTAATCACCTGTGATCATTTATCAAATTTTCCTGCGTTTTTTTTTCTTGTTAGTTTTCCTTGTATTTTGTCTGTGCAATTCTCTCCCCAAATTATTCTTTGACTTGCAGGTGGTCCTGTTCGGATGGTAGAGATGATCCAATTGAAGCATCTAAAGATAGTATATTTGTCAAAATACTACAAAAGCTATTGAAAGAAGGTAAAGTGGACTTAAATATAATTGAATGTCTTGAAATTGTTGTTTCAAAAGCTGTTTAAGATCAACATTAGTATGTAAAAGTAGCATTAATAAATTCTCAGAGTAATAAAAAATTAATTCCATTAGACAGTTAAAATCATATGGAGCTAATTCTATCTCTGTAGACTGTTCAGAGGGATAAGAGATGAGCAGATTTCTAGGTTATAATCTTAGTATCCTGAAGTTATTTGCTCAGTAGGGCACTCAGCAGGTTTTTAGCAGTTGCTTAGTGTGCAGTAAAGTAGGTCTTCTGGAGGTAAATATGTATCTTCTGTAAGATCCAGGATAATAAATAATTGACTGTCACTCAGAAGAACTTAATCCATTTTAGCCAAAATGGTTTTTTTGCTTTTGTTTTCCCTCTCCAAAAGTAAAAGAAAAACAAAACAAACAAACAGACAAAAAAACCCCTCCCATTTTCCACTTAAACCTGACTATAGGAAGTTACGGCCATGAAAGTTACAGCTGGAGGAGGGAGGGAGAGGAGGGAAGCAACTGAGAGTCAAAGCGTTTTAAATATTACTGCACAGAAACTTTTTCCAGAACAGAGGGCTTCATGTGAAAAATACAAGAATTAAGTTCTTCAGAACAGTTCTGGTTCTGTGTTCAATCCTGTCAATTTCCTCGCATTTGTAAGATTTGCACACCCTACTCTGAACTGTTGCAACTGATACGTAGTTATTGTGTAACTGAGGTTTCTTTCCTCTTTCCCTTATTTTATTTATTATTATTTTTATTTCAGTGAAGTGTCATGTAAAGACTTGGATTTTAGGTTTAATCATTAAATTACTGAACTCTGGGTAAAGAAAAAAATTAACTCTGTTTTACAGGCTACTTGAGCTTTACTGTATTTCTTGATGTGTATAACAAAATCAGAGCTTCCCAATTCCTCTGAGGCAGGCACAGGTGTTTGCTCAAAAATTATATTAACTGCTAATGCAGAGTGCTTTTATCAGTGTTGTAATAAATGGGTTTGTATTGTAGGAGTTCAGCTAAGTGAGTATTTACCAGAGGTCAAGGACTTGCTTCAAGCAAAGGAACTCGGCAACTTGAAATACAATGCTTACTTCGAATTTGTGTTAAAAGCAAACTATGAACTCTACGTTCAGGGACAAGCATGATTCTCACCAGGGATTTTTAATATTTTTTTCTAAAGAACTGTTGAATTCCTGTGTACTTTTTTATATTCTGTTTGGTTTTTTGCTAAAACTTTGTGATGAAGTCTGTATGAGTAATGTACTTGGTCTTAAATGTATAGACATTGATACTTTCATCAGGGGAGGCAGAGTTGTGTTTTCAGGCAACATAAAAATAAAGTTTTCATTTTCTGTGCCTTTCATAAACTTGCTGGTTTTTTCTGTATCTTGATTAGTACGTGTCCTATCTGAGACTCAAGGATCCACAGACACAGGGTGAAGTGCTGGGACCCACTGCAGAAGGTGGGAAACTTGTGTTGTCACCACTGGGGCTGTGATTTCAGTTCAGAGAAAATACTGCACACATTAATGTGAAGTGACTGCGTACATTACTTAAGAAACAACTGGTTATTCTATCAGAAAACTCCACTCTTTCTTTGTACAGCACTTTTTGCTGTAAAAAACTGGGTAATTCCAGTTTTGCATTAAAGGTTACTTGCACAAAAAGGATAACTGGCTTGTCACTGGTCACTCAACTTGTCTGTCGCAGAAAGAAATAAAGCACAGCTCTTATTTGAAGTCTTGTGGTCCAGTAAATATACCATTCTTTCAGTTCACGTCTGTAAGATTAAATTTTTCCCAAACATTTTAGTATTGTATCCATTTAACTTCCCTTTAAGCTATTTCTAGCATACATGTAAAATGGGATTAGCAGCTTGCCATGCAGTCATTCACAGCAACTGCCTGTGCCTAGGCTCAGAAGAAACCTCGAAAGCGGTTATGAAAGTGTGGGAGTACAGCATGATCTTCCTTACTTCCATGCCTTGGCCTTTAATGGTAGGCACTATTAATTTCCATTTTTCCTTTTTAGCCCCAGTTCGTTATCTCTGACATGGGAATAAAAAAAATAAATTCCATTTCTCAATTATTCTGATTGACAGCAGAATTTAGTCTTTCAATAGAAGTTACCACAATCTGATGTGTTGCACCTCTCTTTTGCATGTAGCTGAAGAGACAGAAACTGACTGGAGAGCAACTTGCATGCCCTTATGTTTTACTTGTCTGGCTCCATGCCTGCTGCAATAACTTGATCTAACAGCTGAGAAGGTCAGAAGTTAAATTGGTTGAAGAGAATCCAGTTTCTAGTTTTAAAAGCATAGCTCCCCTTCCGTGGCTTCCCCTCCTCCCTGTACTAATACAGTAAGCTGGGCTGAGAGTCTGAACATGTTTGGAAGAATACATTTATCTAGAGAGGTTCAAACTAATATGGGAAAGAAATGCACTAGCAGTCATCTTCTAAGATTGTTCTATGCAGCGAACTTTGCTCTTCTGCAGTCTTGCATGGCTGGGAAGTGTGAGCGTAACTCCCGGCTACAGCTTCAAAGGAATCACTCGTTTAAAGCCTTGGAAGAATTCCACGTGTTCGCCTGAATGTCACTTTCAAGGTGCTTTCACATTGATAAACTTAGTGGGGTTTGGGGAGAAAGGGACTAATGGAATAAATGATTGCTTGCTCCTGCCAAAATACGTTCTGCCTTAACTTTTCCTGGACTCTTAAATTTTGCTTGAAGAGGAGTCTCTTTAATTGACTGTCCACCATAAAACACTTCGAGGATATCTCATACCTTCCTAGACTGTTGGCCAGATCTCTCTATTCCATCAGGCGTGGCAGGGCAGGCCCTGGAAAGCTTGCTCCAGATGCAAGCAGTTCTGATCACCCTTATCTATTGTTTCAAAGTGCCTGGCTTCTCTGCTGGGTCATGTTTGTTGTGGTTGATGTAAAAGCATTGTCCAGGTTTTTGGGAAAGGATGAACCTTGTCAGGTTTTCTACTGTTTTACTCTGCTGCTGGGTTGGGAGGCATTTGGCATTTGTACAATGGCTTTCCGTCTGACTATTGCCAAAACAGAAGGCTACTTGCAATGAGTTTACTTAAACAA
Source organism: Struthidea cinerea (assembly GCA_013397865.1). Lineage (NCBI taxonomy): Eukaryota > Metazoa > Chordata > Aves > Passeriformes > Corcoracidae > Struthidea > Struthidea cinerea. Next base: position 467,110 of record VZTI01004732.1, read on the forward strand.
CGCCTCATTAAAATAACTTCTATGTCCAAACAGATGTTTAATGTTCTTGTACTGGTATTGTTGAACTGGTTCACTGTTCTGTTGGAAAGTTTGAAGAGTCTGGGATTCGGGGCTATTCCTTCTCTCTGTCCTCCACTTCATTATGTAATAAACTGTGCTGGTGCAGAACTCCAGTCTCAGATTACTGCTCCAGGAGGATGCCTTCATTTACCACTGCCTATGGAAGGTGGTAAATGCCAGAGCTCTAGGTTGTTTCTAAGTGTAACACAAACAAATAAACTTGTGGCAAAAAAGGTGAGAGTTCAAACGTCCTAAGGGGGATGGATAACTCCGCTGTAATAAGGATACACATTGTTTCTTAAATAGTTACTTTCTCAGTAATGAAAAGCACACTGACTACAGGAGGTACACATTTGTATCCTTTGTTGTCTCCAGAGCACCAGGAAAGTTTATCAGTTGTCATTTGTGATCAATTTCAGAAGCTATGCATGGTGGATAGTGAGTTCTTTGTGCCCAGCCCTGTACTGGAAACTCACTCCAGCTGCTTTCTGACTTGAGACAAAAACCACATTCATTTAGTGAATACAGGTAAACATCAGATCTACCTGCAGAAAATTGTATTTTACTCAGAAGTGGGAGAATTTAACATTGCCATTTGGGCACTTTGCTGTAAACTAGATTGGGGTAGAGAGAAAATAAAAGGGAACAGAAGGGGTAGAGTGGGTTTATGCTTGCATCATGTTTCATTGCAGGATTGAGGATGTTTATCTTTCAGCGACGTTAGGGTTTCTGTTACTTGATTTCTGATTCAACAAGCGACTGTATTTTGGAAACCACAACGAAGCACTACAGTTCTGTAAATAGATTTGGTGGCTGTGATGCCTTTAAGTGCTTTCAGGCTTCTGATTTTTGTACTGCCAGTTGTTGATGAGAGAACTGAAGGATAGTATAAGTTGAGGAACAGGATGAGAGAAGAGCATGTTTTCATACAATAACTTGACAGGATTTCAGAATCTATAGCAGAAGGAAGATGAGGGCTGCCAGAGGTAAAGAGGAATGCTGCCAGCCTGGAGGATGCAGAAGTTTAACAGAAGAGAAGAAAAGTTGTCTGCTCCTCTATTGAGCTGTCTGCTCTGCCTTGCCGTGGAGGAAGTCACCTGTAGAAATACCTTCACTCACAGGAGACACCTCACAGCATAGTGCTTCTAGCCTACCATTCCTTCCTTCTTGCCTGACTCCCTAAATTTTCAAAGGATTTGTGCTTGACCGATTGTGCCTTCAGAGAAGATCTTGAAGGTGGGTTTGCATCAACATAGTGGTCAGGGCTGCAAATCTGCTTGCATTGCTGCCTCTTCTTTCCATTGGAAACCAAATGTCTGTAAAATCTTCTAAGTGTCCCACATGGAATCTCTGCTTAAATACCCATAGCTGAAGGAGATGAACTGTTCCTTTTCACTTGCATAGTACCTTCTGTTCATCAGAGATGACTTGCCTGTGAGACTGCACTCCTTTTGGAAAGGGTGAGCCACAGGGATAGCTGAAGGATTCCCATGTTGCCTGGCCGAGATCAGCGGCCAGCAATGGGCACTCATAATGGCACCAGCACTCACGACTATGTCAGGCTTCTGGGATCAGACCAGGATTAATCCTTTACGGGGCTTCTCTTCAGGCATTTGTCTGACAGATGTTGTCCCATGCGTTTATTTTCCATTTTTAAATCACAGCAAGGAAACGATGCACGGCTTAACTTGATGTATAAAGTTGTTGTTTTCGCATGGGCTGTCACCGTGTGCTCTGCAAACCAGGGATCTACGTTGGCACTTCTTCTCTCCCAGTTCCCTTTCTCCCCCTGGTCACACCTATAGCTATGGGAAAGACTCGGGAGGGACGCGTTTCCCTTCGCAGCCCCAAGCCTTGGCACGTGGTGGCCGCGGAGCCGATGGCCGCTCGCCTCCTGCCCCGCTGAGCCCCGCGGGGCTCCCGGCCGCCCCCACCTGCTTTGCCCTTAACGGGGCCGGTGCTGCCGGGGGATTATTTCGGCCCCGGCCGCGGGCGGTGGCGGGGGGGGCCCGGCAGACGCGCCTTATACGGCCGGGCCCGGCTCACCTGGGCCGGGGCCAGGAGCGCCTTCTTTGGGCACCGCCGGGCCGGGGCCGCGCCGGGCCCGACGCCCAAATATGGGGACGGCCGGGGCCGCATTCCTGGGGGCCGGTCGCTGCCGCCGCCCGCCGTGATAAAAGGCTCAGCGGCGGCCGCGGCGGCCACGAGTGACCCGGCGAGGAGCGGGAGCCTCTCTCTCTGCCCGACGCGCGGAGCCCCCAGCCAGCCCAGGTAAGCCCCGGCCCCGCCGCCACCACCCGCGGCTGCCGGCCGGCCGATAGGCTCAGCCCCGCTGCCCTGTGCCCCCGCAGACACAGCCGAGACCATGTGTGACGAGGACGAGACCACCGCGCTGGTGTGCGACAACGGCTCCGGCCTGGTGAAGGCTGGCTTCGCCGGGGACGATGCCCCCAGGGCCGTGTTCCCCTCCATCGTTGGCCGCCCCCGCCATCAGGTACGGCGTACTACCCCTCCGAGCCTCCCCGCACGCCCTGCCACAGCCGTGGTTGTGGATCCCTGCTGCCTTCCAGCCCTCCGCATCCTCCTGTCCTGCTGGGGAGCCCCGTGCTGCTGCCCGTGGAGAGTTTACTGAGTCCCCACTTTCCTCCCCTGCAGGGCGTCATGGTGGGTATGGGTCAGAAGGACTCCTATGTAGGAGATGAAGCCCAGAGCAAGAGAGGTATCCTGACCCTGAAGTACCCCATTGAACATGGCATCATCACAAACTGGGACGACATGGAAAAGATCTGGCACCACACCTTCTACAATGAGCTGCGTGTTGCCCCGGAGGAGCACCCCACTCTGCTCACTGAGGCCCCCCTTAACCCCAAAGCCAACCGTGAAAAGATGACCCAAATCATGTTTGAGACCTTCAACGTCCCTGCCATGTATGTGGCCATCCAGGCTGTGCTGTCCCTGTATGCCTCTGGCCGTACCACTGGTGAGTGCGAAGTCCTGCTGGCCCTTCTTCCCCAGGAAAGGAAGCCCAGGACTGATCCCCTACATCTGACAAGCGCTCTGCCCCCCAGGGCAGGACCCTCTGTGGGCCACATTTCTCAGATGGCTGCTTCTTGTCTCTCCAGGTATCGTGCTGGACTCCGGTGATGGTGTGACACACAATGTCCCCATCTATGAAGGGTATGCCCTGCCCCATGCCATCATGCGCTTGGATCTGGCCGGCCGTGACCTCACTGACTACCTGATGAAGATCCTGACTGAGCGTGGCTATTCCTTTGTCACCACAGGTAAGCACCATTCCCTCCTCCAAAAAATTCCCTCTCACTTCCAACCCTTGCACCTCCAGAGATGCTCTCACCCCGTTGCAAGCCTGCAAAACTCTCCTTGTTGGGAGTTTACATGTGGTTGGGGGTCCAGAGTCCCCCATAGCAGACCTATGGAGGCAGTGCAAATGCTCCCTGTTCTTCCTCTGCAAACACTGATGCCTTTGCTTCCCCCTGACAGCTGAACGTGAGATTGTCCGTGACATCAAGGAGAAGCTGTGCTATGTGGCCCTGGACTTTGAGAACGAGATGGCCACCGCTGCCTCTTCCTCCTCCCTTGAGAAGAGCTATGAGCTGCCTGATGGGCAGGTCATCACCATTGGCAATGAGCGTTTCCGCTGCCCAGAAACCCTGTTCCAGCCTTCCTTCATTGGTGTGTGCCCACCTCCCTCCCTCTTCCCCTGACAGCACTCCCTTCTCTCCGGAGTCATCACACAGAGCTCTCGCTCTGCACTTAACTTGTGCCTGCCTGTTTCCCCCTGCTACCCCCAGGTATGGAGTCTGCAGGTATCCATGAGACCACCTACAACAGCATCATGAAGTGCGACATTGACATCAGGAAGGACCTGTACGCCAACAACGTCATGTCTGGGGGTACCACCATGTACCCAGGTATTGCTGACCGCATGCAAAAGGAGATCACAGCCCTGGCCCCCAGCACAATGAAGATCAAGGTAAGGCTGGAGCACAGAGGTCCTGGGAGCAGCCTTCTCTTGCCGCCCTGCACAGGGCACGCGGGGCTGTGCACACCCCTGTGCCTGTCACCCACACCAGGGTCTTGTTTACTGATCTCAGCTCTCTTGGTGTTTTCCAGATCATTGCCCCACCTGAGCGTAAGTACTCTGTCTGGATCGGTGGCTCTATCCTGGCCTCCCTGTCCACCTTCCAGCAGATGTGGATCACAAAGCAGGAATACGATGAAGCTGGCCCATCCATTGTCCACCGTAAATGCTTCTAAACACGTTTACATGATCACTTTGCCAACCACGCTCAGGATGACAACCTTCAAGGTTGCAGGCAGCCGAGGGCCTGCAACAGCCATGTAACTTTCTATTTTGTAACAATTTCTGGTTACTGTTGCCGCAAAGCTCCATGTGACACAGTGTATGTAAAGTGTACATAAATTAATTTATTTTATCACGTTTTGTTTGTTTTTAAAACCAATGCCCTGTGGAAGGAAACAAAAAACTTCAAGAAGCATTAAATCATCAGTCATTCTGTCACACCCCTAATGCTGTTGTTTGTCGTCATTTGCTCAGGTTCTTCCATCACTTGCGGACGAAGCACGAGGGCAGTGGGGGGTGGGGCTGCACTCCCCGAGATGGGAGCAGGACTGGGAAGGGGACAGGACCCCAGCCAGAGGAGCCAGCTCTGTGACTTCCTTGGGGTGCAGGCTGTTCGGTGGCACCGAGGGCGGCGTGGGGGTGGCTGTGTGTTGCATCATGCTGCTGCACGGTGGGTGCCCTGACACTCTGCAGTGTGCCGGTCCCAGGCAGGAAAGGGTTACCTGGGGCCTTTGCTGGCAAAACAATTCTTTTGGCTCAGCCTGCCAAAAAAGTAGCCCTGGCATGCTCCCGAGGAAGGCAAGGCTGGGGCTGAGGGCAGGTGGCGGGTGCAGGTTAAATAAAGAGCTTTCCACTCCCCTTATGGGAAACCCACCTGCCCTCGTGTTGTCCCTGGGGGGCTGAGGGCAGCCAGGGCCACTTCCTCACCCCGCCTGACACGCTCGCCCTTGCCAGTGGTCACACATGAGGGAGCTGCCTGCGAAGGGACCACCCCCTCCTCTGCCCCCTCGAGCCACCCCTTCCCGGGATCAGATCCTGTACTCAGGAACTCCCTGGGAGCCCGAAAGAAAAATCCCAGGGGCTTCCCCTTGCCGCAGGCGTTTGCCTGCCCTGTTTACCGATGAGGAGGCAGAGCACAGTGGGAGGAGGGAAAGATGCTCCTGACCTGTCTCATTTCTCTCTTACTGGGGTGAAGGGGCTCCGGGGCCCCTCTTTATTTCTAGCATTCACACACAGACACACACACACACACACACACACACACACACCCCAGGTGCTCCACTCCCCTTGGGAGCCATCCTAAAGCCCTGCCAGGCTTGGCACATGTCCCTAGGTCAGGGCACATGTGCAGGAGCCATCAGCCTTTGAAGGAGGAGGACTCCTGGAGCACAGGACCCTGTCATGAAAGCAGTGCTTGAGTTTTGGGGTGTTCTTTTGCTGTGAGAGACAGCAGTACTAGGAAAAAAAAGACTATTTTCAGATAAACTTGCAGCCCAGGAAGAGTGTTTGCTCTTCTGTGGCTATGCTAAGGGTGCATTTGTTTTGCATTTTGGCTCATTTTACTTGCATTAAAGTGAGACCCATACACGAGCACACTTTAGTGTTTAGCCCCATCCTAAAGCAAAAGCCTGTGTGAGGAGCTGCCCTGGTCCTTCCCTGGTATCTGAGGGCAGGGAGGGCCACTGGGCAGCTCTAAGGGCTCTCTCAGTGACTGGGGATGGACTGGAAAGTAGTTGCTTCTCAAAAAATAGTTGCTTCTCAAAAAGCAAACATAGGATTTTATTGCCGTTTGTGTAGAGGTACATACTCCATCTGTCAGCTCCCTGCTGGGATTTTGGCAAGTGCTTAACATTAAGTCCTCAGTACCTGACCCCTGATCTCAGGTTCAATTAAGGCTTAGATAGTGTTATAAGATGGATTTTAGGACCTGCTTCTGTTATTTGATTAAAAGACTGTTTGAGAAGCACAGACAAAAGTTAACTTAGAATAGCAGCCTCATGAGTTAGATGGCATTCACAGACTCCACATCCTCACCTATAGTATTAATTCATGGTCCTAAACCCATGACAGAAGGGGCTGATTTTTGAAAGAGGGAGTGGTGCTGTACCAGTTCCTTCCCAGCCTGATCAAAATCAAAGGGGTCAGGAGACGCTTGCACCTTCTGAATGAAGACCTACATTTTGCAGTGCCAAACTTGGGTTTAGGACCACTCATGAGCACAGCTGTGGGCAGAGGTGAGTCCTTCAGCAGTGAGGGTATTGCACAGGCACTGCCTTGCACAGAGAGGCTGATGCTCTCTGAGTGTCATTGTCTGCTGCCTCTAACAGCAGCACTTGGTCTCACTCTAACCCACAGCAGCAGATATTCTCAATTCCCTTTGTGCCAATTTCATCCAGGTGAAGATAAATGCCCTAAAGTACATTCTTAGAGCTGAAAAAAAAAAGACTGATTTGTTATTTTTGTTGCTTAATCAATGAACAGGGATGCAATGAATCTTAAGCCTATGAAACCATCCTGTTCAGGTTTTAATTTCAAACTGTAATGCTCTCTTTATTCCAAAACCAGCCTTTTATTTGGGCTTGGGATTTTCCTTAATATTTTTAGCAATTGAAGACACAGATTTTTTGGAAGCAGGTGAGTTGGATTTTCACATGGCTCACAAGCCCCATTGTTGGGAAGGTGTTTTGGAAAATTTTGCTTGTGCACATCGGTCTGGGCTTGGTCTTTGTTGTGCAGTTCTCAATAATTTCATTACCCTCCCTGCACCTCTAACAGTGCTGTCGGCAGCAGGCAAAGGATCCCCGGGACCAGTATCCTCTGTTTTGAGAGAGGCAAAGGGATAAATGGGGCACCAGGGGAGTAAAAGAAGATAGAAGGAAGGGTGCAGGACACCATGCTGTGGGAGGGAGGGTAACAAAGGGAATGACTCTTGCCTGCACCAAAACATCCTGTGGGGTTGCAGCTCACTGCTTGCTCCACAGCCATCTGGATCCAGGGCTGGACCAGTGCAGGACAATCCTCCACAACTTAAGTCCACAGCTGCATGCAGTGGGCAAGGCATAAAGCTGCCCTCAGTCCAAATATCACCAAGGGATGGAAAATCTGGAGAGAGGAAGGGTCCTTGAAAGGACAAAAAAATGTGAGGCTGCTTAGATGATCTTAGGAGGCACAGTCATGACTGGGTTTTGATGTAAGCTTCCCCCAGATCTGCAGATTACCTGGGCCATTTCCTAAATTATATGAGGAGCTAAGGGAAAACCCAGGCTCTGAGGGAAAATCTTGAGGGAGCCTCTGAACAAAAGAGCAAAGGAAATCCTGGAGAAGATGAGCACACTGGAGGGTCTTCCTAATTTTATTTTGATACAGATTTTGCTAAAGTGAAAACCTGCATTTGCACAGAGAGCAGAATGTGGCCCAGGACGGGTCACCCCCCCTCATAGGTCATGGCTTTGTGCAAAGGGAACTGGCACCCCAACTCGCTTCTCCCATTGGGTTCCAAAACTGCAGAAACAAAAAGTGCTTTGACCCGCAGCATTTACTGGGCTTGGCTTTGCTGAGAGGACCTGAACACCCCCTCAAACTTAAGATCAGTGCAACCCCACTGTGTCCTCAGTTGACTGTGTGTCTCCCATGGGCATTTGGCCCGTAATATTTATTCAATGACATTTACTAAAGGGACAAAATAGAGGTCGCTTGAAAACTATCATTGCTTTTCACAGGAAACTCCTAAACAAAAAATCCTGTGGCAGTCTATATTTCTGAAAGTGAGGCATTAAAATGAAGGCTTTCAAATCTTCAAACAGTTTTATTTAGTAGGAAAATTTTGTGCTGTTTCTATTTCATTAATCCACGAGAAAACTAAATCAATGGAACATTTCTTGTTAGGGTTTATTTGTTTATTTATTTATTTTTGAACCAAACAGGCATTTTTCTTTAAAAAAAAAAAATAAAATTAAAGAGCTGTTCAATTGTACAGATTCTCATGGCGCATCTCCTGGGGCTGGAAAATGCAGCACACAAGGGTGACTGTAACTTATTAATCAGCCAATGGATAGCTGCAGGCAGTGCTGGTGTGCAGGGCTCCCACGTGCGACAGATGCCAGTCAGGGTGGGCCGCTTTAGCAACAGGACCATTCAGAATATCCCCCAGCCTTGTGCACTTTCCCAAGAATTGCTGGCAGCTTCAAGAATCCTCTTCAAACCCTCATGGCCAGAACATATTTTGAAGGGGCCAAAATGTTCTGGCTTCAGGCTTTGGGAAGTAGTTGTATTTGCAGCTGGCAAAGACTTTGTTTTTCATTTGTCCAGGATCTCAAAGTAGCTTCTGACTGCTATGCAGCAGGAAAAGCTGGAGCATTGCTGGCTCCCACGAGGGCTGCGTGCTGTGGGTGATGGCAATGAGCAGATGTTGGAGAAATCTTTCATTGCCCTGCTTGTCTCCTTCTTCCCTCCTCCAGGGCTCCCTGTCAGCTTTGAAACTACACTGCCCTGTGCAGAGCTGGGGCCAGCAGTGAGCAAACCTCTCTCACTGTGGTGACCCTGGGCAGCTCATCCTCTGTGCTTGCAGGGACCGCAGCCAAACCCTGTCTTGTCTTGGCTGCTCAAGGCCATGCTCTGAAAATAAAGCTGCAGCTTGGAGGCAGTTCTGGCTGTTGATGTCTGGGGAGTGCCACAGGCAGCCCAGGAATGAACCTCTATGTAACCCCACCTCAGGGAGCTGCGTATATATAGATCCCTGGAAGCAGTTTTCTTCCTTGGCACATCACTCCCACCCACAACTCCCTCCCAACAAACGCTCCCTGCTCCCCTGTGCCCTCACTGCTTGGCTTCCAGCAGCTTCTCTCTCTTCCAGGGTAAACAGGGCTTTAAAGCTGAGAAATCTGCTGCTGGAGGGAGGAGGGAAAAGGGGGAAGGTTGCCTTTTAAGAGGACTCTCACACGTGCTCACAGATGAGCAGCCCAAAGTCAGCATCAACAGGCATCAGCCCTTGACCCGGGTTCCCAAAGGCATGAGGACCTGAGCTGTATTTGCAGTGGAGGTCATGCCTTGTCACAGTTCTGGCTGGGCTGTCCTCTTTCCGAAGCAGAGGTGCTGTAAGGCTTCAGGTGCAGGTGTGTAAGGAGACCTCTATATGGATGTAGCTCTATTCTTTTCCCAGGGGAAGAGCTGCCCTGGTGCCTGGTGCATGCGGGCAGGGACAAGGGTGCTCCCACGGGCAGGTGATTACTGGACAATGACCCTGCATCTCACACCACTGGCTCCTCAAACCCCCTAGACACAGACACCATCTGATCTATTTGAGTGCAAAACAAAGTGAGTTTACATTGCCGTTCATGGCGGCCAGTGCTGAGCTGCTGGTGTTGCATTGGGTGGGTCAGTGTTGGGAAGGGGACAGCCAGAGAGCGGTGGAACGGCTGGAGGCCAGAGCAAAGCAAGAACCAGAGCACTGCCAGCCGTGCTGAGGGAGCAATGCCAGAACAGTCCTGCCCTTCCCAAACCTCCCTGTGGCTGCAGGGAGAAGGCTGCCTGCAGAGGGAAGGACTGGACCATGCAAGCAGGAGGAGATCTGAAGCAGATCAACACAAAAGAAGCCAACAAGGTTTCCCAGGGCAACTGTATCAGCTTCTGTAAGGCTTTTTAATTCCCTTTAGCAACAATAATCACAAAAAATAGTCACAATAACAGAGGTATAGGAGTCTAAACGGGTTTGAGTTTGCTAGCATTGAACTATGCTGCCACTGGGCTACCTGCCTGCAGAGCACAACCAAAGGGCACAGTGGGGAGCTCTGCCCGTTCTGCACTACATTCCACGCTGAAGATTAAGAGCTCCAGGTGCTAAACCTGTCCACTTTCTTGCCACAAGTTTTTCGGACTGCTGTGTGGGGACTGAGGCACTTTTCCGAAGGCAGGTTATTTTCTCTATAAGGATACCCTTTACCCCCAGCACCAGAAAAAAAAAATCAACTAAAAGCTACCAGAAATCCCTTATCCCAATAATTTTGAAGCAATGATGATGCTATTCGTACCTAATAGCAGCAGCACTGCTGCAGGTGACAGACCGTGTTTCTGTGACTGCAGGAACCAAGCAGTTTACATTGGAAAGTTGGTTTTCTTTCTGCTTTCTCCTTTCCCATACCAAGTCTTCATCACTGTTTCCCTCTGTGACCATGAAGAAGTCAACACTCAGGGCTCTGTTTGTTGCCAGCGAAGTGGCTTTTCTATTTTCCATCTCAAAGGAAGATAAAGAGGAATAGCTAATGCCCGTGAAGGGTTTTGAGATGTTGTCATAGAAGGTGTTTGGGGAATGTGAAATACTTGTGATCCTAAATTTAGCTCTGAAAGTCATGCAGCCCAGTTTCCTGGCACAAATACCAGAGAAAGTCTTGAAATCTGAACATTTTCCAATTGCAGCCACAAGCCAGAGGCTGCAGTAGCCACAGGTGGTTCTGGGAATCTCTGGCTGTGCCTCCTGCAAGTTCTTTGCCTTGCTGAGAGCCCAGACCTCCCACGTCCTCACAAGTTGTTCCCACCAGCAACCCCAAACACCAGCAGTTTCTGTCCTTGTTCTGGGTGTGATGGCTCCATATTTGGCCTCCAAGAGCCCTGTGTGATAAGATTATTCTTCAAACCTAATAGAAGTGGCGAATTGAGGAGATTATACAGTGTTCAAACCAGTCAACTCAGGGAGAATATGAGAAATCTTTCTTGGGATAAATGTTTTAGGAGAAACATGGTAATTGATTTTAGACCTTCTACTCTGAGATTTATTCCCTCTTTCCTTAATTTTTGTTAGTCCACTGAAGACAGCCCATCGTGGCCAAGACTGCATGGTCAAGGCGTTATCGTTCCTCTGTTCACATTTGATGGGTTAAATGCCAGACAGGTTAATAAAGAAGATTGGTTTTGCTTAGACAGCAAAATATGGTATAAAGTGAAACTTGGAGCTAAATTCTGAAGTCAGCCTAAAAAGGGTGTAACACAATCCTTGAGGTGCTTATCCTCTGCTGACACCTTGCTTTATTTTTTTTTAGTGCCTGCTGCACAAGTTCCTGGGTGGAAAAGCAACTGTTCGACAGAAGGCTGATGTAATTCCTGTCACATAATCTTGATCAGAATGCAGAAACCAGGTGCAGCCCTGCCCAAACTGGAGGTGCTTGGTTCCTTCACCAGTTGCAGCTTCCCATGGCAAAGGCTGCAGCAGGACTGCGGGCAGCCCAGGGATTGCACCTGCTGAATGTGCATCACCGTTTAAAAATAAAAAGGGGAGAGAAAAGAACAACATGGAAAATATTGCAAGGTCAGCAGATGGCAGGGGGAGGGCTCATGCCTGGGCAGGGGGGTTTGGGCAAGGACAGGACAAATACTGGGATGGAGGCATAGCCACGTAAAGAGAAGGCATCTGGGATGTTCTGCAGCACAGAAGTAATGGAGAAGGCTGCCGGGGTGCTGTAGTGACATTACACTCAGTATTCATTTCTACTACTTGTGCATGTTAGATTGGCTCTATTTCAGCATTGCAGCAAGGTTTCAGCCCATGTACCCAGTCTCAGATACCCTCTGCTGCAATGCAGACATGCTGGAGTTGATTCATCCCCACTGAAGCTGAGGAGGGAACAGCAGACTTGGTTAATTTTAAAGTGCTTGAATGATCAGGTCCCAGATTAAGAAACAAAGCTATAGCAATAAAAGCAATCACATGAGGAAGCAGAAGGGAGGAAGAAGGAACAATTAATTTTGCTGCTGTAGGTCCAGAACCTGGCAGGCCATGGAAAGTGTAAGATGTATGCATTGAATCCGTTGCCTGTTCTGTAGAGATTTTATTGTTCATTTCATAATTCACATCTATTTTTCTTCATTTTCTGTGGAAGAATCTGTCTGAATTAAGGATCAGTTGAGCCAATGAAGGTATAGAAGAAAACTGAAGAGCAGTAAGACCCAAGTCTGGACCACAGGCATTCTGTAGGAGTTGTAGTTTTGATGTAGTTTTGAATAAGATACACGGGTGGAAAAGAAAAACATTAAAGGAGATGATGTTTTACGACATAATCATCATGCCATTGACTTTGTGCTGGGGAAGGGTGCTGAGTTGCAGTGCTGGAAGTGAGGGCAGGCTCAAGCTCCAAGGAGGTATTTTTCTTTCTGACTCCGGTTTATCTCTTACCAGCACAATGGTAAGTGGCTTCAGAGTAGTTTTGGAGAAAGTAATATAAATATACTGACTGCATATGGGAAGGGTGTTTTTATTTGGTAGGTGTAACTGTAAGGAGGGCTTGGTATTGCTAAATGAATATTTAAAGCAAATGTCTGATAAGTTCTTCACTGGCAGTTTGACTTGTGAGTCATGTTGCACAGTCCCCAGCCATGACCCTCTCTATTTATAAAGTCATGCCTTGCTATATCTGACTCGCTAAATAAGCCTTTCAAATTGTGGAGGGGATTCTAGCGGCGTAGTATGGGAACCAGGGAATAACTCAGAGGAGTAAGGGAAGTTAGAAAGGACACGACAAACCACTGCATGCTGACTGTCCTCTGAAGAGCAGAGCAAATGTGCTGTTTGGCTTCTTTGCCATGAAAAAGTCCAGGAGGCAGGGAAATATGGCATTGGTCCACTGGCCACAAGGTGGAGAAAGAAGAGTAGAGTGAAGACTCGTCTGAGCCGAGCCCCTGTTCCAGGATGCATGGAGGAGCAGGGGGAGGTTACTCCAGGGAAGCATGCCAAGGAACCCATCAGCCAGTGGTTTTGTCCCTATGCACAGTGCCTGGAGGGAAGCTGTGGAGCGGCTGGAGCTGCTCCCTGCCGCAGCTATGGAGTGGACTGGAGTCTCGGTGGGGGTCCCTGCCGGCATCTGCCCTGGCCCCTGCCACACACTTTTTCCGGGAGCTCTTTCCGGGTCACTGCCCGCCGGCTGGCTGCATCTGTGGGGTGCCTTGGTGCTGACAGGGCTTAGATGTGCAGGACAGGAGGCGTCACATCTCCAGAGCTGCATCCTCCTCCCCAGGGCTCCGGCTGGAGCTGCAATAAAGCATGTTTCCCAAATGCTGATAACATAGTGGTTATCAAGCAGGTGCAGGACAGGGGAGATGAGGCAAAGGGACACGAGAAATGCAGTGGAAATTGTACTGGGAAGCACAGCGGTGGTGCCACTAAAGGCAGAAGGAAGTGTCCTGACCTGTTTTATCTGTCTCCTCTTCACAGACAACAGGCAAGGGAGGGACAAACACATGCAAATTGTTTTTAAAGGGTGGTTTGGATGAATGCATGATCTTATTTTTTCCCTGTCAGTCATTTTTCCATGGTGGGCATCTGCAAATGACAGGGCAGATGAGAGATGAGGGCCGAATATGAGATACACATACATCCCGAGTCTGCCTTCGCAGAAGCAGGGTCCCGTAACACGTAATGGTTACTTGGGGAGACAAATGGCCTCACTCCAAACATCCCCCCCTTCCTCTTTCTTCCTCCCACTTCACATACTGACATGATGTCATATGGTCTGGACCATCGCTTTGGTCAGTTTGGGTCACTGTCCTGGCTGTGTGTCCTCCCAGACTCCCATGCACCCCCAACTTCCCCACCAGTGTGGCTGTATCAAAAGCAGAAAAGGCCTTGGCTCTGTGTAAGCCCTGCTCAGCAATAACAAAAACATCTCAATATGATCAACCCTGTGTTCAGCACAAATCCAAAACACAGCCCCATATCAGTCACCGTGAAGAAAATTAACTCTACCCCAGCCAAAACCAGCACACTTGGAAAGCGGACTGGTGGGGTTACAGCATCACCTGTTTCTGAGACTTTAGTGACTGAAGGAACTGGTTTTATTCCTGCTCACCTCTATCTGTGTGTAGGAGCTAACTGCTTTCTGCTGGACATGGTTTGGCTCTGAAGGACTTCACAGGAAGCAAGATTCTTTCTTGTCCATCTCACCAAGACAGCACTGCCATAGTGTTCATTCACCTTTCCTGAGTGTCTTCCTCCAAAGAGGTTTTGGAGCAGGCAGTGGGTCTGAGCACCATGGGGAGCAGTCACATAGGGCTGTACAACTACAAATGAGTGTTTCATAGCCAGAGGAATATGTTTCTCTGGTCTTGCAGGGGATGGGGAGCAGGAGTGTGGGGTTGACAGGGGTGCCCACACACCAGGAGCGCAGGCCAGAGTCCCAAACTCCCAGTCTCCTCTCTCAGGAGCAGAGCCATCCACTTCATCAGCCACTGCTAGCAAAATGCCCTGCTCAGTAAGCTTCTCCTGTGACCTTGGCTCAGTCAAGCTTTTTTAGCTCTGTATCCCCCAAGTTTCCTCATAGTGCCCATCATCTCTGATCCAGGGCAAGTGGCAGGGGCTGGGGCAGCAGGTGAATGTCGGTGCTGGGGCAGGATTTGGCAAGCTCCACAACCAGCTCCTTTTCTGCTCCAGAAACAGCCCCCTACACCACCCTTGGCCCCTCAGCGGCAAAACGAGCACATATTTCTCCTGAAGCAGCCTGGCTGGTGCTTACAGTGCTGTTCCTGGACATGGATGGCTCACTTCGTGTGGGGTGCCAGGGACAAGGGGGTCAGGGCACCATGGTGGATTTTTGCAGGGAGAAGTCTGGTTCACAGGAGGCTCAGGCTGGATTCACACCAGCAGGCTGGGGAGATGAAAGTCAGCCTAACACAGCTCTCCAGAGCCAGCAGGTTGCCCATGCTGAGTGGATAATTAATTATAAACAATATATGCAGGTGTCAGCACTCTCTAGGGGAGCAGCTCACAAGTGGTGCACAGGTTCTTTTCAAGAGCATCCATTTGTCAAAACCATTCTCAGGATAATTTCTGGTGCCTCGGAGGGATGCCGTGCTTCAAGCTGGGGCTTTTCCCACTGGGCACAGGTTTTGCTTGCTCCCCATCCTCTGAGAACCGAAATCTGCGTGCCAAGCCATGTGACAGCAGAACTGAGGTACCCTTTTTGTAGGGGCATTGCAAGATCCATAGCTGCTTTTTGACTGCAGCTGGCCTTTTTGGTGACTGTCCTTGTGACGAGGCTGCTTTGCTGGAATGGGTTAGGATGGAGAGCACTAGAGCAGACAAACAGGTGTCTGGAGACAAATGTATTGAAATTTTAATCTGGAGAGACTTGGGGAAGTGGCTGTAGTGTTTGCTTTTCTGTATTTTAGATCAGTACTGTTTTTGCTGAACAGTTGGATTTCCTCCCAAGAAGTGTTGAGGGAACCCTTAAGACACGATGGGCAATTTTACAAAATGCTGTATGATGTGAGGGGCTGCAGACACACACCCTGCTCCCTGCCAGGGTAGGCTGGTGGTTTAACTGCACAGCTGGGGGAGCCTTGGGCTAGCCGGGGTGTGTCGCCTACTGGCCCCGCAGCAGGGGCCGGGGGGATGCAGGACAATGCCAAACCACAGGCCAGGAAGGCTGGCATCCAGCCCTGATGGCTTCACTGTGGTGCTGACAGAAGGGCTGAGCCCCTGCCACAGGGCTGTCCTGCCGCCGACAGCCACCAGCAGGTCACCGGCATGCGGTTCGCCTTCCCGGGGGGTCTTGCTTTTCCTTGCCTTGCAGCAGCATTTCTTCCAGCTCCCTCCCACAGGCAGAGCCGGGGGGATGCCGAGGTTAGTAACGCAGACCCAGAAAGTCCTTTTCCAAAAAGAAAACTGCAAAGCTGGTGAGGGGTTGGTGGCGCTTAGCACGTATACGTATGCTCCGGCTGCTGGCCGGGTTTGCTACCAAGGCAAAGGAAGGGGCGCGATAAGACTTTAATCTCCCTCCTCACTGGGGGATAAACGAACCCTGACTACAGAGGCATTTCCCAGCCCGGTAGCCAAAAGGCTGATCACACGCCTCTCGCTAGCTGCCGAGAGCTGCTCTCAGGGGGTTTGCACATCTGCAGACTCGGAGGGGTTAAAAATAGATCCCACCCCGCTGATGGCACATTTTATGTCCATTTAAAGGTGTGCCATGCATTTCCATCCTAACAGTCCTCTGTGGGACCTGAGCAAATGCCTTCATGGTGCTGACATTTTGTTCAAGGCTCTTTCTGCTCCCGAAGACCGCGGCTGCCCGGGCTGGCTCTCCTCTCCGGGTGCTATTTCGGGGGGCTGCCTTTGCCCCCAGCTGCCCTGTTCTGAATGAGCAACTGCAGTGCGATTGCTGACACACAGGCAGCACATAATGAGTTTATAGTTCTGAGCAAGGCAGGGAGCTGTTCTCTAAATTAGTAAAATGTTGGTTTGGGGTTTTTTTTTCGATAAGCCAGAGAATACCTGTTAGAAAAGCAGCATCCTTTCTGCTACTTGTTCGTGCCGGCCGTGTGGGATGGTTGTGCTACTTTTTGGGGTGCACATCCCAGCAATGTGCCATCTGGCACATATGTTCCTCCAAGCGTCCTCCACGTGTGCTATAGGAAACATCTGGGGCCGGACGCCTGTGCCCCAGCCACCCCAGCTCGTGTGAGACCCAGCCCCGGCCCGGCCCCATTTTCACTCTCAATATGCCCCTGCGTGGTCGGCTCCCGCAGTGCTGCCACCTCCCTACCACCGGTGGGCAGGGGTCTAACCTGTGTGCTGGGCACGCCGCGGGCCTGTGTCAGATAGGGTCCAGCCCTGGTCAGCACTGCAGGTCAGGGATGATCCCACACATGGCTCCTGGCGCCAAGGAGGCTGTTTGGGGTGCGGGTGGCATGGTTATAGCACACAAACGGGCATCTGAGCATATTTGGAAGAAGCAAAAGCAAAGAGGCTCTGCTGCGGGCTGTGCTATGGAGAGGAGCAGCGAGTGGGGGCTGGCGTGGTGGCACTGGTCTGCACCCTTTGAAGCATGTGCTGCTGCTGCTGCGTTGGCAGGGAGAGGGGAGCAGGGAGCAGGGAGCAAGGCGGGACCCCACGGCAGGGGGATGCCAACAGGTTTCCTTCCCAGCGTGATGCTGGCAGGAGCTGTGTGCTGCTTGCAAGGGGCCTTTCTCTGCTGGCAGCCACCAGGTCACGCAGACCAGGCCACCACCTCATGCCATATGAAACCCAAGAAATCTTGGATAATCTCCAAAGGGTGGATGAAATTCCCATATCAAGCAAGCTTCACTGTAGCTCTGCTAAAGTCCAGGGAAGTTTGCCTTTGTGGGAGGACATGGGTACTTTTATAAGGGGCTCCATTCCTCCCCCAGGAGCCCCCAGCCAGTCAGTGTGGCTGAGACCATATTAGGGATGCCTTTCCCTGAGTCTGAACTGCATGTTTCCATCACATTCCCCATAAGAATGCTCCCTGCAAGGTTTCCCCCTACGCTGTCCTAAAGAGTCAGTGAAGGTAACATCTTTGGGGTGAGAAGCAGGGATGATGGGGCCCCATTGCTCATCCTCCAAGCCAGCAGTTATCCCGAATGGGTACAACTGAGGACAAGCCAAGGTGCCAGTGGGGAGAGAAGGGGGAGTTGTCAGCCTGCGTGTCATTTTCCAGCTCGTCTTTGCCTTCCTCACCACCATTTCCCAGTTTTTTCTGCTGCCCCTGTGAAATTTTGGAAGCAGTTTAGAAACTCAGCTTGGCAGCTGAGCCTTACCCCTGCTCAGAGCTGAGCCCTTGATGTGACTGGCTTTATTTGGGATGAAATCTTTGCAGCCCCCCACCAAGAGGCTGGGAGTCCTGCTCACCTGCAGGGTACTGCCGAGGGCAGATAAACCACTCTCAGGATCTCCCTGCATAGTCTTCCTCCTGTCCCCGTTGTGGCATCCTCCTCCACCCTGTGTCCTCATCAGGAGCTGCAGGGTCCTTTGGAACAGTTTCTCTAGGTGGTCTAGGGAAGAACTTCTAATACACTAGTTTTTCTGAACTGGTGCTGGAGGTGCTTCAGAAAAAAGATAGTTGTGGCAACCTTCAGTGAAAGATCTCAAAGCACATGGTCATGGCACTGAGATCCTTAAATGGAGTTTATGTTGGGATGAGGGTTTTTTTGTGTTGAAGACCCACTTTTTTGCAGGGGGAGGATCAATGGGATTGGTTTACAGAGACTTCACAAACTGACAGTGAAATCAGCCCAGAGTCAGCACTGAGCTGCCAATAATTTCTGGTGTTTAAAAGCAGATTTGGAAATATGAATTTGAGCCAGCCTTGTTCCCAAGCCTTCTCATTGCAAATTCTGGGAAGCTTTTTCAAGCATTAAATTATTTTCTGCAGATCATTTGTTATTACCCATCTATTCACTGCTTGGGGAACTGAGATCCATCACTGTGCAGGCTGCTGTTTGGTGCAGGACTGGCACTGGGCCACCATATGGGGAACTGTGCGGCATGCGGGTTCCTATGCTGGAAGTAACACCTGTAAGCCATAGAAACAGCTTCTCTCCCCATCGCCTAGAGGCTGACTCCAGCCCAGCAGTGATGGTCTGAAGGACTGATCTTTCAAAGTTCGTAATTTCAGCAGCACTCCCTTACTGCTGTGAGGTAGGGAGCAGGTTACAGCACAGGTGTTTGTGCTTTGCCCCAAAAATTTTATGTTCTGTCAGTGATGGATGGGCTCTCAGAGGTAGCCATTAAATGCTGGAGATTTTGAATCCCTTGCTTGTGGCAAGTGCTGTACCAGCCTCTTGGGTGCCGTCCAGGGCCAAAAGAAGGGGAGGAAGATGTGTCTGGGATTGCAAAAGAAACTTGGGCAGAAACAACAGTGAAAGTAATCCTGACCAGTGGCTGGATAGCTGCCCCAGAGCTCCAGAGGGAAGGGAGTATCAGCTGAGAACAGCTTTGTGTAGCAATATGAGCACAAGACAAGGCTGAAGGAAAGTGTGTGGGCTCAGATACTTCTCCATCGCCTGTGTCTCCCTGAGTGGGTGCACTCGGGCTGCCTCCTGCCTTGACTTGTGGAGGTGGCATCCTGCAGGTGTTACTGAGATCATGAACTCAACAACGTCTTGCACATTACAAGTGGCTGTGTTGGACTCTGCCACTGGGAGTATGATGCAGGTCTGCCTTGATGACTTTTTGGGAGTGAGATCCCATCACATGGTGAACTGCCTCAATCCCTGTTAGTCCTTTAAAACCAGTTTTGGAAACATTAACCTGAACTGGCATGTAGCTGAGAGTGGGGTCTCCTGCACTGCCCATGGAGCAGCACATCTGGGAGTCAGGTCCTTGCCTTGGCCATGGGACAGGCAGCTGCTGAGCAGAGACCCAGGCTCGCCAGCCAGCCTGCTGGTCACTGGGGCTGCTCAAGCAGGAGATAAAAAGGGACAGGTGGGAAATGTCTCCCATTCTGCTGCCTCTTACTCATCTGGCATGTAAACTTGATTTTTCTCAGAGGGAGTAGGCAGTCTGCAAATGTGTTGCTGGGGGCAGTGTCTTAACAAGCACCCCATTACTGCAGACTGTAAGATCTGTTTACTTGCTAGGACCCGCTTGACCAGTCAACAGTGGTGTGCACCTTGCAACCTTAAGGACTCAGAAAAAAAAAATGGGGGAAAAAAGAACTGATACCAGTATGGACTTTATTCTTTGCCACCGTAACAATTTAAAACTGGGAGCTGAGCTGCATTCACACCATGTGGGGAACAGCCAGCCTCTCTGGGTGCCCAGGTCAGGACTCAGAACTGCAGCAACCAGAAGACACTCAGGAGTGGGAAATGTCTCTCCCTGCTCCTGGCCACATTACTAGCACACAACCCAAGGAGCCACATCTCACTTTTCATCTTTTAGAAAGATGAATGGAAAGCGTGGACCTTTGACAAGACTCAGAGGAGCTGCTAAGGTAGCTGTGAACTCTGCTGCTGTGGGTGCTTGGAGGAACATCCACTCAGCTGTAATGGCAAAAAGCTTCAAGCTGTTCCAAGAAAAATGTGAGATATGCACAAATACCAGGATTTGTGATCAGAGCTGGCAGAAGAGGGGATGCAGGGCTTTCCCAATCAGTCGCAACTCACAACGGCCGTGGTCAAGTTTTGCAGCCCTCTGAATATTGGGATCAGGCAGTTCTGGGAGACTTCTGCAGCCAAGTGCACTATTGCTGACTAACCTGCACCTAAGAACATTTGAACCAGCTCTTCTGATCCTTCTCCTGTGACAGTGTTACCCTGTGGGCAGCTGGTGTAGACATAAAAAGGATAATAGCCCACGAAACCAAAGAACCTGCATCTGCAGGATTAACCAGGTGATGGCTTGTTTTGTGAAGTGATTGGGACAGCTACCCCCAGTATTGGCAAACATTCACTGATCTAGGTGAAAGCAGAATTTACAGGTCTAGGAAGACTGTGTTTTTTTCCCTATCTGGCAAAATTTTGTTGCTGATTTGGGTTTTATGCTGTTAAATACTTTAAAAATACATTCCTCTTTGAGAAGCAGCTTATTTCTTTTCTCTGGTTTCTCTCCCCTCCAGAATTTACCCAAGCAAACTCAGCAGCCCAGTTTCAGACTCTGACAGCTCCTGATCCGGCTGGAAGCCAGTCTGCGGATATGAAAGATGTGTTGACATGTAATTTTTCTACTCCTACTGCATATAAACTGTCCACTATTCCCCCTTATTGCCTGGAGCTAGAGAGAGGTGCAATGGCAAAAGACTGTAAGTCAAAACCATGTGTAAACTACCCATGTGATTACCCGGTGTTTTTCTGGACCATACTCTGCAAAATAACATCCATGCTCATTTTTCATTACCCGCTACTTTTTTTCATAAAACTCAGGCTGTGTCTCTGCTCTTGACTTTGCTGTGGTTGTTTCAGACAGAAATAAGGCTGTTTCCCAGCCCAGGCTGCTCTCCTCCCTAGTGGGAATGGTACTCCCATTCAAATGGGGGTAGTGGAGGAAAATGGGGTTTGGCATTAATCAGTCATCTGTCATGGATCTGGTCAGAATCTCTTGACCTGCCTGGCCACCTGGTTGGCTGTGTGAAGAAGGAAAATAATAAGAATTAAGAGGCATAAGTAAGATCCTCAGGGGAAAAGTGCTTTAAAAGGAAAAAGCATGTTTAGAATTTCAGTGTTATGGTTCCAATGGTGTCTTTAATTCATTTTAAAATGAAGGCAAAAATGCAGCAAAGTATGCAAAGGAGGAAATTCTAATGTTAGTACCAGCCTCATAAATGTCATACTTCCTCATCTAGGAATCATTTAATAACTGGCTATTCTCAGTACATGGAAGTCTCTGCCATGAGGTGTTGAAGCCAAAACTCATTAGGATTAAATTAATAATAATGTTTATACAGCTACACTGAGAATATCCAGAGCTGCTGTGTCGAGGACAGGGAATGATTCTTGTCTGGCACATACAGAGCTGCTTGGCTTTAGCTGGAGGGTTGAGTGAGGAGTTGTTCTTCACCCAGGACGGTCTCAGCATCCTGCCCCAGAGCTGCCGAATGTCTCTGGAGCTGGTTTGGGATGCTGGTCCCTGTGGCCTGGGGGTTGCTGCACTGTATATGACAAGATTAGATTGTGGCAGGGCATGGGGAATGTGCCTGACAGCCACATCCAGCCTCTTGCTTGCATCAGCCTTAGGTAACGTGTGAATTACAGCATCAGCTCTGCTGGGTGTCTCTGCACACTTCCGTCACAAGTCTTCTTACACAAGTGGTCCCCAGTTGCTTTCCAAGCCTTGCTGCTGCCCCTTCCCCAGGCACTGTGGGATGTACACACAAACTGTTAGATGGGAGGGTTGTGCTGCGAAGGAGAAACCTGAGCAGGAGTGCAAGGTGCAGCTTACCTCATAGCACAGGAGCACACAGGCAGCTGGGTGCTCATTTTCATGTCAGCAAGAGTACTGAGCCTGTGCGGTACAACGGAGAGGATGGGTGGAGGCAGCTGCCAACGATACTGTGTTATTCATGATGCACTGACACCTTGCAGGCTCTTGTGAAGATTAGGTGCCTCCTCTGAAGAGTGCAGAATTTAGGGAAAAAATTGCAGAAAATGGGAACTCACAGACTGTATGCCAGGATCTGGAGCTTGTCATACTGGCATTTCCTGTGTGATGGCTGAGACACGGAATAATGACTGGGCAGTAGGCTTATGAGCACCCCAGGAGAAGTTTGGTTCTGCAAAAGGGGATCCCTTCCTGATAGAGAAGCCATCAGAGAGCATCCATGTACCTCTGATACAGCTGCGTCTTCTTAAACTGAGGTCATGGTTCAATCCCAGCTGGCAACCCAGCACTGTGCAGTCACTTGGTCACTCCCCTCACTCCTTGGCAGGGTGGGGAGGAGAATCAGGAGAAAAGAACGGGTAAAACTTGTGGGTTGAGATAAACCCAGCTCAACCATTGAAATAAAGTGAAATATAATAATATCAATTATAATAATAACAATAATAACATATAATGATAGTAATAAAACTGAGAGGGAGAGAGAGATGAAACCCAAGTGCTGCACAGTACAATTGCTCACCATCCACTGACTGATGCTCAGCCCACCCCTAAGCACCGATCAGTGTCTCCCAGGCAACTCCCTTCAGTTTACATACTGGGAATGATGTTTTATGGTGTGGAGTATCCCTTTGGCCAGTTTGGGTCAGCTGTCCTGGCTGTGCTTCCTCCCAGCTTCTTGTGCACCTGCTGGCTGGCACAGCACGGGAAACTGAGAAGTCCTTAACTCGGGGTAAGCACTACTGAGCTACAGCTAAAATATCAGTGTATTACCAACATTATTCTCATACTTAATCCAACACACAGCGCTGCACCAGTTACTACGAAGAAAATTATCTCAGCTGAAACGGGGACAACAGGTAACAGAAGTCCTTTGGGAAAGGAAAGATTGATATTATAAAATACTCGGAAAAAACAGCAACATTTTCATAACCATAACTGGCCAGCTAAAACTGTGCAGGTTGGTTCAAAATGACATTTTGTACAAAATAACATTTTATAAAAGGAAAGGAAATTCTGCAACCCCCAGACCTTGCCCGTTTATATGAAAGCCACTTATGTCGTCTCCTCATATAGACTGAGCAGAGTATCAGAGTAAGAAAACAGAGTCCGGGTTAATCGGGGAGCAATCTGCTCTCCTTTCTAGACAGCACTGCTACAGCTGCTTTCTCTAGTGCTGTCCTCACTTACAGGTGTTTTTAAACCTATTGTTCCCTGTTATTTTCCAAGAAATGCCCTCCGTTAGAGCAGGTGATGCTGAGGACATGGCTGGATCCCCGCGGGACCACTAAGGGCAAAAGGAGAAGGCATCAGGGACAACCCCGATGCAACTGGAGCCCTCAGTGGGGATAATAAATGAGCGAGGCAGCTCCCAAATATAATCCTCAGGATAGCACTGGGTGGGGGGAGAAAACTGCTGCATCTGCCTGGTTTTATTCCAGTGAAGTATGTGGGCAAGGCTCCTGCTCGTCTGCCTCGGTCAGGGCACCGTGAGTGTCACAGCATGGAGAGAAGGAGCTCTCGGAAGGAGCTCCTCTCTCGTTTTTGAGGCTGTTGAGTGGGGGTAGGTGCCCTGCTATTTCTGTGCCTCTCTTCCCAGTAAATACACTGCCCAGACTCTGCTCCCTGGCAGCCCTATCACCACCCACCCCTGAGCACAGCAGGCAGAGCTGAAGGGAGCTGGTGAAGTTATGACGGGTTTTAAAACGTAACTTAACAAGTTTGTGGGTGCAGATGTACAACGTGTCTGCCTGCAGCACCAGGCGCTGGCTGTCACTGCAACTGGCCTCTCCTGACTGCATTTTCCTGAATCGCAGAGGGACACCCGGGATTTGTCCAATATCCTGCTGTCACGGGGCTGTTGACATAACTGCAAGTGTTGGGGCGCTGTGAGGGCTGAAGGAAGGTATCCAGGTACTTCTGGAAAGGTCCGGCAACATCTCCGTCCCTCTCACTCATGCCTGGGCACCACGGGGTTGGAAAGCCTCAGCCAGTCCACGCAAAACCGGGGCTAAATTCTGCTCCATCTGAGCATCGATTAAACTAAGTCAATTTGGTTACGTTGGCTGTGTATCGAGGATTGCATCACTCTGCCGCGCAGGCAGAGGTGCTGTGTGTAACATCCGCCCCCTCACCTTAAAGCCACCAACACTTTTTGTTTCACTGGAAGAGTCTGGGCCAGCGTTCACCATCCCGGGAATCCGCTCCAGCTTGTGTTTTTTCATTTGTGTCAGTCAGGGGACGCACAGGGCAAGGCAAGGAAAAAACCTGTTCGCTTCCTTCTAGTTAAAAAAAAAAAAAAAAAAGAACTTTCCTAGAACTGTTTCTGAAAATCCGTCAGTGCCCCCGTGTGTCGGAGCGGGGCCTGGCGAGGAGGCCGGAGAGCCTCTGTGCAGAGCCTGCGCATGGCAAGGGGAGTCAGGTTTGCAGGTGTCCAAAATAGGGCGCTCGCAGCCCGTCGGTCGGGGGTGGGGTTGGCCGGGGGGATCACGCTGTCCCCTCCCAGAGGGGGCTGTGAAGTGTGCGCGACGCTGTGGCAGAGGCTCTGCAGCAAACCATTTTCAAGGACAGTCATGTCCCACACGGGCACGATTCGCTGCGATGCCCTAGATACGGTGCGCGAGAGAAAGAAACACTCAGAAATCGCTGAAGAGCCGGGGGTGCGTGTCCGTGTGCGGGCAGGCAGGAGGGCGGAGGGCGGCTGCAGAGGCCGCCCCGGTCTCTGCATTTGGCTCTAAAGCATTTCATATCCCAAGCGACGGCGGCCGCCCAGCGCAGGGCTGGATTAGGCGAATCCTGTTCTGGCGCTCACTGGAGACAGGTTTTTAAAGCAGATTAGTGCAAAATGGAGAGAGGTCCCTGCTGTTGCAGAGGCGTTCGCCTCCCTCCGGCCAGCCCCGGCTGCTGCCCATCCTTGTGCTCTTACGGAAGCAGAACGGGAGGCAGCAGCTCCCCCGCGGTTACCCCGCGGCCCGGGGTGCCGCACGCAGAAGGCGCTGCTGCTGCTGCTGCATCAGTGCTGACGCACTGCACGGACCCGCGCGGTTTCAGTGTGCCCCGGCAGGGGCTGGGCAGCGCGGGAGACTTTCCCGGAGCCTCGCTTGGTGCAGGAATCTCCAGGGCCCCAGCACCCCTACTGCTGGGCCCGGGGCTGCGGTGCTTCGGTGTATTTATTAATTATTTTATTTTGTATTTAATTTAATTTAATTTTCATCATCCCTCACCCCGTTCGCTGTGCCTCATGCCCCTGTCCCCCCCCTCCAGGCATCCCTCCCCGCACGGGGCGGGGCCGGACGCCGCTGTTTGGATTTAAACGTTGCAGCGGGAGGGGGCGGGCTCGGCCGGCGGATCCCGGCTCCCGGTTCCCGACTCGGGCTCCCGCTCCCCGACTGCGGCTCCCGCTCCCGGCTCCGCCATGGTGGTGCCGGCGCGGCGCGTGAAGACGGAGTACATGAAGCGCTTCAAGGAGCCCAAGTGGGAGTCGTGCGGCGCCTGCTACCTGGAGCTGCTACACTACCGCCTCAGCCGCCGGCTCCTGGAGCAGGCGCACCGGCCTTGGCTCTGGGACGGCTGGGAGCAGGACAGCGGCAGCGGCGGCGGCAGCACCGCCGGGTCCCCCTCGCCGCCGGGAGCCGGCAGCCCCGCGGCCGCGCAGGAGGAGGAGGCGGCGGGAGCGGCAGCGCCGAACGAGGCGGGACGGGCCAGCCCCGGTAGGGAGCGCGGCGGTGGCGGGGGGACACGTGTGTCCGGTGCGGGCCGAGCCCCCTCCCCGCGGCGGGGGCGTGCTGCCCTGCCCTTCTCCGCGGGGCTGGCAGAGAGGGCTCTGCCCGGGCCGCCCTGCCGCGGCTTGGGGGCCGATTCCCCATCCGCGGTGCCCGGGCCCGGCGGGGTGACCGTGCGGGGGCACCCGGCCGCGGCCTGGCCCGTCTTGCCCGCCCCCCGGACATGGCCCGGGCGTGGAACGGCTCATCAGCCGGGCCCCGCTGCCGCCAGCCGGATCCTGGCTAGGCCTGCCGAGAAGCCATAGCTGCGGCATCGGAGGTGTCTCTTTAAAGAGCCAAGTGGTGGTAACTCTCATCCTGAGTCACAGCCACTTATGTAAACTGTTGCCATGGGAGCCGAGCATCTCTGCAATTATATAAGCAGGTTCTCGGGCAAAAGCAGCGGCAAGTTGGACGGTATGCCAGTGGCTGGCGCTTAAGGCAATTGCTTTCCAGGATCTGCACATGTAATCTGTATCGGCTGAACACTTGGTTCTTAATGCCACCTGAGGTTTGATCTTGGCTGCGGAGCTGAGTACGGGCAACTTCGTAGCCTGAACAGGTGCAGAGCTGATAACACTCTGTTCTCTTCTAGCACGAAATAGTTCCCTTTTGGTGTCTCACCATCTAACTAAGTGAGTAGTTAGGCAGATAATACTACTGTCAAGCTTCCCAAGCTGGTGTTTTTTTTATCCCATAAGATATTGTTTCTTACCTATAGTGAAAGAATACTCTATCTGGCAGCCATTGATTAGTGTTGTGAAATGTCTTTTGAATAATCTACCTATCTGTCGTACAGTAGCAGGGAAA
Source organism: Struthidea cinerea (assembly GCA_013397865.1). Classification (NCBI taxonomy): domain Eukaryota; kingdom Metazoa; phylum Chordata; class Aves; order Passeriformes; family Corcoracidae; genus Struthidea; species Struthidea cinerea. The sequence continues at coordinate 493,661 of VZTI01004732.1, forward strand.
ATCCTTGAGAACTGGTCAGTTAAGCCTTGTGCTGCCTGTTTGTTGTTGTTGTGGGTGTTTTTTTTCTTTTTTTTTTTTCTTTTTTTTTTTTTTCCCCTTGGAGTTAGATGTGCTTGTTTGGAGTGGGGAAACTAATCTGATTCAAAGCCCTTTGGGGCCTGAGCTTTCCAGAATGATCTGTATTCTGATATTCAAGACTAAACTGCATTGATTGTCCTTAAGAATATCACATTACACAAAAGCTTTAGCTATGCAGTCATCTGTTCCAGAGGCTTGGTGTTTCAGAGTATGTTAGTGATGTGGGGCTCTGCAGCGAGCTGGGTGGGCCTTTGGTACCCAGGCCTCCCATGGGAGTGCACACAGCTGCTGGGGTAATACACTCCACCTCCCCAAAGCTGTTGTTCTGATTCCAGCTGGGATAATTTTATGCCAGTATCTGGTACAGTGCAGTGCGTTGGATTCAGTATGAGAATAACATTGATAACACACTGGTGTTTTTAGTAGTTGCTCGGTAGTACTTACCCAAAATCAAGGACTTTTCAGTTTCCCATGCTCTGCTGGGGAGAAAGTGCACCAGAAGCTGGGAGGAAGCACAGCCAGGGCAGCTGACCCAAACTGGCCAAAGGGGTATTCCACAGCCAGAATGTCATGCCCAGTGTATAAACCGGGAGGAGTTGCCCAGGAGCTACTGATTGTGCATCACTGGTTTACTCTTGGGTTTCATTCTTCCCTTTTCATTACTACTATTATATTTTATTTAATTTCAATTGTTGAGCTGTTCTTGCCTCAACCCTTGAGTTTTTCTGATTCCGGGTCCCATCCGTCGGCAGAGGGGAGGGAGTGTGTGACTATGTGATACTTAGTTGCTGGCTGAGGTTAAAGCACAACAGCTGCGCAGCGGTGGAAGCACCCCAGCTCACCAGTATGTTACAGAGTATTAGCGGGCCTAATCTTGCGTTCCTCAATCAGGCGTTGAGGAAGTCAGGCTGGGAGCAGGTGTGGAAGAACTACATAGTATCTCAGTGAGAAGAAGAATTAAGGAATTGCAACAGATCAGGGAGCGGTTGCGTGGGAAAAGGCGATGCGGTCTAATGGCTTGGCTTTTAGTGAGAGGAGGTGAAAGCTGTTGAAGCTGCACTCAGAACCCAGCATTCCCAACTTTTCTGATGCAGTTTGAATATGTATAAGCCTGGGGCAGTTGTGGTAGAGACCTGAATTTCTTTTCATTCTTCTTGTTGAGCCTGTGGATAGAGCACGTAAACCTGCTACAATCTAATGGCACTGGCAGTTGCCAAGGCTAGAGACTGCTGGCCAGCATGCTCTGCTCACTCATTAGCCTGCTCCCTGATGCCCTCCCCGACTCCTCTCTAGGGAAAGATCCAGCTGGAGTTACTTGGTAGCCTGATTCTGGTTGGGATTTTGCAGGGAATAAAAGCTTGCTGGCTGTGCAGGCACTTTCTGTGGACAGTGATGGTGCATGTGACTATCCAGTGTGTCCACTTGTGTCCTCAGGCCTGTATCAGTGGCAAAGCGACTGTGCAGCACCAGTGGCCTGGCAGGCTGCAGGGTTTTGGGCAGCTGTGCTTCTGTAACTGATACACCTTTGCCATGGATGCTGTAAGGGAATGCCTAATGTTCTGCTAGGTCCTTGCTATGTGATACTTGTAGCGGGAGAAAAATCTGCACTTAACGTTCGCTTCTTTGCCAAATGGCTTAGGATAAATATTTTTTTACTTCTGCAAGTATTTAAGAGCTTTGCTAAGTCCTTAGCAAAAGGACTGAAAACAACTCTGCTTAGGCAGCTGGATTTAGTGGATACTTATTGTATCTTAATGCACGCATAATATATAAGGAGGTGACTCATTCAGTATTGGACAATCATAAGGATGTATTTTTCTTCTGCTTACTGGCTGGTTAATTAAAGCATGTGGAGGAGATAACATAGAAACTACCACTCTGAAGCTTCTACTATTAAACTGCCTTTTTTTTTTTTTTTTTTTTTACTCTGAAAGAACTTAATTACACTGAAGTGCTGTGGGGGTAGCTGAGTGTGCTCATGTTGATGACATCTTTTGTCTTCTGAATCTGACATCCACCCACATGCTGGAGCATCCTAGCTGTTACCTGGCTACTGCTGCTTCCTGCTGTTTTGTGCAGAATCTGATTTCTGCCTGAGTGGTACTGACAGTGCCTGTTGCCAAGATGGTTGGCCAGCACTAATGTTGCTTAATATCTGAGGTAAATGCAATTCATAATGGCGTGTGCGGCCCTGGTTTCCTCTTTCCCTAGTTGAGATGAGCCTGTGTGTGTTTGTAAAAGTCGTGAATGCTGCTGGCGCGTGTAGAGAAAGTGGATGTAGGCAGCCGGGCTTTAAGGTTCAGCGGTGTTGGTCTAAAGCAGTACCAATGTGAACCCCTGGGGCAGCACGTGGGACAAAGGTGCTTTGTCACTGTGTCTTGCACTGAAGCTATGGCTGAGTGACACCAAGGTGTGCTTGGAGGCAACTTTGGGTTAATTCCTTCTGGGCCTCCACTTGCAGCAGCTGTTTGTGGGATTGCTCTGTGGAACATGCCCAGGCGCAGATGTACTTTAAACATAATCCAACAAAATCTTGACCTAAATCAACTGGTGTAGTTGTGGTGTAGACACATCCTCAAAGCTGTCAACAGAGCCCAGTGGGCTGGTAAGTAGAAGACAGAAGCTCTTGGCAGCAGTGCTGCTGTCAGACCTGTTGCTTGTGAAATGACACTGCTGCACACACATGCAGGATGAAGGCATCTTTCAATCCTTGTTGCCATTTTGCCTTCGGCATTTTTGTGCGGTGGTCTTAAGTGACAGCAGTGACAAGCTGCCATCAAAGGAGTTGCCTCAACAGTATTTGGAAAGCAACTGATCTGGATTAGTGGAACTAAACAGAAGATCCAATTTCAGACTTGTTCCCTGATCTTGTCTGTCATTGTGTTGCAGGTGTATTTGCTGGCCCATGTACGTGGGAAGGAGTAGCTTGTGGTGGGGGAAGAAGGCAAGGATGTCAATTCAGGGGTTTATAGTACTGTTTACTTCAAGTTGCTCCAATTGTTATTTTTTTTTTCCTTTGGAAACAAGCTTTGCTATCAAGCCAACCCAGTGATTGCTTTCCACACTCAGCTGCAGATGAAGCTTGTGTGAACCTAATCAGCTCGGGGCTGCTGTGTGGCTGCTAGCTCCAATATTGCCTCATGCAAGATCTGCCTTGAAGAGATGATGCTGCCAATCTGTTTCATCTGTAGTAACTTACTTTCTACCTAGCTGCAGTTTGTTGATATCCACAACTGGTTATATAGCACCTTCAAGAGGTGTTGGGGACCTGTCCCATTTGGGGAAGTGTTGGCACAAAAGCAGGAAACTCCAAGTTCTGCCTGCAGCAATTCAAGCACAAAGTGCGTCTCCCGATGCTGAGGTATTGCTGTAAGGAGCCGACATCTCCATACAGAGGTAACGGTGCTGACCCCGGTGACCTGGCCTGTGGGTTTAATCAGAAGGCTGCTGATACTTGCAGTAAGTCAGCAGGGCCCTTGAAATGGGGGTCCTGTCTGCCCCCCGGGGCGTGCAGTGTTGTGGGAGAGAGCAGCTCCTCTGGAGCGCTTCCCGCTTGTGCCAGGAGCGGAGTTGTTACGCAAGCGGGGCGATGCAGCAGGGTTTAAGTGACCTCTTCTGGGCAGGAGCTTTCAACAGCCGTGCTGGGTGGGCCTGACAGACTTGCTCTGCCTGTTAAGCACTTAATCCCTTCCTGTCCATCCAGCGTGCTCTGCTTAGCATCCACGATGCAGTTTTAAACGTTTCTAGCTTTCCCCCTCTCCTGTGTAATCCCGGTAATGCTGCAAGCTGGTCAGTTCTGAGTTTCCCGTGTCTGCTGGAGCTGGTGCTCTGCATGGGAAGGAGAAGATGGGTAGGTGTTGCTGGTGCCTGGACTCCCTGAGCAGCTGGGTCTAAGTCCTGTTGTCAACTGCTGCTTTTCTGACTTCCTGTGAAAAAATAAAAAAAAAATGGCTTGGATATAAACCATAGTTTTAAATAAAAGGCTTGAATAACTGTTAGAGATCTTGAGCCTTCACCAGCTGCGTTCTGTGTAAATGCACTGTAGGCGTGGGTTCATGGAAATACCTGCTCTAATAGCAGGTGCTCGTAAGTGCTACAGCACACTCTGGCATACAGCATTTACTGCAAAGCTCTGCACAGGACTCTGCGTGCCTTTTACCCATATGCTTTTATTGCTATTTTGGGACAAGCTGGCTCAATCATTTCTGGACCAGCTGGAGCTATATCCTAGTGAGCAGCATCCCCAGGCATGGCTGTTGCCTTGTTTTTTAAAGCTAAACTATCCATGTAACTGCAGAGCCCCCACTTTCCTGTATTTTTAAGTCTCTAAATGCCACTTCTGCTGTTTATGAAGTCAGTGTTGCTCCATCCTCCTTTGCAGAGAGGGAAGATACCGTTTTCCCTTGCATGGAGGATGAAATAGCTTTCCAAAATGAAAGCACTCGGGTTGCAGAATCGACAGCAATATGTTCCCTTTCAGTGTGTCATTTTCTCAAAACAGTGCTTCCTTCTGATAATGGACCCAGGCAGTCTCTCCTTTGGAGTGGCTCTGTAGGGAGATGCTCAGATAATATTTTGTAAGGGGATAGCTCTGTGCTGCCTGTTTGCAGCCACGATGAATGAGCTACCTTGTTTCAGAGGTGAAGCTGTGTGTCCCAGAGCCAGGACACTATGCAACACAAGTCCAACACCACACTGAGGTCACTGCTGCTGTCTTTTACCAGCCTTGGCTATAATAACTGAAATTAAGTCCAGCCAATATTTAGGTATGTAAAATTCATCTAGCCATTTTTACTCTCAATATGCCACTGCTTTGGCCTTGACTAATTTTTTTTTTGGTTGTTTTGTGGGGTCATTCAACTGAATTCTTAACAAATACAGCTCTGACTACTTAAACATTGCTGGCCACTCTTGACCAAATACTCAGCTGCGTTGCAGTATCACCTGTAGATGAATGCCACACCTGCACATCTTGGAAGGTGGGTACATGCAAGCCTGAACAAGGCCCAGAACCAGGGCCTCTGTGCTGGTTGACAGCAAGTAGAAGGCATGCTGGCAAGGTTAACATCTCACAAGAGAGCATAAGGCTTGCCTTAGGGGAATTCTGGGGCACAGAACAAGTCTTGATATCTTTACCCTGCAAGTGTGAAGTGAGTGCAAGAGTAAATGGGTGCTTAACCAATGTGCCAGGCAGGTAACTTCTATTTCATCAGAACTGGATGGATGCAGAATTGAAATTAAAGCAGTGTCAGATTGGGCATGTATGTGCTTGAAATCACAGCAATTAGCAGGAATGGTTGCTATTTTGTCACAGGATTGGCAAGATCTTCTGCCTTTAATGATGAAGACACTTGGGTAAAAATTGCACTACTTGTCCATGGTCAACCTGCCAATATGTAAGCAAGCCCTAAAACAGATGAACTCCCTATGACAGTGAAAGAATTCCTTCTGTCCATACCAGCGTATGCTGGTGGTGGCTGAAAGTGCTGAGACTTGGAACAGAAGTGGTCCCCGTCAGAAGCAGAAATAGACGGTGTGGTAGAAAACCTGCAAGTTTGTTGTGTTTATATCAGCAGAGTTTGAGTGATCACTGTGTGTGTCAGAAGACAGCATCTAATGATCGAAGGTGGAGACTTGAAGGGAATTGGTTACTAATGGACTCCTATGCTCTTTGGTGAATAAAAGGCTTTAATTGCCTTATGCATAAAAGGCATGGTTGGCCTGAAAGTCACAGAGATGCCAGATCACAGTGTCTGCCTGTGCCTGCCCACAATGTTTAGGGGCCATGTTCAATGTGGAGCATACACTTCCAGCTTGTCCATACTACTGCTGAAGATTTGCAGGATGGAGAATGAAAACAGGGTTCTTTGTATGTACTTTTTTCCATAGTCATATTTCACTAATGTACTGTAAGCAGTATATTTGATTAACTTGCTCATTACAGAGTAATGGAATTGTTTAGGTTCGAAAAGACCTTTAAAATTGAATCCAACTATGAATACAGCACTGCCAAATCCACCCCTAAAATCTATGTCTCAAAGTGACTCATCTACATCTCTTTAAATACCTCCATGCATGGGGACCCAACCACTTCCCTGGGCAGGCTGTTCCAATGCCTGGCAACAATTTTGGTGAATACATTTTTCCTCATATCTATTGTAAACTTCCTCTGATGCAACTTGAGGCCACTTCCTCTTGTCCTGCCACTTCTTACCTGGAAGAAGAGACTGACTGGCTACAGCCTCCTTTCAGGCAGCTGTAGAGAGATGAGGTCTGCCCTGAGCCTCCTTTTCTCCAGGCTAAACAGCCCCAGCTCCCTCAGCTGCTCCTCATAGGACTTGTGCTCCAGACCCCTCCCCAGCTCTGTTGCCCTTCTCTGGACATGCTCCAGCACCTCAATGTCTTTCTTGTAGCGGAGGTCCCAGAACTGAACACAGAATTCGAAGTGTGGTTTCACTGGTGCCACAAACAAAGGAAAACTAGTTCCTCCCTAGCACTATAGTGCAAGAAGATTGGAGCTTACGGAACAGTTGTTTCTCTGTGTTTTTATTAATTAATATTTTATATAATGTTGATTCAACCTTCAGTGGTGATCTAAAACTGTGGTGATTCAGCCTTTAAATGCTCTCTCACAAACCCTACTCTCCATACCCAGTGCCTGGAAGACTTTTGCTGGCCCCTTGCTATCACACTCTCCTCTCTTTCATAAGCAGAAAACCATAACAGATATATATGTGCAAACAGGGAGCTTGAAAATGAATCACTTTTTCCAGAGGAAGCTGGTAATATGAGGGATTTAATATTGCACGTACTCTTATCAGACTTCATCTCTGACTAGCTAGCAGCACCTATGAGGCATTCAGTGCTCCATCTGTTTGCTGTCTGAGAGATGTAAAGATGAAATAGTGAAGACAGAAGATCACTGGAAACAGTGTTTAAATTCTGCCTGGAGCTGTTGGTTATCTGTAACCTCACCGATGAAAGGCATTTTTAAGCACATGAAAGCTGTGTTGTAGTCACTAAAGAAACAATGAAGGCATTTAAGCAAGGTATATGTCTGTTACTAAGGAAGTAATGACTTCTTGCATTTCTAAAAAAAGCACAGCTTCAATGCTGTATTGAGAGGCTGTGCAAATCAGACATTAATATGTTGCCATTGGGAGCTTAAAGCATACCTTTTTTTTTTTCCTTTAGAGAAAGAAAAAGAAGAGCAGGAAAAGCAGGAGAAGGAAGAGCAAGAGAAAACTGTAGAACATGCTCCTGTAAAGGAAGCAGACAAAACCAGCCGTACAGGACGACGTCCAAGTCGAAGTGCCTTGTCCAGTCGTAATGATCGAAAATCAGCCAAAAGTCCCCAAAGGACAGATGCACCAAAGGAGAATAAACATCCATTTGCTCTGTATGGGTGGGGAGAAAGACAGACGGATACTGGAAGCCAGAAGACTCACAATGTCTGTGCTTCTGCTTCGGTGAATGAAGTAAGTAAGAGCTTCTGTTTCATGAAAAGGCAGTGACTACTTAGTGCCTAGAGATGTCTTAGTATCTAGGCAAAACTTCTAAGGGGTCCCTTTACTTGAATGTATGGAGATTCCAGCAGGAGATTCTAGCAATAAACCCGAAGAGTCTTGAGATGCCCAAATAAGAGCTCTTTACAGTTAGCTGGTTTGGAAACTGCCCAGGTTTGACTAACACTTGCAAGTTCTAATTACAACCTGGCTGTCGTGTTTCTGGCTGTTACAGTGCTACCAGCAAACCTGGCTGTTATAAAAGTATTTCTGCATTCTGAACTTCATGGAAACAAGGGAAAAGCAGGCAGCTGGCACCAGGCACCCCACAGCAGGCAGGTATATAAACACTGGGGCAGCATTTGTGCTGTGAAAGTGGCTTCTGCTGGGGCACTTCCTAGACTAGGAGCTTCACTGAGATGGTACAAACGCTTTTCTGCTAAAATGTCTTGTCTAGCAGCCTGTTTTGGTGGGTTGCCAGTAGGAAATGTTGCTTGCAGCAGAATGGTCTATCAGATGGCTGATGGATTACAAGGCTGGTGTAAATATTACCAAAATAGCACAAATAAAATTCATGTGGTCATGGACAGCACCAGGATTCTGCTGTACTGGGGCTCTGTTTCCTAGCTTAGAAACAGCAAGGGAGTGTTATAACAGATCCATTTCTTTCTTCTCTATAACTCTCCTAGGCTGCTAAAGCATAATCATTAATGCATCCCTGCCAGCATCTTGTCTTACTTATGCTACTACTAATGAAGAGTCTGAATCTATGACACAAGATACCTGAGGACTGAGGTGGGGGGTGGTCATAATGTGCAGGATGGAGCTGGCCTCTAATGGGCTGTCTTGGAAGGGGTTTGAAGCCCAGGCTTTCCCCTCCTGGACAGCTCAACCCTTTGAGTAAAAATGAGGAACTTGGGCCTTACAGCTTTGGAAAGAAGCTGCCTTTCTTGATAATGGACACTAACGCAGAATTCACAAGTTTTGGTCAGTGCTCAAAATAGCTGACTGGTGCTTTATGTTGAAGCTTAGAAGAGGCTGAAGCCTGACTTGAGCAGATATACTTTATCTTAGACTTCTAACATTTCTTATGCTGGAAACAGTAATGGAACACCTCAGCTTGGGTCTTGAGTTTGGACTGAACGGGCAGAACATTCCTGAAACACTCCCAATTATGCAATGCTTTGTCACTGAGGATGTTTCTTTACATATGAACTGACTACTTACTGCCTGCTCAGGTTACTTTTCCTTGCATGTCTGAAAGGTGTTACTTTCTCCTAACTGAGATGGGAGACAGTTTTCAATCTGGAGATAGAAGCAAGCAAACATAGAGACTGGCTCTTCATATTAAATTTTGGCGGAAATATAATTCATTTATATAGAAATGTATGTAACTGTGTGTTCAGCGTATTGTTCAAAATTAAGATCTTTAGTATCTAAAGGGATCTCCAGGGTTTGGTCTTACTAATATGGCTTAGGTTTTAAGGGATGCTTGGGCATATTGAGGGGTGTTTAAGATTTTAAATGATAGAAATAGAGAATTGAAGGTTTAAGAATACATCTGAGTAAGACTATGAAACATTCAAGATTTTTGCAATCATTTAGTAGTTTGAAGTGTGAAAGATAATGCAGAACAGAATTTGAAGCACTTGTCATGAAAAAAAGGAAATCTGTGTTCAGTTAGTGGCACAAATTACAGAAGAAAATATAACCTCGCTCACAATCCCTGTTCCTTTACGATGGGGACTGGGACAAATAAAAAGCGATCCTCATCATTCCTGAGGGGCTCCTAGGCTGTTTTCCTTCTGTAATGCTAACTCCGGTCTTTTAGATTCACGAATCTGCTCTACGAGCAAAGAACAGGAGGCAAGTGGAGAAAAGGAAGCTTTCTCAGAGGCGAGTGCGATCAGCAGAGGCAGAAAACACTTGGCGAACAAAGCCCTCCCCACCAGACAACCCTTGGATGACAGAGTACATGAGATGCTACTCAGCAAGAGCTCTCTGAACCGGGATTCCCTTAGGCATCCTCAGAAGAAGTTACGCTTATCAGGACACTGGTGCAAGGAACCAAACTACTTATGCAAGGTTTTTATAGGGAGTTTCCAGCTGTTAAAATATTTGTTACAATGTTTTTATCTTGGCTACCTACCTCACAGTGGGGTGTATCCTTGGAGCCATAACATTTGAAGAGGCTTTTAGATATAACTACCCAAACTCTTAAACAATTCCCCTTTTGGGAATTTTTCTAATGCTTCAGTTAGTTTGTTTTGAGGGTGGGAGGGGGAACCTTAGCATACAGGGAGTCAAAGCGAACACTTTTTTGATCATGGTTACAAATAATCTGTTTTCCCTTATTTAAAGTACAAGTCATGGGGAGATGGTATTGGGGAAAGGCTTTAAATGAGTGACGGAGGTGCCTTTGTATTTATAAAACAATTTAACACTTTTATGAAAATAAGCATATGAAGACAGGCAACAGGACACCAGTGTGTCTGGTAATTGGCACTAATAAATGTAGATGCTCTAGGCAGACAAATACCAAGCATTTGGTCTGTCTGTATACAGAAACTTTAAAAACAACAACAACAAAAAAACCCAAACAAAAAACAACCTTGTTTGATTAGTGAATCTGCTGATGCTAACATTTATCACTGTTTCTAAGGTCATTAGAATAAACTACTCATTTTCAGGGCAAGAAACAGCTACAGGATGGTTTTGCTGTAGCTGTTCCTGTTGTACCAAATAACTAATGTAGACAATCGTTATCTGATAGCTGCCACTCAATAAGCAGTTACTTGTTCTACAAACATAGAATTGTACCACTGTACTATCCTTGTGGTCACACTTAGTCTGTACTTAATCATGTAAATGCATTTATTGAAGGAGAGGGCTGGCTCCTTTCTGGTGAGGTCTATTTTTAACACTTCAGAGTATCTATTATGCTCAGTGGGGGTCAGAGTGCAATATGCATTCCGCTTGGAGGTATTGTACAAGTATATTGTTAAAGGGTTTAAACTTGAAAATTCTGTCGAAAAAACTTGTAGATGAAGTCCTGAGAAACTTGCTGCCTCTTGAAATTGGTGCAGAGCCCCTCACTTGTGGGGGGATGGGGAGGGGATAAGGGCTAGGGAAAGGAGGGGTGTATCCTTTAGTAAAAAGAACATATAATGAAGTTTGAACACTTTTGTTTTGTAGGTCCTACTTCTATGTACTAAGACATTGTGAAATCCTTGGTGGTTTTGTTTCCCTCAGGTGGCTGTAAATTACCTTTTTTTCAGTTTGCTAACTATGCTTTAGGCAGATGATTGCTGTAGTTGTGAGCTTCAAAGTTTTGTTCAGATGTGTAGTATGTTGGTTATCTCGGTTTAGTGGTTTTGAAGTTTGTGTTTTACAGGCTGGACACTTTCCCACAGGAAGCATACTTGCACTTCTGCAGCAGAAACCTGCACTAGTTTTAGCTTCATTCCACAATCTCAGTGAGTAAGCAGGACTCTAGAATTACTATTGCAACAGAGTACACATGCTTAGTGAAAAGTCTGATTTGTGTTCTTGAAGAAAGTAATTGTGCAAAGGGTCCAAGCACTGCTGCCTCCTAGTGTCTATTACATCACTAAAGGTTTCATTACTCACAATTTTAATTTGGCTAAAATGTCCTAGAATCTATGAAATTATAATCTGCACCTTTTTTTTTTAACCTGTCTTTTAAGCATAAAGCTATAAAAATACAGACAACTCTTGTTGAAGGCTACCTATTTAAGATCTTACAGTTTTTAAGTCTGGGAAAGCACAGTATGATTAAGAATGTTTTAGATTCAGCAAAATCCCTGTATTTCAACTGCTATCTAAACCACAGGCTAGAACTTCCTGAAACTTTAGAACAGTGCCCAAAACTGGGGAAAACTATTCCAGAGGATGCCTTTACTCCATATGAGATTCTTTTGATTTCCTTTTATGCTGTGTTTTCCTCTTTAAATAACTGCTGTAAATAAGCTTAGTTTGCTTCTGATGCTGTTGCAATTCCAGAAGCCACCCAAGCTTTGAACAACAGTGTCAAAGCACCAACTCAGTAGTGTTTAACAGCCTTATTCAATAAAAACTTGCCTGTTCCTGTTGCCCGCAGGCTTTGTAGGCTTTATGTAACTACAGCAGATGGATTGTGCCCTCAGTGCATTTTGTCACATTCACATTCAACAGTTTCCTTGGTTGTGTAGGGCAGGACTCATCTTGCCACACTTTCGAAGACAGCTTCTACAGTTCTCTCTTCCCACAGGGAATGGAGAAGCCAGGATGACTATGTGCCTGCCTTAAGTACTCGTGTTTGGATAAGATGTATCTCCCATTAGGTGTCGGTGTTTTCAATAATTATAGGAGGCTTAAGTGTCTTCTGCCTTGGATACTGGGAACCAAACTTAAAACATCTCCAACAGGCCTGTTCAGGTGTTCAGCAGAGCATAAAAATTTTCAACAGCACCAAGGCTGCTGTATACTGAGGAAATCGTCCAGTTCTATCCTTGTCTGGTCAAGAGCTGTCCCCTACAAAGACCATTTACTAGAAGACAGCAGAGACACTGATAAGGTCTTGTGAGTCGTTGTTGTGCTTTTTCAAATGGTCTGTAGCCAAAACAATCCTGGGTGCTATGTTGGTACTATCGGGGTTTAAGTAATACAATGCCTGACGTGAGGGGTAAATTATTCTGCAAATCAGGTAGCCTTCCTACATTTGGGCATTACTTGACAAAAAGCTACTATTTTGCTTAGACTACATGAAACAGTATAGTTTTGATCCCTGTAACCTCTGTGTGCAAAGTATTTGGCCTGGAAAACTGCTGGTGTTTTGATGTCAACAAATGAAAAGCCAATTGAATTGTAAAGCAGAACTTTCCAGATGTAAAAGCTTTAACTGTATTCCATAGATTCCTACAGGAGGTGGCCATTTTGCTTCAAATTGGACTCACGAGAAAATAGAAAACCTAGTGAATGTCTCCCGATCAGTTAAGGAGTTTCTGAACTTTGTCTTGCATGAACTCTTGAATTTACCAAGTGGTGAACATTTCTCACTCCTGTTTTAGAAGTAAAACTTTTTGGCAAGAACACAGTAAATACTCAACTGTCCGAAGTCTTCATCAAAATTACTGTTTATTCCTTTATGTTTCTGAAAGTACTTAGCTAAGTGGAGCAAGAGTTTTACAATATATAATGCTGCAGTTTAACTATAGTGTTGTGAAGACTAGTGTTTACAGTGTAAAATGTTACCATGAAACCTACGTAAGAATGTCCTGTAAAATACAGTAGCATGCCTGTTCAGTCACTGCTGTCACATCTTTGCAACTATGAAATACAGACTTTTTCACAGGAAGCTGAGATAGTCAAGGTGATAGCTAAACTTGGAGCTAACTTTTAACAAAACTGAGGGACAGACCTGAATTTCTGGTAAGAATTTTATCCAGGTAGCACATGCACATTTAAATCGAATTTTTAACACACAGGGAAGTGTATCTGTTCTCATTTTTTATGGTATAATGTAGTGCCACTGAACTATAAGGGCCTCTCTGACTTTTTTTTTTTTACTGTGATAGGGACCAAATGCTAGCAATCTGAGGGCCTAATGTGTGGTAACCTGGATGTTTCAGTTTATTTTCCAGCTCAGTTAGTGCACTCAGCAGCAAAGCCATAAATGGAGCCTGACTCAACACCTTGACAAGTAGCCCCATGAAATTAGGGGTACAAGTGAATGGGAAGCTGCCTCAGCTATTGTTAGCACTGAATTCACTTTAAAAACAATAGGGAAATACCATTTAAGCTTGAAGCAATATGTGTTTTTTAAAGTTTTTAAACAGTATTTGTTTTTAATGCTTCTGTGTTGTCTGTTATTAATAGTGTAGTGTCAACTTGTACATGCGAATAAAATGAGTGACACAAAGTGCCTGGACTGCTTGTACTGTGCTTTTTGGGGTCTCAGGTTTTTTTTTTTTTCCCCTTACAGGGCACTTCAGTCCCTGCATGCAAACTGTGGCTTCTGCTTGTCCCATATATTCTCTCCTAGAATGTAAGTGACAGGCTTCTGTAATGACTAAGGTTGGGTATGAAGTTAGATTACAGATACCATTCCAGTTTCTTATGTTCTTCCTGTAACTCTCCCAGAGATTCTTAACACCCTTTCCCAACTTGAATCACTTTTTTACCCCTACTACAATAAGAACCCAGCTATAATAGCTATCTGAAATGCTATGCCTTTAAGAATATGAATTTAGAGCTTTGGAGGAAAAAGGGTAACAGATAAAAACAGGAAGCTGTATCACTCAGAACAGGAAAAATTAAGCTATTAAGTGCTGGCTACACTGAACTTCTCTATGCCATGGGTTCTACAATAAATGAATGACACTATTTTTACTCTGTGGATTTGCAATGTATTTCTTGATATTTTTATAGGGTTAATTCTTTCAGCATATAAAATATAAAGGAAATGAGGTACACAGAATAATCAGGTTTTTCTAGGGCATTTACTTTTTATAGGATTTACTCAAGCCATACTGCAGACCTAGTCGAATACAAAGAATGGCTAAGATGGGGCAACTGTGAATTCCATGTGAGCTGCCCAACAGTCATGTTACTGACTTCACTTAACAGACAAAGCTTGCACAAGTAAACAGGACTTGGTGTAAGACACCTAGAAAATCAAGGAAGATTCTTTATTTGGTGCCAGATACAAGCATTAAATGAAATAGTGCAGGCCAACAGACTCATTAAAAGGCAAGACACAGACTTTAATAAGACATTTAAATCTCTTAGTGGGCTGAACAGCTGAAGCTCCACATCCCATGAAACTTCAGATATAGGTACTTGGTGGTACTTCATGTAAAACTCCCAGCCATCTTGCTTTGGTAAAGTAAGAATTTTACCCTAAAAACATACATAACCTATTTATCACTTACTGTTCAGGTGAGCCAGGTTTGGTTTGCTGTGTCAACTATAATGCTAAAGCTTGAAATCTACTCCAGGGCTGATATTGGCATGATGTTTATTTTTAGAAATAAAAGACCCTCAGAGGAGCTATAGTAAACAATAGAGTTTGCACTGCTGAGAGCTATTGCTTCCAACAGTATTTCTCTAAGGAGTTGCAATTTTAGAAAATTACTTTTTAGAATGTCAGCAAGATATGCAGCATAAAAGGTTGAGATACTACAAAACATGCACATTAACCAGGTTAATGTGTATACAGTAAGATTAAACATTAAAAAAATGGTAAAACCATGTTCAAACTCATTATAATGACACTATTCTTTCCTTCCAGGGAGGAAGGGGACAGCTTTAAGACAGTTACTAAAAGAATAAAACCGCTTACTGCTTTTTAAACCAGAGACACTTGACCAAAATGATCATAAGAACCAAGTATAAAAGAGGCCAGTCTTGTATGTAAAAGGGACAGAAAGAAGTAGAAGAAAATCCCTGTGAAACCCCTGAAATTTCTATTTATAAGCAACAGTCCTCTGCTCCTTTTCAACTGCTACTGTAATAAAGGAAAGAGGTTTTGATCAACAGCCAACACCCCTTACACCACTCTAACAGTGACAGGAGAGCAACCTTGAGCTCTACTTGTGCTGTGTCAGCTTTTGCCAGTGTGCCAAGAAACCTGATTGGGTTGTGGAAGGGTGGGTGATGGAACAGACTACCCCACACCTCATCTTTTCCCAGCATTCCAGACCTGGTTTGGGGTTTTAGAAACAACACCCTCCCCAGCTCTGGCAGACAACACATCCCAATTAATAACTGGCTATTTGGACTGGTGGAGGAGACAGCTCCATCCACCTTCCTATTCCAGAGGACTTGTTTTTGGTAAGCATTTGCAGTTCTGAAAGCCATACTGGACTGAGTGAGGATTAAGACAGGTAAGTTTCTTTGGAGTTCTCAGATGTTCTTGAAAATACAGTTATGTTGCTTCAAAAAACACTTCACCCTCCTACCAGGAAGAGAATATCGTTGTGAACAATTGTTATCAATTTTGTAACAAATCCAATCCTAAATACAACAGAGGAGTGACATAAAATCAAAGTTTTTGGTCCCAACAGCCTTTTTAAACCTAAACCCAGGCTTTTCAAGTACAAAGCATGCTTAATTCCATTTAATTCAGAGACAACCTAAGGTGCATACTTTTCAGATAAGCATCCATTTGAACCAAAAATGTCAGGACAAAGGGAATAAACACAAGTCTAATCTCATGAAAGATGGTATAGCTTGGTGTAGCATTCTTGCTCTGCTCTTGTGCTTTAACTTGCCTTTTCCAACTTGACATATCAGGATACAGAAGTATGGGTCATAACCACACGTTAAGAATCGATCCTGTCAACGGCTTGTTAGAATGTGGCAAACTGAGTAGGAAAAAATAAACCAACAACCTCTCACTGACAGTTGCCAGTGGTTTTATAATTCAGGCTGTAAATACAAACTGTTGTGCAACAAACAAACGTGACAAAGCCTACCTTGGTTAAATTTGTTTATAGGATAAAAAAATAAAATATTAAACTGCTTATAGTGCAACATTCTAATAGCATACATAAGTATACCATGCTTTGTAAATTTACTGTTACATTATTTACAGTACATTGCAATGCTTTAAACTAGAGGTGAAAGAACAAAAACAGGTAATGGAAAACATTTACATACAAGTCTGAGTCTTAATATTGTCCACCAAACTATCGAGTTCGCTTTGCAGACTTGTGTGCTGTGCACATTCCTGCCCCCTACCACAGGACACCTTTCTGTCAGCAGTAGTCTGCTCTGTTTGTAGATAGTGGAAAGATGTTTTTAAAAACTGCATAGCCTTCAAGCTTTTCTGTTTCTTCAAACACCATTTGCAAGGAGAGCTGTAAAATACACAAAAACTCCATTAATTACCCATATCTGATCAATCTGAAAACTCAGCTCTTGAAATAAGATCAATAAATATTCATTTCTGTAGAGCCATACCAAAGCTGAACTAAATTAAAGCCCTTTTCTAGCAGTCTCTTAGTTGAAGAATGGCATTTTGTAGAAGGAAAGCAGTTCAAGGATACCTATCCATTATTTAAAATTCTGAGCTTTAATTGGGAGATAAGCCCCCAGAACACAGGAAAAAATATGAGAATGTAGAATTATGTGCTGCCTTATTTAATGTTCCATAAAGCTTCTGCCGTGTGCATGGCTCAAGCTGATGAATGAATACAGTAAAAGTGATGCAGTAACTATGGCTGCAGTACTTAATTTGGTACCACTGTCCTTGTATTAGACAAGTAAGGATTAATTACATCAGAATAATTAACTACACAGGGAGAAAGGACTGCTAAGAGCCACTGCATACTGCAAGGAATTATGTAAAATGCAGTGAAGACTGAGAGGTGTCTTAAGGACAACTGTTTTTATAAAAAAGACTAACCACAGAGCTGTTCTTAGGAGTTTATGTGACTTTTATGTCTCTTCCCCTACAACTGCTATAGGGAAAATTTTTTTCCTCACTTTCTCTGAAAAACATCTTTGGAAGACTTTAGAACACTGCACGCCTGTTTCCTAGGCTGCAACAGCCCCAGAAGAACTACTTTAGATGACAGCATTGCTTAAGCAGCAAATACTACTATTCTCCTGTTTACATTTCTGTTAATAGCAGACAGAAATCAGAATAACTTCAGGTTGCTTTTAGGTAGGGGCAAAAAAGTCAGTGGAAGTTTGAAATTCAGTGTTATCTTTAATTTTTGAGTCTCAGTGTTTAAGCCTCATAATTTCAGAAGAGACTTTATAATAGCTTAGGACAAGATACTGTACCATACATTTTGTGAATGCTCATTTCTACTAATGTTTGTTCTCAAGGCAACAGAACTGATTCACTTTCTCTACAGTGCATTAGGTAGCTATTAGGCCCATAATGCATTTCAGGAATTGAGAATTTTAAAATGCTTTCCAGCATTACTCAGAGTAAGCTAAGATCTAGAAATACTTCAGTAAGAGCACTAGCTTCCTTTAGTGAGCAGATGAGAGAGAGAAACCAAAGCATAAAACCCCCAATCCATCCTACTGTGCATTATTTCAATAGATTCTCTGTAACTTTACAGGCTAGCTGTGGAAAAGCCAAGCACTCAATACAGCACATTTATTAAATATGCTAATTCACCCACCACCCTGAGATTTTTGTAACCTTACCTTCTGTATCTAAAGTAAGTATTTGGGATGTTGTGTTTTGTTTTTCTAACACCCACATTCTTGAGCACTCTGTGCTTGTGCTCTACGTGGTGATCTCAGCTGTCTCAAGGCAGCATCTCCATACTGAATACCTGAGCCCATTCTTTCTGGATCCAGTTCTCCTGATGAGAAACAAAATGGTCACAAGAACATAGATCATGTGCAAATAATATATTCCAAATTAACTGATAACATTAGATTAAAAAAATACATAAGTACATTCTGATCTATTTATGGAGAGATTATCTCAATTCTGTCCACTTTAAGGCAACTTCAAACCTGAATCACTTTCTCCTCTAATTTAACCATGTGCCCTTGATCATGATGACAAAGCACCCTGTCCCAGAG
Organism: Struthidea cinerea; assembly: GCA_013397865.1. Lineage (NCBI taxonomy): Eukaryota > Metazoa > Chordata > Aves > Passeriformes > Corcoracidae > Struthidea > Struthidea cinerea. The sequence continues at coordinate 511,798 of VZTI01004732.1, forward strand.
TTAGACTGCAACCAAGAACTGCATCTGCACTACTCTGAACAAAAGAAAGGTCTAAAATGTTCTCTGCAAACACAGTTTAAAACTTCCTTTCAGAGGCTCATAAGCAAAGAAAATAGTACTCTAGATACCAAGCCAAATAAAAATGGATCAATCTGATAGAAGGATTCCAAAAAGAACTGCTCCCAGGGAAAATGATCAACCTCCACAACTGGTATCCATTTCTGCCTACTTCATACCCTGTGCCTTCAGAACTGTTCTTATGGCAGTATGGTGGTCTGGCCAAGATCAGAATTACTTAAATTACTTAATCTTCAAAAACCAACCAACCAGGAATCCCTCTGAATAGTTCAGATCACTTATTCAGGTTCACAGCACACACATGAGCCTTTTGTTAAGTTAGCAGATGGCACCATGTTGAAGGGACAAGTGGATAGCTCCAGAGTTGAGCTGTCATTCAGAAAAGACTTTGGTGAAACTACAGGAACAGACCAGAAGGAACCTCATTAATTTCAGCAACTACACATGCAGTGCTCTGCACATGTGGTGGAACACAGAGAAGCACCGGTGTTGGCTGCGGACCGAGTGGGAAGATAGTGGCAATTGTCAGTACTGGGACACGTTGCCCAGAGGGGCTGTGGAATCTCTGTTCCCGGAGCATCTCAAAGTGTGCCTGTCTCACCCTTGGCAGCTTGCTCTCATTTGGAACCTGAATGTACTTTAAACAGGAGGCTGGACTAGAGACCTCCACAGGTTCCTTACAGTGTCCATTTTTGCATGACTCAATGGATATGTGCTGGCACAAAAAACCCAGGAGCAGTTGACAGAAAACAAGGCTTAATTCCGTGGTGGCAGTGCCTCTTCAAAGCAGTCGTGAACCTACAGTATCATGAGAAACTCGCTATACATTGTTTTTTCATTTGGGTTTTGTGTTAGTTTAGGTTCTTTTTGTTTATTTGTTTAAAATGAAAGCTGCTGCTTGGCATTGAATTCATGCAGTAATCAGAAAATTCCTATGAAAACATCATATTATTTTCATCTAAAAAATTGTTTGGCATTTGAAACATGTAATTAGAATCTGAGACAGACTTTTCAATACGGCCAATACTTGAAACTTTGAAGATATCAAGCAGCTAGAAAAGAGGAAAACTGGAATGCAAATTAGCTGTAATGACATCTAACACACAGGAGCCTGTCTCCAACAGAAACCTGCCCACTTGTGTTGAGAAGCTTCTGATGTATTTCTAGATCTGTAAAAGTAAAAATGATTTCAACTGAGAGGCACTAAGGTCACTTCAGAGAAACAGTTGCTAGGAAACATGCCTGAAATTTTTAGTATTACTGTTCATACTCTCAACTGTATTTCCTGCTACATATGAGAAGCAGAATTAAAAGTTATGTCTGCCCTGACACTAGGTTCCTATTCTGGACTACAAAACCGTCTAATGTCAGGCTTGGTATTTGTAGGGATGCAGCAACCCACAGAACACAGAATCTACACTCAGACCTGACTGTTAAGGTAAACATCACCCACAATTCACACCACCACCCCTTTTTGGATATACACATCTCACTTAGACTATTAAAACATATGAAAAGCAGCCATAAAACAAATAGGTTATTCTACCACAATGAAATTTTGGGAGTTTTTGGATTAATTCTATTAGAGGACTTTGGATGGTGGTATTTTCATTTGCACTTTTATTAGTTTTCAGATAAAATAACAAAAATATAAATATAAAGCTTAATTTACCTGATTCAATTTTATTGAGTATTTTCCTTGCACACTGTACAAAGGCCTCTTCAACATTTTCCCCCGTTAGAGCACTTGTTTCCAAGAACATCAGCTCTGCATTTGACACCAAAAAAAATCCTCAAAACAAGTCTGGAATACCAGATATAGTAATTCAAAGCATGAAAGCTAGGAGCAATAAAAATATTTTTACAGACATCTACAGTCAAAAAGCGTGGTCCAGAAAAACTAACCTTTGATGGGAAAACCACAAAAAACATCCTCTAAAATTTACACATTGACCCTAGAATGCTGGAATCCAAAGATAATAACCTGGGCTGTGCATGCAAAACAGAGCTTGAAACCAAACTTCATATAGTTTCCCATTAATAGAGGTTATATTCAAAAGCAAAGCCAATAGCCAGAGTTGGTAGAAAAGATTTTAATTGATTTATAAAAGCAAAACTAGATTTTGCTGATGGCAAGACTGCAGCACAGAAGCTCAGACTGAGACTGGCTTTAGCTGACATAGAAATGTGCCCTCAGACTGGAAATCCTGAATACTACAGACCAGGTAATAGTCCTCTGCATCCACGCCCTGCACTGAACTCAGTTTTCCATGAGTAAAAACTCATTGCTTCAAACTGCAGCACACCCCATACAACCTTGTCTATTATCTACAAAGTCTACAAGATGCTGAAAAATAGGAATTCATGTTCTTCATTTTCTCCTCAGCCCTTTGGAGGCAAGGCAATACCTGAAGTTGTATTACATTTCCTACGGAATATATCTCCACATAGAGGATATTCTTAAAGGAGCAGCTGCGACTGGAAGAATCCCTGGTAATGAGACTTAAGTAGTACATGTAGTTCGCACTGCAGGCACTGCCTCTCTGGGCCTCATGTACTGACAGAACCCTTTTCTGTAGACAAGGTACAAAGTACAGCTTAACTGCACAGAAATGTAAATGATTTGAAGTATAGCATTCAAAGATGCATAACATGAAGGTTTTGTATTACTTACCATTCTCCTGTGCAAACCGGGATGCTTCTAAAAAAGTGACTTCACGATCTGCATCAAGATCCTTTTTGTTTCCACACAGTATTATCACAATATTTTGACTTGCTAACATTCTTGCATCCGTCAACCAATTAGTAAGTGCGTTGTAGGTTTCCCGGCTGTGTAGGAAATGACATCCTTTATTAGGACACACTAATTTCTCCTGAACAGAACACCTAACTAAAACTCAGACAGCAAATCTGTGTTTGTGGCAAACAACAAACTGCTGGTAGTCAGGCAAGGCACCTACACATATCAGTGTGCCACTGATGAACTGGGAAGAGTATCAAATTCCTTCATGAAACTATTTAAAAGCTTGAATTTTTAAAAATCAAAATTAAATCAATCACAATATATAAACATGCAATTATAAATTACTGTGTTAATGTGAAAAGCTAAAATTTTAAGCTCTAATCTAGTTTCAACCTTTTGTGCATGACATTTTGGGATAACAGGAGGAGATACTGTTCCACTTGGAATTGAACTGATACTTAAATTACCAGTGGGACTGTAAGAATTTACGAGGCTTGTGTAGATGTGCATGCCTTAACTTTCACACCGGTGTCAGGACCTACACTGCAGGCAGTCACCCTGCACACACCATTCGTCATTGTAGCAGTGGTCAGAGAGAAAGCCTTCAAGCAGTAAGAGTGACAGATGACTCCAGCTGACCTTAAGCACAGAACACAGATTTCAAAGCCTGCTGAGAGAACCCTTCACTCACAGGACAACAAGCAACAATCTAGTGAACCACCATTAACCAACGCAAAACTCATCTGACAAGTATCAGCCAATGGTGGCAGGAAGAATGTGGACATGTGTAATGGTAAGGTCTTTTACTGGCTGCCTACAATATTAAAATATTAAAAGATGCAGGGATGAACAGAATTTTGGGCTACAGTTAAGGAATGTGTAGGCAGAGCTAGATTCTCCAGAGGATGATCATCTACCAAGCACAATAACCAGCAATTTCCACAAGTATGGGTGCAGTGCCTTGGTTAAGGATGGCTGAAGTCTGCTCTTGTTTCTGTGGCAAGGCTTGCTGAGGCAGTGGCTGCATGTAGTCCACCATGATTAGATCAGCGACTCGGGGGCCAATCTCCACAAATTTGTGTAACCCTTTAGGACTATTCACATTTATGACATTCACATTATCTCATGTAAGCAAGTTCCAAAACCTAAATATGCACTGAAACAGAAGTACTTCTTGTACTTACTTTCTTTTCTTCCTGCCCAATCTTGATTAGAGCATTAGGTACTTGGAAAGGAATCATTGTGCATTAATTGGATCTGGCAGTCTATGAGCAAAAGAGCTGCTGGCTTTCTTACCTGGTTATATCATAGACAAGCAAAGCACCTGCAGCCCCTCTGTAGTAACTCCTTGTTACAGACCTGAAATAGAATTACAAATATACATTTCTGTGGTGCCTTCATTGTTTAAATCTGGGTTAATACAACACAATCTGTATTATGAAACAGAATTCTCATTTGCAAATTTAAAACAAAACATGTTTTTAGACAATGTTAGCAGCTGTGCAGCAGCAGACTAATTACAACTAGGATTTTGAAGAAGCACTTTCATTACATATAGCTGTACAAGGATTCTCAAAGTCCATTATGACCCGCGTGCTCTTGAAAGTATACAAATCATCATAATACATGACCAGATACAGAACTGGAGGCTGATATCTGGTCAACACACTGAAGAGACCTCATTAATGAAGACTACATATGACAGCCCAGCTTTATCTAGTCAGAAGTATATCCAAAGGACTAGAAGACATTTGCTGGATTGCTGCCCATTACTCAGACTTCTACCATCATACTCATCTTTGTCAACCAATCCCTCTCCCAAAACAAAGAAACCTCAGGCACACACTCCATCCCCCCAAAAACAGAAAAAAAAAAATTGACGTCCTATGTGATGGTGAATGTACCCTGGAACACATTAGATTTTTACTGAGTTTGATCTATGCCTCAGATACAGAACACTGTTAAAATACAGCATTAGAAGTACACTGGTGGTTCTAAGCTGACAAATTGATTGCTTTTTCTCTAAGAAATTTAAGATATCTCAGTCTTTCTAGAAATATATTTACCCCAATGAATTTGACTGATTTTTCTTCTTCTCTAATCAAACTGTATATAGAATTACACTGTGCAGTTGTTTTCATGCAGATTTTGAACAGTTTACAGCTTCCTGACATTTACTTATTCCAACCAATAGAAGGTCTTCTAAACATAGAGTTAAGCACATACACTTAGTTAAAAAACAATTATGAGTTTGGCTGGTGATCAAAGCTTTTAGCCACCTATTCTACTCATATACCTTAACAGAAAATACCCAATGAAAGAAAGGGCAGAAACTCAGATCCTGCAAGGCAGCATTGCTCTACTGAAATTGGTGGATTTGTGTCCCTATGTCCAGGCTGGAAGTTAATATAAAAGAGACAAACAATTCCACTGATGAAGAAGGTTTGCCTAGTTACAAGCAGAGATGAGTAATACTCACCACTCACAGCAGCAATTTAATAACACTTAATAAAATGGCTGAAAAGCATACCTGAACCTTTCTTGTCCTGCTGTATCCCATATCTGCAATTTCACGTATTTACCACCAACATTTATGATCTTTGAACCAAACTCTACTCCTATAGTATGATTTGAGTCATCTTTGACTACAAAAAAAGAAATAAAATCAGATTTATTTGAAGAATATTTACAGTGAATAAATAGCTTTTACATAAAACAGTTTAGGTATTACCAAAACTCCTAAGTGTTCAAATTACAAACTACTTCCTGAACCATAAATTTAGTGCCACTCATGAGCCTACTGCCACCACACAGAAATAAATGTTCTTACAATTTTTGACAGCTTAGTCAATTCAAAGTTACTACTAGAAAGGTCTGCCTTAAATAATTTCCAGTTCACTTTAATAAGTAGCAAGATACTTTTTGTACATTTTTTTCCAACTGTGTTTTCTAATACCTTGATGCCATTTAAAATTAAAATTCATGGGAATGCAGAACAAAAAAAGACACTGTCTTGTCCATGAAGATGCAAGAGCCAATTCTTCTTTAATGCACAAAGTTAAGATCCTTGCCCTATGTATGTTGTTGATACCACAGAATCTCAGCAATTTACAGCTGCCCTTACTTGAAGCAAGGGCTTGTTTCAAGTTCACTCAGAATCAAGCCACGTTCCTTAGTGCTTACACATCATTGTCCTTAAGTACTCCTCAAGAGATAAGGTGAATTACTGTTTGGCTGAGAAACATAACAGCCACCTTAGATTCACAAAGGTTTCTAAATGCATATTTGTTGGGTTGTATTAAATGTACAACCCAACAGCAATTTTTCTTTTATGTTATCTGCTCATCGCTGAATAACATTCACAATGGAATCTCTACCAGTATTTATCATAGACCACAGTCCTTAACAAAGAAAATGGAGTTACTATTTATTTAGAAGGATGCTACAGGCTTTCTAAATTGACTCAAGCAATTCAACTTTTCTTTCATCAATTTTTCTAAAAGATCCAAGTCTCCACTATATATCTAGGGAAGCTTGTAGCTGCAAATTATAACTCCCACAAAAAGTAAGCCTATTTTCACCAATATCCTGTTATATTTATTTGAGAGTAATAGAGAATAATGCTCCATATTAGGCTTTAGATTAAAGACAAACAGTGAGCAATAGGGATTTACAGCATGGTTCTGAACATAATTCTTTACTAAAATCCTCATCTACACAAATAAAGAGAATTAGGGGAGCTTCCATACCAATAAAAGGTACTCATGTAGGCAGAGCCTTTACCTGTGCTACAAAGCAATGGAGAACTCTTACTGTCCTTCACCTGTACTTACATTTCTTTTCAATAAATTGGTGTAGCAAACAGGATTTTCCAGTTCCAGCATTTCCTATGACCAAGAACTTAAACAGGAAATCTGAAGATTGAAAGAAAAAGAAATAAAAAGAAATTGCTAAATTTTAGTATGGACTCACATTTTTATTACAAGACCAAGTTCACAAGCCAGCTATTCTCTTGTAGCTGTTACTTCAAAGAGAAGGGAATAGATGACAAAATTAGCAAAATAGCAATAAATCTGAAGAATAATCCAGTGTCTGCAACACTGATGTCAGACAGCAAGAGCTAAAAATTCTTGTTTATGGGGAGGCAAGAAAGACAAAATGAGGGGGAAATGGCTGATTTGAATTCAGTTAAAATAGGCTGACTTCCAGCAACCTGTTTCAAAAGTACATAAGCTATCAACTATAGTCAACACAAATACATAATCATGTCATTTCTTAAAATCTCTACTTTTGGGGAGGGGTTGTTGTTTTTTTGGGGGGGAGGGTTTTATTTTTGTGGGTTTTTTTTGGTTTTTAATTTTTGTACATTTAAAATTTACATTAATTTGAACTTCTCTATTAACAGTTTAATACTCATACTTTGTTTTAATCTTTGTTCAGCTGGGACAACTACAGTATTTCTCTACAATATTTAGAGGGAAGAAGTAATTTTTATTCTGGGATGCCTAGTTTCACATTTCCTCTGCATGTTAAATTAATATACATTTATTTCTGTTACCTATTTATGAGCCATTTGTATCAATGTTCATTGCTAATACACATATTCAACATTTATGGCCCATTTCTATTGTTTTATCAGTTACATATAATGCTTTAATGCTACCACCACGAATTTGCTTTCAGTTTTGCTAAAGACTGAAGAAAGCTTCCCTGTTTTACTAATCTCAAAAATTATAAAGTGATTAGAAAGCTTACAACTGCTTCCCCTAATACACTGCCACCAACATTTACAGCTCATGCAAGATTCCCTATTTATTTTTCTACCAGCAGCAGATTTTTTACTCTTTATTGCACAGTTTCTCTAAGGAACACAGCAGGTCTCCAGAAGACATCTGGTAAGCATGGAAGGAAAATGATTAAGTTTGCAATATCAACAAAACCAAAAACATTAATTTTGTTAAGAGTGTTCAAAGCTGTCAAATGGGCTACATGGGTATTGGCCCAGGGGATGGCAGAATAAAAAAACAACTAAATTATGCTAAGTAAGTCAAGGAACTGATAAAATCCTCTATCAGGACTTCATTCGAGTATTTAGTTTTAAACTTCAAATTTAAGATGCACACAAATTGATGTGTTCATTCCATTTCATGAAGGAGTTATTTGTTATGGTATACCATAAACACTCCCTAGCAATGGCAAAAGGAACAAACAGGTTTCTCAAATGCTAAGATGATTCCCACTGTTAAAAAGACAGTAGTAAAACACAGGGCTATGAGTCCTGGAAATGTCTACCATTCTTTGTCTTCACCTGTCTTCTGGATTTTATTAATATTTAAAATGAGGTAATGTTTTACTAAGGATTTTTGCTTTTTTACATTTTGCCCTTGCATGATTTTCTTGTTTCAAATGCTGTAACAGGCTTGGAATAGATTCTGAATTCTACCCTTCTCAGAAGATGGCTGTTTCTTGCTTACAAATATGACCATTTACATGCTCAAGACTTTCTGTTTCAAAATCCTCTCGTTCTTCACGCCCCCACCCAGCTGCTCATGCTTTCTGGATTAAAGAAAAATAGCTACAAAAAGGATTTTCCTCCAGGTTATGAAAATTTTGTGTTATCTCCTCTAATGAAGGGCCCTTTGTGTCATCTCCACTGCAAAACACGCTGAAGCTGAGAACCCTTCATTCTATCAAGTCTTCACTGTTAGTATGAAATGTAGATATCATAAATAGCGCAAAGGGTCAGGTTAAGAAAAAATTCATCTCAAAGAAAGCTGAGTTTCAATTTTTATGGATCAAATATCACTGGTTAGCTGCCTTTGACACCATTTTGTATATTTACACTACTCTCTGTGTGTGTGTGTGTGTATAACCTCACTGGTTTTACCACTTTCAGAGTACCTCAAAATGCAAGATATTCTGAGACACAGACACAATTAAGATAATCTGTTTCTGATGCTGTCGTTTTTCCACACATAAATCTGAAATCCAGTTAAAACTGGTTCTACTTCTTATCTGGTGAATGCTGTTTGTCAGATTTTCTCCTTAAAAACAATTATAAAATTCGAGTTTAACTTCCTTTTTTTTGTCCATGGAAGACTCGTGTTATTGACAGCAGTACAACAGCTACCGCAAACCTAAACCAGGGAAAGACTAAAACCAAAACTCTATTCCCCCACTAATTTGCACTGTAACTGCAAGCACCGGTTGTCAAATGTGGCTCACGAAGGCATAGTTGTGCAATCCACAAACCCACACTGAGCAGCAAATTCAACACACTGCTCCTTTCTGCACAGACAGGCCGCAGGCCATTGAGGCCTTGGGACAACCATGTCGCTGGTAGGGACTGATCCGGAAGAGCATCAGAACAGCAGTGTATTTTATCCTGAGGTGTTTTAAGATGAGGCGCTTTATATTTTGCTCTGAAAGCAACAGTGCTATTTGGGGATTTTATATTCATATCTTTAAATTGATAATATATTCTAGTGGCGCTCCATAATAGACTCCCAATTCCTACTGAGATTCAATTGTGCCAGACATATTTAAAAGGGAATCCTTCCTACAAATAAATCACTTAAATGCCAGTTCAATGCCTGCTTACTTAGTAGGAAAAAAAAATCCCTCTCACAAAAATAGCAAATGGGCTTTTTAAGATGAAACTTGAAATAGTTACAATTCACTTTTTCTCGGTATGAAACTAAGAGAAATGTGTCTTATTCCACCAAACTAAGAGAAATGTGTTTTAGTCCATTTCATAAAATGACAATGTCAGAATCTTCTAACAAAAAAACTAAAACCTTTCTGCACCAAAGGCAGCAATGTTTCCAAACACATGTAGACTCAGAGTAAAAGACACTGTTACATTCAGGGGTATAACTATGCTTCTATAATTTCAAACTCCAATTTTATGTAAATTGTTCAAACTAGCAAAAAGCTTTTAGACTTATGTTATCAGTTTATCCACAAGCACTGGATAACATGGTTCAGGAAATATGGAATACTCTGCACATTCAATCAACCGCAAGGAAAGACAAGAAAAAGGCTTTGCCAATACCAAAAGTTAAAAATACCAAGATTTAACAAACTTCTAAGTTCACAGCCTAGCATATTAATGAATAAGGTAATACCAGATAAGAACAAGGAGAACATTTTTCATCTTATTATTCTGCAACTTCTTTCTTAAAATGTCATTCTGTATGACAACTGGTACCGTATCAACTACATTTTTATTACTTATTTTAGCAAGTGATTTAGGATATGAAATGTTTTCTCTTTAAGCTGTACAGACGTATGTAAAATTTAGCACAGTTCGGAAGCACAGAAACCAAATGAGATTGGACAGATGGCTTCTTTTAGACCATCACTGTGGACTCAAACTTAATATATTCATTCTTTGCAACTCCAGCAAACACAACTCACATTCTAGTGTTTGTACTACTGCTTAATTGCTCTAGTTTTTCTTTTTGGTGTCCTCTTCCCAGAGGAGTTAATTCACTTCATTTAATAGCTTTTTTTAAAATCTCCTTTTTTCTTTTCAATTGACCAAGCAGCTCAGAGCTCCAGCATTCCAGTCAGCTGCCAAGGCTGTCACCCTAGAGAAACTTTTCTTTTGAATTCTGTTGTCCCTCCTTCATAGAAAAGCTGAAAAGCAACATCATTCAGATGTTACAAATGCTTGCTGCCATGCTGGCTACTGAAAAGGTCTAGAAAAGTTAAAGCACTTCACCTTTAAATAAGATCGTCTTTAAACAGAAGGTATTTAGGATGAAAACGGAACTCTGTGCTAAAAGGAAAAAGGGTTACAAGATATGCACTACAGAAATCATAAGGAGATGAAACATAGCATAGCATGGCTGTTTAAGGAAATAAGGCAACATAAAGAATCAGCTTACTTCCCTCTGAGAGCTACATGCATCACCTGATCCCAAACTGGGTAGGGGGTGCAGGAAATAAAACTTATTCTCTAGCCACAGGCGAAAAGGAATAAAATTGTGGCTTCAGCCTAAAGATGCACCAGCAGCACAAGCTGTTAAACTACATGAATTACATCACGTCTTTTGTGTTTGTTTTTTTCTTTTGGGGGTGGTGGTGCAGTGTGAGCTGAGGGGAAAGGAGAAGAGAGACAATTGTGGGCTTTGACTCAAGCACCAGCAAAAACAGATGGTTGATGTGGCAACCACCCCCAGACATCCAACCTCCTCCTTTGACTGAAGCCAGCTCCAGCAGAAGGAATAGTCAAACAGCTTCTGAGATGCTGTAGCTTAGTCTTTAAAATGCAATGAGAATTAAATTGTTTTCTTTACACTGTTAACATGGTAGGGTAGGGGGGAGACCAAATTATATCCCCAATCTCAGTTTGATCTCCTTCCAACTCCTTGCTATAGAGTAGAATTTATATCTACTAATGCTGACCCTTTGGAAAGTCTTTCATCCATGCCATAGGGCAGGAGGAAAGAGTGCTCTGAAGCATTCCTATTGGCATTTGCTGCCTCTAAATGAAAGGACGAGCTATTCCCACTGCTTACTCCTTTCTTTAGCAGGAAGTTAACAAGACAAGGTAGAACAGATAAACCTGGGTCGATTCCAATCTGCAAAAAGAATGCTTCAAAGAGGGAAGATCTGCTTCCTTACAAGCAAAAGAGCAAAGAATGCTTCAAAGAGGGAAGATCTGCTTCCTTACAAGCAAAAGAGCCATGCTCTCTAAGAAGTAAAATCAGATTTGAAACAAACTGAAGACCACAGTGATAAATGCAAATACCATCAGGTAAATGGCAGGGAATGGGATGGTGAGAAAAGGATTAATCAAATTGTCCAGATCAAAAAGAATTATTTTCAAATGGATGGAAAGACTATACATTCTCTGACAATGATACAGACTGGTAAACTTACGTGACACCAGACTGGGAGTAGTAGATGCTGGTGGAGAAAACACAAGGAACTAAGGAGTGAAAAGATTTGACTTGAATCTTACACATTGCATTTATTCAATGCTCAGTTGAATAAATTCTCAATTCAATACAACTTCCATCCTTCTACTATTTAAAATCCAAAGGTTGCTTTGCATTTAATTATTAAGAATAAGCTACTTCTATGTCAGGCTGTATTTACCCCAAAAACATGTATATTTTGAACTGGGAAGCAGGCATGTGTTGTTACATGGCAATTATCTACAGAAAGGCAATTACATCTCACAAAACTGGAGTTAAAAAGAGTTTTCCTGTGAATAGGAGATTTGTTTCCAATGTCACATGTTAAACTTTTTAAAGAATGACCCTTTTCTCCCAAAGGCAGCAGGAAAATGTTCTTTCTAAACCCAGTCTCAAGATTCATGGAGTTATCTTGTATTCATGTTTGGTTTGGTTTTGGCACTTAGTACGGGAAATAAATTGAACACACAAATAACTGAACAGATAAGAAAGCTAAGAACAGAAGATACACAACTGATGTAATAGGTCTACAGGAGTGAAAATACAAACTGTAAGCAAAATTTAGTGTCAAGACTGAGAAGCTGCAGAACTTTGTTCGAAAAGAGGGAAGAGACAAGAATCTCAGTAATGGATGGAAAGAGTTGTGAAAAGTGAGTGAACAGAAAACCTTCAGAGAAGACAGAATTTGACATGGAGGAAGAAACTAAGGGAGGAAAAAACCAGGAGGAGACATGAAATTAACAGTGGGAGCCAGAGGAAAGGCTCTTTATTCCCTATGGATTGAGAAAAATATTGAAAAAAATAACCCCCCTTTCAAAGGAAAGAGAAGTTGAAACCTCACAGCAAAATTAAAGTCACATAAAAGTCAGACAGCAAAATGACATTGGAAAGAAAAACACCAACCCAACCACCAACCAGTTTCCTGAGCCCATCTGTATGGGATGAAAAGCTTGAGGTTACACAATTAGAATGGGTCATAACTCAGGTGACAAGAAAAATCTAATTCATGACTAAGCATTTACAAGCCATAGGGATTCCAGGAGGGGGATACAGTGACTACTAGTCTCAGTCACCGAGGGAAACTGAGCTAATACTTCTCCCATCCTCCATGGTCATTGTAATAGCTGGTCAGAAACAAACCACTCATTGTTAGGATAGTGAGCACATTAAATCCAGAGAGTTCATCAAGCACAGAAAATCTGGAATTTAATCACATTGTACTGTTAACTTTGATATGTCAATGGGGCTGCTGCATATGTGGACAGAACACTGCAAAATTAGATACTGACTACTGTTACAGTCAGAGATTGTAGAGCCATTAGTTAAATTTTATGCTATAACAGCTTTTATTCTTCTGTGTACTCTAGAACTTGAAACTCTCAAGTATTCTAGCTCCGAATTTTTTATAGCTTGTGTGTGCATAGGACAGACATGGAAATTCCAAAGGGTAATATATCAAACAAGAATTAAACAAATAAAAAGAACAACCCACAACTACAAGGCTTCCATTCCAAGGGCTTGTTTTCTAGGATACCAAAATAATCAGAAAGTATCAACAGCTCCAGTGGGCTTACTATCCCTATTCTGCATCACTGGAACAATGCAAAAAATGTTTCAATGTTCTGGTTTAAGATACCAATCATCTATTTGGCTTATCTAGTATTACAGCATCAAAAGAGGAGCACCACTGAAATTCTGTCATCTCTGGTTTTCTACCAAGTCTTTTGCTCAGAGAGCACCATAAGCATAGCCAAAGTGATCCCAGCTCTAGATCACAAGAGTTCAGAGTGTGAAGAACTTTTCAAACTCAAATCTAGATGGACAAAGCACACCCACCTGGTTTCTACATGTAAGTCTTACATGTTTCTAGAAAGTATGGACAAAAGAAGCAGGGTCTTAGTATCCTCATTTTGGCACTTCAAGGGCTGCCCCACACTCTTGCCTTGTTTTGCCCCTTTGTTCCGAGCATTTGCTGTACACCGAAGCACTGACCAGTAGGACAGAACATCAAGCACTGATGACTACACTATTGAAAATAGACTGACTTACACAGTAGAAACAATCAGGTCACTTGGCCTACTCCTGATGGACATCCCAGCCCCCCAAACGGTTTCCAGAGTTGTTGTGTCCAATTTTGCTTTAATTATGCAATTATTCAGTATTCAATTCTGATCTTACTCTCATGGACTATGAATACGAACCTATTACATGGACTTAGAATATGTTTACATGTATAACAGCATCTTTACCCTGGAAAATATTACAGAACTGTTTGGTATGGAAAGGGTAGGAAAAAAAATCTATTCAAGCAGAATTTCAAGTACAATTATAAAGAAAAGAAATTAATACTATTCAGTTGCTATTCATCTCCTCCACCTAGCCAGCAATACCAGCTCTACTTACCTCTTTGACTCCTCACTTCTCTTTGATGCTTCCCAGCGAGGCACCGTCAGTGACACACCCTGTCAGTGCCTGCACTCCGACTTACTCCACCGGATATTTTCCTACCAGTAGTAGTCAGACATCCATGCCAAGATAGGGACATACGAACATACCCAGTGATCTTTTTACCCTCAACTCACTCTCAAAGTCAACTCTTTTTGACGCCTGCACGTCTAAGACAACAGGACCGAAACCTTAACCTGACCCGCACAAGCACACGCCATCTCCAGGTAAAGGAACGGGCAGCTTCTCCCAGAGGACATGCACTGCAAGTTTCCTTCTGGACTCTCCGGACCGTAACAAGTAGCGCCCAAGTCGGTGCCTGCTCACCCTGAAGGATAACTCGGAACGCTCCTGCCGGGCCGGCCGGGCAGCCACGGGGGGGCAGGCGCGGCGGGGCTCAGGGCAGCGGCGGGCAGAGGGACCCGCCCGAGCCCGGGGAGCCCTCACGTCACACCGGCTCCTTCCCCGCTCCTCAGGGGGCATCGCCCGGCCCCGGGCCCGCTCCCCCGGAGGGGAGGAGGGAGAGGAGGATCCCCTCACCCCGCCCCCGGATCCTACCGTAAGTCTCGGACATGGCACTCTGCGACATCCCGGGAGGGGTGACCCCCGCTGCCGCTGCTCGCTGCCTGCCCCGCCCGGGGTCGGCGCTGACAGCGGAGGAAACCGAACAGGCCCCGCCGCCCGGGCCCGGCTCAGCTCAGCCCAGCCCCGCCCAGCCCAGCCCAGCCCNGCACACCGCGGCGCTGCTCCCGCCGTTCTCTGTCGGCCCCCGCGCCGGCCCGTTAGCCGCTGCCCGGCGCCCGCTCGCACACCGCGGCGCTGCTCCCGCCGTTCTCTGTCGGCCCCCGCGCCGGCCCGTTAGCCGCTGCCCGGCGCCCGCTCGCACACCGCGGCGCTGCTCCCGCCGTTCTCTGTCGGCCCCCGCGCCGGCCCGTTAGCCGCTGCCCGGCGCCCGCTCGCACACCGCGGCGCTGCTCCCGCCGTTCTCTGTCGGCCCCCGCGCCGGCCCGTTAGCCGCTGCCCGGCGCCCGCTCGCACACCGCGGCGCTGCTCCCGCCGTTCTCTGCGCCTCGCTCCGGCTTGCGCCAGGCAGGGAGCCGGGCGGTGCCCCACCAAAGGCTGGCTCCCCCGTCATCAAATCGTTTCGCTATTTGTGCATTTTAACGGACAAAGGCATCGGCATTCCTCGGTTACAAATTACATACCTTTTCTATTAATTTGTACTCGAGCCCCTGTTTGCTCGTCATTCCTCTCCTTTTCATGGCAATTATTCCGCAGGCTAAATTCTGCTCTCCTTTCGAGTCTGGGGTCCGTTTTGAGTAGGTGGTCATTGAGTCTGTGGTAGCGGTCGCCCACTGCCGGAATTACCTTTCCCCCAGGTACTGCTCAGTCCTGCTGGCTTCACTCCTGGCGGCTGTCATCCAGACAGCCCATTCATCCTGGGATTGTCTTCCCTTTTCCTTAAAAGATTGGCCTAGAGCAAACAATGTTCACAATGGAATTGCTTAATCATAACTGTACAGCTATAGCTACTGATAACAATTAAAAGAAGTTGCGAAGTTTGGTTCAAATCTTCAGGGGCCCGATGACAACAGTGCCTGGCCTCTATAATTCTTTATCGGATGTCTTAATCCCCCTGCCAACCCCAGTTAGTCTGGCAGCAAAGGGCACTACAGCTCCCACTGCAACAGCCTCTCCATCTACTCCGTTCCTAAATGATACTTCCTGTGTGTCCTCCACATTCTCCTTTTTTCCAGTCCTTAAAAAATTCCTCTTCTCTTATTTCCTCTCCTGTTTTTTTTGGCTTTTTTTATCTCATTGCTCACAGCTTCCCATCCTTCCACTTCACCTCCCAAGCTGTAGGAAAAACTGCCTCTGCCTGTCCCAGCCACCTCCTTGCCAAGTCCTTTGCTGGTCAGAGGTCAGCTTTGAAGTTCCCAGCTCTAATCAGTGGAACAACAAGCGCTGAGCCAGCACCAAGAAGCCCTCAGAGAATCTGCTGATTATTCTTGTTGTGGGTACATACAGACAAAGAAACTCGCCACAGTTTTCAAAGAACCAACTTCTTAATGAGTTCACACTCTTTACCGTAATTAGAGGTTTTATAAACAGGTCCCCAAATTTAGCAAAGCCCTGGTACACAGAGGATATGGAGGCCTAAAATGTCACACGTGAACATTTCTCTGGGGCATCTGCTCTCCAAAATGCTGTGGAAAGCTGAGGAGCCTTCACATGAGCTGCACGGACCCCAGTATGTCACAGATGTGAGCTTTGTGCCTGAAAGCTGTCTCCCAAAATGGTACATTCTGAGGCTCAGGTTGGGCTTTAAAGAAGTTTGGTCTAACATCACCAAATCCCTGACAGATGCTGGTTATTTTTGCTCGATCCCCCCTGCCTCTGCCCCCAGAAAACAAAACCAATCAATCAAAAAAAACCCCACCAAACCCAGAAAACAAACCGAATGTCTTAACCAAAAAATCCCCAAAGATGCTGAAAGTGACAGATTTTACTAGGTTACCAAAAATATGTTATAACAGTAAGAGAACAAGGAGATTTAGACCTCTTGCACTGCATAAACTTTAGTTTAAGAGTTAAATCAGTCTTGTTTTTTTTTAATTCTGTATCTTGCAAGATGAGCTTGCCTATGTGGAGTTTAATAAATGTGTCGTTGTGTTAATACCACCTTCCTTTGCTTCTAATCTCTCCTGATAAGTTTACATGCACCTGCCAATAAAGTACATCAAAACTGTAAAGGTTTCCATAAAAGCTGTTATTTTAATACTAAAGAAGAAGGTGGAGGTTGGAAGAATGTTAAAGCAAAGGCAAGAGAACATGAGACATGAATAGGATTTGGTGTTTTAGAAATTTTGCCTTGAAGAATAAATTAGGACAAGGAGTAAAATTCAGAAATAATAAAGGCTGCACTAGGCAAGAAAATACATAGCTGATACCTCAGTAATTTGAGAATGTCGGGCCTGTATGTTAATGAAGTCATTCTTTCTGAGTAATAAACAATAAGTAGCTAGAATTGGCCATGTCAGTGTCCATCTTGAGTACAAAGGTGAAAAAAAACCCCTAAGCTGAATGTTTAATTCACTTGATTTGTGATTTCTGTTGATTACATCTGCTAGAAAATTTTGGCGCATGTAAAAAGTGGTGTATTATGTTAAATTGTATCTGCGCATCAGGGACTTCCTCAAATTACTTTCACCACAGTTATTGTGCCTATAAGTGGTTGTGGTTGTAAAATTGCTGCTCAGAAGGTCATGTTAAGTTTTCTCTAAACGTGCTAATCTCATTTTTTGCTGGTTCTTTCTAACCAGTGTACCATAATAGAAATGGAAGAGGACCCACAAGATCTCGTGGGAGCCAGACTCAGGGTGGGGTATTCTGTGAAATCTCTTCCAAAATAAAATAACATGACTCAGGACTTTGCAGATTTGGACACAACTTTTGAGACCCAGCACCGCAAGTGGCCAGATCCCTCTGTTTTCTCTTGCCTTTCCTTCCTTTTTTATTGTAGGGGAACAAAGTTCGGTTTGTAACTGAAGCTGGGCGGTGTTTTTGGTTCACCTTCACCGTAGGCTGCTGTCCGGGACTGGAGTGCAGCTGAAGGTGGGATGGGCTTTTCCTTGCGGGAGTGGTAGGGATGCCTCGCTCCGGTCTGAAGGTGGCACTGCAGGGCTGCATGTGGAAGGCACGACAGTAGCTGGACGCTGCTGCTGTCTTAGTTATGGCTGTGTGGCACGCACTCCCTCCAAACAGGAGTGCTCAGGTAAAATGAGGAATGATGTATTCTGCTGCTCTTCCCTGTTCCTTGCATGCTGAATATGGAAAGCAACCCAGCATATGCGGAAGCCGCTGGCTTCAGCTTGCTCTGAAGCAGCAATGAATCTGACCCTAACAACGCAAATGAAATCTGAAGGCAAGTGATTCATACTCTGAGGAACCTCTGAGATTGCCGCCACCTCCTTGTACGCAGTGCCATTGGTCAGCTGACTTCATCTGAAAACAACTGGGACCATCTGAACATTGTCATCTTCAGCTTCCGCGGGAACTGCCCTCAATCTACGAACACATTTGCCAATGTGTGCATGTGCAGCTCACACCTAAGAGCTACTAGCACTGAAATCAGCATTAGGCGGACATTACATCACTCTCTTTCAAGTATGAAAGTGACATCCATATATTTTAAATAATAAGAAATGCAGCAGTCTTTCTTGTTAGATTAGTACCTTGCTTTTAGAAGGACCTCAGCCCACTTCACATGGTGTGCAGGTAGTCTGAATTCCTGATCCTCAGGGATCCAAGAAGAATCAGAGGATCCTCAAGGGACCAAGTGCCTAAGAGGTGTAAACTGGTTCAGTCCCACTTGCCACAGCAGTGCTGAGGGGGTGGGCGTTTACACTGGCACCACACCAGGGAGAGGGTTACCTCCCGTTGTACCAAGGCTGTCACCTGCTCATGGTGATCCCGAGGCAGGACAAGAGTACTATCAAACCAGTGTAATATCAGGGAATCACCCTGCTGGGGTTACCAGGGCAGTCTTTTATGAGTTATATGTAATCTGTGTTATACCACCAGAAATATCACAGGCAGAGAAATGTGGTATATAATTGTAGTTATGTATGGAAATTTATGGGTTGGATGCTTCTAAAATCGTGGGCTCATCCCTCTGCTGTTAGCCCACAGTGATGAGAGCTGATGAAGGAGACTGCAAAGGTACATTGGTGCTGTAATTTAACTCTTTTATCTTGTCCTATGGGGAACATTTGCAAGAATAAATATGAAGACCACAAGCCATGCTACTGGCAGCTGGTGTTGGCTAGAGTCTGCCATGCTGTATGCTACACATCTGCTTTATGCTTTCATCATGCTCTCTTCACCAGTATTAGGGAGAAGGAGCCACACTGCACAACCTGGTATTGTGAAGAATCACCAGAAGCTGGGATAAGCTCATTTTAGGATAGCTTTATGCTATAGCAGAGATAAAAATTTGCCCTGATGTTGGACTGAATACTATGTCTTTTTTTTCTTGCAGAACCCTGCTTTAGGTGTTGTGTCAAGGGATTCACTTTTAGTAACATAAAGCTATATAAATATGCTGTATTTAGAAAAGAAATGCACAGAATAGAAAAAAAATCCAAACCAAATCAGACTATAAGCCTTTAAAAAACAGCTTTTAAAAACAGTTAGTGATTTAATTTTTCAGGAATCCCGTAAATAGAGTGAAGGGGCCTAAATACTTATTTCAGCGTGTCAAGAGAAATGCAGCATGTTCAGCACGGAAAAATGGAGACAAGAGAAGTTTGGGACATGTTATTAGCGTACATAAGTCATTGACAGTGTCTAGAATACAGGCAGATTGATTTGACATCCATGTTTTATGAAGTTAGCCTCATGGTGTCACCAATTAACTTCTCTGTTGGTGAAATGATGATCATGGAATGTAATCGGCTGCAGATGTTCACTTCTAACAATAGGACCTGACTGAGGGGGTTGATATTTTCAATACCATACACTTGAACTAGGAGACGTGTCAACACACACATGAGGTCATGTTCATGTTCTCCCTTTCATGCTCAAATCGGTTCTCCCTGTTCAGAAGAACTCATACATAATGAAAAGGTCTCTCATTTGGGTCCTGTTTCTCAAGTGCATAACCTCGAAGACACAATATATTAGTCTCAATTAAATTCTGACTCTTTGGTTTCATGGAATGCAGCACCAGGAAGCAGTCAAGGCTGCTTTGAACACAGGTGTTGAAACTGCATGGTTCACCTGGATGGCTCAGCAAGTAGTGCCTCTGTCTGGGTCAGTGTGTGAGCTGCATGCTCAAGGAGGAATTTTTCTGGTCTCATCCCATGTTGCAGGTGACTAAGAGGTGGACGCATCATCTCATGCTCCCAAAGTTCGTGCTTCCCAGCCAGCTGAACCAGGGACCTGTCCAAAACACGTCATGATGCCCGTGCCTTGCTGTGCTGGGGGCTGCAAGTAGCAGTGCAGCTGGGTCCTGGCTCATGGAAGTACTCCCATGTCCCTTGTCCAGGTGTAGCCAAAACACTCACAGGCTTTCTGAGCACCGTCTGTATCAGTGCAGAATGGGAGGCACCTCCAGAGGGGTCTTCAGCCCATAGGTCACCATTGTCTGTCTGAGGACAGAGTGGATCACCTTCTCTCCACTGGCTCTTTTTTAAGTGGGACCCCAAGGCAAGCTTTGAAAAACTGGTACAGACACCTAAAAGTAAGAACTATCAAACCCTACCCCAGGTGGTTTGGTTTCATCTTCTTTTCTCCAGGCCTTGCTTGTGCTGATGGAGAAAGGCCAGTGATGAGGCACCAGAATGGTGGGGAAAACCCACGGAATTCCCTGAGCCAGTGCCCTTTGTCTGTCCCGTGCATTTCTGGCTCCCCAGTGACCTATTGCTGCCAGCGTGCTCACAGCAACTTCTGCTTGCACCTGGTTTTGGAAGCAGCCAGGATGTGTGTTAATTCAGCTGATGTTACATTATTTTGCAGATTTTAGGCTTGCTACTGGCAATTCATCCTTCCATTGGAATTAAAATGGGCAACGTTTTGTTCAGGTTTGGTGAGTAAAGCCAAATTTCAATATGCTTATCTTCCTCTCTAAACTGTTATATTCCATGATACATGCAGCCTGTAGTGGCATCCTTGCCTCTGAAAGTAGTTTTCATTAAACAATCTAAACACACTGAAACTCTTGGAATATATTTGTTTTGTTTTGTGCACAGATGTGATTAGAGGGACACCAGTTGGGACGCAGGCTGGCAGTGTTAAGCTATGCTCAGTGAAGTGAGCTCTCTGACCAGCAAAAGAGTTTTCTGGTCATGAGTTTCTGTGGTTTTCAGCCTCAGTGTTGTTAAAATAAGTTAAAATAAGTTGCAACTGCATGTAATGCTTTCCTGACGCTGCTCCCCCTCCTGAATGTAGTGATATGCAGCCATGAAAGCAGCCATGCAGCCTGGGACAGGCCAGCTTCCATGTGAAGAGGCCGAAGAATGTCACACTGCACATCTGTCATGGATGTAAGGAGAGCTCAGCAGCTGGAAGAGGGCTGGGAGGAGAGAAGGCAGTCGTGTGAGGGGATGTCCCTATGGCTAAAATCCTGCTGTGGTTTTGCCTGAGTCTGGAGATGTGATCTGTGCCAAGATGGTTTGAGAAGACTAGTCTGCAGTGCAGTGTTAAGCCTTTCACTGCTAAATATGTGATAAATTTCTCTAAAGCCACAGAATATTTCTGTTTTAAAAGCTTCAAGGTTAGAATTTTCCGAGTTGCTATTATATACTTATAAAGCATTCCACAGAAGAAAATCTCTTAGTAACTGATACATTTTAATGGAACAAAGTTTGAGTTATTTCTTTTTTAGACACACATAAAATTCAGAATACCTGAGGTCTAATGTGGATTTTTTATACACAACAATTTTTCCATAAAATAAATGTATTCACCTTGCGTTTGCTAGGACAGAGGTAACCAAGTTGCTCCATGTGGATGAGGTGCGAAAACTCCCTTGTGCTACAAAAAGGACCACCAGACATGTTCATGAGTGTCTTCAGGAAGAATTTGTGCCTAAATATAATGATGTCTGTGTAGGAAGTGAATCTCAGTTCCCAAAATGCAGTTCTGTCTCTGGTCATGCACATCATTTTTCATGACTGTGTTTCTGCCTGGTTCGTTTTCACTTGTAGACAACCTTGTAGCTAGTTGTGTCTGGTAGCTATTCTTTTCCATAGAAATTTTTTGAAAATAAACATTAGAAAATACTTGTGTCTTATGAAGAAACTTCCTTGATTTCTTCTTTTTTTTTTTTTTAAATATTTCTGACATATTGATTGAAATGAATGGGCATGGATTTCCACCAGCCTACAGTGGCTGAATATTGTTATTGATGGCTTATATAAAATGTGTTTCATGATCTTATCTAGCTTCCAGGTTGTTGCTGTCACACAAAACCCACACAGATCTGTTATCACCAGTCAGAGGAGAGGTTGAAGACAAACAAGACAGATACGTTTTTCAGCAGATGTTACAGGATTTCTGAGTCTGTCTTGAGACTTGACCCTCACTGTGTGTCTCTTTCAAAGTCAGCTCAATGTTTTTGTTCCCTGTAGTCTTTCAAGTGCGTTTTATGTACAGCAATGCCTTCAAATGGGTACATCAGAGGCACCAGCTCCTCGCAAATGACTCTTGCTGTTAGAAGTGCCCCAGAAGGGCTGTGCTGGTATTCACTGGGGTAAAGTCGATTTTCTTCCCAGTGGCTGGTATCAGGCTGTGCTTTGGATTTGTTCTGAACACAGGGCTGATAATATAGAGATGTTTTGTTATTCCTGAACAGGACTTACACAGAGCCAAGTTTTCTACTTTTCGTACTGCGACGCTGGTGAGGGAGCTGGGGATGCCTGAGAGGCTGGGAGGAGACACATCCAGGACAGGTGACCCCAAATGACCAGAGGCATATTCCGGACCATATGACATCATGCTCAGTATATGAAGTGGCGGGGAGAATAGGAAGGTTGGGGGGATGTTTGAATTGATGGCGTTTGTCTTCCCAAGTAACTGTTATGTGTGGTGGGGCCCTGCTCTCCTGGGGATGGCTGAACCCCTGCCTGCCCGTGAGAACAGGGGATTAATTCCTTGTTTTGCTTTCCTTTTGTGCTTTTGCTTTCCCTATTAAACTGTCTTTATCTCAGCCCATGAATTTTCTAGCTTTTACTCTTCCTGTTCTCTCCCCAGTCTCACTGGTTGGGGAGTGACTGAGCGTCTGTGTGGCTCTTGGCTGGCTGGGATTAAACCACGACAAGAGCAAATACCTTTCTCAGCCATGAGGGCAGGTATATTCTGCAGTCCCTCCTTCTGCTTAAAACCATGTGTTTAAGCTTGATTCTTTTGTATTAAGATCCCTTTGGATCACTCTGGCAATGTAAATATCCTGGAAGCAGGTATTGGTGGAAGACTCAGAGTCCAGAATTGAGCTTGTTGCCTTTCTGCGGCTGTGTACCATGTAGGATCAGGGATGGTGCTTTCATTCAGACATGGGCAAAAAAATTCATAGCAGATTTCCATTAAGGCATCCCAAAACAGATACCTACCTACATCTACTTGGATACTTGCACATGTGCCCATCTGTCAGGATGGCAGTGAGCCCAGACCAGCTGGATCCTCTTGGCAGGTGCTGCTGCTGTGCCAGACATGGTGTTTGGTGCTTGACCTCCGTAATCGGGCAAGTGACTCCTCAAACAGCTATCACATACGTATCTGAACAACGTCTTTTCACTCCTGAACACACTTTCCATAACTTCCTCTGCATCGAGGACCATGGGCCATTTGCCAGATGCACGGATTGCCTTGCAGTAGGCAGCTTGAAAGCTCGCACAACCTTTCTCCTTTTAAGGGACAGGTAGCACTTGCCAGTAAAGGTCGTGGGCCTTTCCAAGGAAGGTCATGCCACTGTCAGTCCATAGCAATAGGAGACCAGTGACTTTAAAAAACAAAAGGAGAAAATCATGCTGAGTTCAAAGCACAAACTGAACTGTTCGATTGCTGAGTGGATGAAGTGTTGCCTGAGAATATAGATGTTCTTGTCCATAAGCAAAAGAACAGTAGAGGTTTTCTGTGCTGGAAAGTAAAGTGAAAAAGAAAAGGAATGGAACAAAATCAAGTCACACTTGAAAATAAGAAGAGCAATTGATTGTCTACAGGAACACCATCATCCTTTAAAGCCATACAAATACATATTTACAGGCTTCTGTCAATTAAGCCATGAAAGCTCTGTGTGTTGACTTCAACAGTGTCTATATGGACAAAATCAAAACAATTCTATGTAACAGAAGCAAGGTAGCTCAGCTTCTTCTGGGACATCAAAGAGGATAATTTTCTGACATCACTTTGCTGATAGGGTGATGCCCATGCTCTACATATCACCGTCTGTGCTTAATGTTTTGGCTCAGGATTAAATTTTACTGCTGCTGAGACTTACAATCCCTCTCTCAGTTCCAGAAATCAGATTTAGGTCTGCATAAGGTCCTTAGATATAAAGCTAATGTAAACAGTGTAGGACTTAATGGAAATCCTATAAAAGTATAAATCCAGTGGATTTATTTCCTGAAGCAGCGACGAGGGTTAGTTGTGCAGAAGCTACAATTGATCCAGCATGCCTGACTCTATATTTTGTAATTTGTCTTTTACAGCAGTGTTTAAGCACCTTGTATATCAAGGAGATTCACACTGATTAAGACAGAAGACTGATTTCAATCCCTCCTTCAGAGACCAACGCAGAGTTGTTTTGGATGATCTCCTGGGTGGTTTCTGCTGCATACATATAAAAAGGTAGTTTCCATCATGGGATAAAGGTACATAGTACAAGCCTGGTCTTGTTTCTCGTGGGGGAGAACTCCACAGCTGGGGTACTTTATACTGTGTTCTTCTTTCAGCTTCTGCACCTTGTGCATGATTGGGTACCTTTCTTTTGCGGAAGGGCTCAGAATATTTTTGTTAGTAGTAGTTAAAATGTCACTCCATCTGATACTGTAAAAGGAGATTTTGGGAGATTTGCCTATAGCCTGTCAACGCGAAAATTATACTGAAAGGCTTCTAACAAGATTTAAGATCTTGGTCTGGACTTACAGTTGTGATCTAATAGGATTACTCAAATGATGCTCATGGTCCATAGTGATAGGAAAAGGTCCTGCGTCCAAATAAACAGTTTGTAGATACTTTAAAAATTCCAGACACAAATCAGGCAGAAGTCCAGAGCCAGGATACCGAAGCTTTCTCTGTTGGAGACATTAGCAAAAATTGCACTGGATCATCCTCAGATTAAAAACCCAGCCAATTAACACCTCTTGCCTTAGCCATCTTCATTTCTGGTTCATCATTGAGAAATTGTTAGAGAAACTTTGAGGCTTCATTAAAATTTAAATATAGAATTCTTTATATGCTTTATTGCTATCAGCAAAGTGGTTGTTTGCTTGGGCTACTCCACCACAGCCAGGCACTGCTGGGCAGTTCAGAAGTGTCATCGTTAGGAGGGTTTAAAAGAGCCCTGCTCCTAAATATGCTGCTTAGGCCCTGCTTTCTTGATTTTACATTGCCCCTTTCAAATTCACATCAGTCAAGGTGATTAATGTCTTGTCGCTCTACAAATGGTTTCCACAAAATATCAATCATGGCTATGTTTTCATATTATCTTGTCTTTGTGACTAACCATAAGGACTTCTAGTAAACTTATTTATTTTTCTTCTTAGCCAGGGAAATGGTTTCTTTTGACTTTTCTGAGTAACGTACTTGCACGCTTTGCATTAACATTCACCGAGATCAGGTGACTGTCTCAACTCTAAATATTTCCAACCTGTATTTCTGAAAAATGAGAGTATTCCTTCAGGGTTGGGAGAGTCCTGGCTGGGCTGACACAAAGATTACACACTGACAGGCAGCCTTTCTTTGGAATTAAATTTTAATACATCTTCAGTGTTTGATATTGTTGGTAACAACTTTGGTCCTGTAATAGTAATCAGATTTTCTAGTGGCATGTCACTATTAATTTCTGTTATTAGAGTGTCACTGTTACGTCTGAGGCGCATAAAGAAAACGACACAGAGTCCAGGCTCATGAACAAGTGGAAGCCGAAGCTTTTCTTTAATAATTTTCTGACTACTTTATAGCATAGATCGCAAAAAGTGTGTTGAGTGGCAATAGGTAATTGGTTCCTCGGCCATCCACCCCTTGAGAGGATTGGCCCAGTCCTAAGATACCAATTCCATAATATTTTCAAAGTCGAAGGCATAACAATCTCGCAAAACAACTTGCGGGTGCAAGAAATTTATGAAACTGTGACCTTGTTTGAAATAGTTTACATAAGAAAGACAGTCTTCTCACAGAATATTGAGAAAAGGCTGAAGAATTTCTCCGCTTCTAGCTTTTTAGCACCTACAATTAGAGTATTTCTATTCAATCAGTTGTTAATATTCCAATTTAAATCATAAATTCTGCAGCCACAATATGCTTAGGGTTTACTAAAAATTTCAGTGAAAACTTACAGTAGTTGCTGAACCTCTCAGTTTGGCTTTGTTGTATTTTAAACAAATAAGCCAATGGTACCTTTACTTGGGTCTTTTTCTTTGCCAGCTTTTTTGGGGGGGGGTATATTGCACACCACTGAGCAGAACTTTTCTAATTAAATTTTCTGATTATTGCTTTTGTCTTAGCTTGCACAGCTTGCCTTTTAGGTGCCCCTCTAAACCAGGTACATTTATGTAAAATTCAAGCTGGGGAGCAATGTTTGCATCTTCCTGCTATTCACTTAAAAGAGAGGCACTGAATTAGCCCTTGGTCTTAAATGTGCTGGTTTCAAAATGAGCATAAGTGGATGATTATGCACGAATGTCAACATCTCATGAACAGGTGGAAACTCCAGAATGTCACAGACAGGGTCTTCTTGTCCCTGCAGCAAGAACCGTTTTGTATAAAGTAGAAGGGTTTCCAAAATGCAAATAATTCTTAAATTGTGTGCTGCAACAACATGGCAGATAATAAAACTGTGGGAGTGTAATTATATTTAAAATTATTTAAATAAGTAATAAAATTAGAAAGCGGTCTTCCATTCTTAATTTGTAAAACTTTAGTATATTATCTTAACTGTTATCAACTAAGTAAATGATTTATTTATATTTGGCTGAAAAATTATTCTAATCCCCTTTCATTATTCTGATGGTGTATTATAAACTGAATCCATTACAAGTTTGTCTTTTGTGACTGATGCATTTTACACATAAAACTTTGCATAAGAATTTTCAGGAAAGTTTCTTCTTAAACACAAATGTATACAACAGGTTCTCCTATCTAAAAATCCTTTAAAATAAGCAGATTCTATAACTCAAAACCGATCTAAAATGAGAATTTTGTTCAAAGAACACCTACGGGATGTCTTCATGGTTTTGCCTCAATCCTTTTGTAGGGTTAAAGAAAACCTGCCCCTCAGGTTTTCCAGTAATGAGCATATTTTTCCTGTTTCAGGCTCTTTCAAGTATTTCACAATATATAGGCTCTTAATACATGTTCTTTGTATTTGGCAAAATGCAGGAAGCCCCTCCCTTGCCCCAGCTCGTGCTGAACATGTACATTCCAAATTCTAGATCCTTTCTTTTCCCCCCTTGGTGACTTTGATCTTCACAGCAACCATTGAACCAGGGAGTTGGACTAGATGATATTCAAAGGTCCCTTCCAACCCAAGCTATTCCACGATTCAACGAAATTAAATAAACTCAAGCTACCTACTGATTGCTTCAAATAATCATCACAGAAATCCTTTGGGCTTCAACTTGCAACTCCTTACAACAGTGCAAACCAACACCATTATTAAAAGAAAAATATTTCTTTATTTCATTCCTAACAAATTGTATAGAATTATGGTCTAATTTCACTGCTAAAGAATAAGCTTGCAGCAGTAATTCGCTCTTCAAAATTTCCGCACCTCTGGGCCAAGTGGCTCTAAATCATAGTGCATAGGGGCTGGGCTGGCTGAGGCAGCTTCTGAGAGGGGCATTCTCCAACTGATACTATTTCAATTAATTAACACTGGAAAATGTATCCATAATAGCCCTAATTGGGTACGTATACGTCTCATGTATTAACAGCTCAGTGAAATTCAATCATTTGTGGACATTTCATGCTTCAAACTACATAAACTGGTAATGTTACAAATCCTTAGCTTTCCAAGCATTCTCCCACAAAAATGTGTCAAAATAAATATTGCTTTGGCTTCTCGGGTTTAGCAGGTGTGCCCAAGTTGGCTTATAGCAAGTGCAATTAATTATCTTACTCTCCCTGGACCAATGCCCCATGCTTGCAGTCACCGGTTTCCTCACCGTTGTTTGAATGATATGATTGATTTGATCCATCCTTCAGAAAAATAAGGCTCATAGAAAACAGGTAATTTACATAGGGCATGGTAGTTTCCAGTAGTTTCAGACATCTGGCCACTATGGTTGGAATCGGGAATAATTATGATCACCCCTAAAGAAAAGTTCCTCAAATGTTCCTTAAAATGCTCCCAAACTTTTGTTCCAACTATACCTCAGCTGTGGCCAGAAGTTGCTTTTAAAGGCCAGGCTTGCCTTGTCTATGTATAAAACGTACTGAACTCCCTGTGTGGATGCATGTAATTACACATCTCTTGTAACAAAACTTCATTTTCAAGTAGAGAACTCATAAGTATATTATCAAGCTAATAATCTCTCATTAGCATCCTAATAAACTGAGAAACGTCTAATGACATTACATTTATTAAGAACAAAAATGCTACTATCTTAATCTCTTGTTAAATATAAATGTCTTAAACAGAATGTCCTTCATGAATCTGCTGTCTTGCTTTCTGAAAGGTTTATGGAAATTTAGGAGATGTAAAGATATTTTTTGATTGTACCTAATAAATAATTTCTTCATGTGCAAATGGAGAATAATCTTGAACTACAATCTACCTCTACTTTCATGCAATTTTACTAATTAAGAGCAACTTGGGAAAGTCCTAGGAGTAAATTTTTCTAGCCTTTGTGAAAGCATACACAGCATATGTATCTGTGAAATCCACAAAGTGTTTGTATTTAGTCAATGTTAGTAATTCCTCAGAAGTGAGGCTGTGGGAAAGTGCAAGAAACCTGCTCCTCCAGGGTCTCCCGACTCCTTGGCTGGCCAGCTGCAGAATGGTGACCAGAAATCAGACTCTGAAAAAGAAAAGAAGTGGCAGCTGCCACAGCGCAGGAGATAAAAAAAACCTTCCACAAATAACTCAGCAATTGTCTTGGATCAGCTATAGTGGGAAGTGTTAATTGGTAAAACAAAAGGCTGTGATTTTCTAGTGGGTTATTTTCTACTCTGCTGTATGAGGGATGTATTTCTGACAGCCCAGGAGCACAACCTTCCTCTTTGGGGACTGAGTGATGACTTGCTCTCACATGAGTCTGCCAGAGGTATTGCAGGGGAGCAATGAGACCAATTTTGGGATGCTGGGCACTCTTGGGCAATGTAAGCGATCTGAATAATCCAGTCAGATAATTGGGGCGGAGGATGGTTCATTTACAGCAAAGCAGAGGAAGAAGCGCTGTGGGTTTTGACAGATAAGTGCTTCAAAGTCTGGATGTGGGTCAGACAGGCAGAAAGAGCAAGATTCTCATTTTACAAAGTTATTTCCTGGTGGAAGTACTGTTTTCTTAACCACAGCACATGCCGAGCATCCCACCTGCCGGAAGAACACAGCACCTTAGTGCATCCACCACACAGACATCACCTGACACCTGCAGATCCTGCTGGCGTCAGGCCACCAGCATGCCTCTGAAACGTGGGTGTTTCTGTAGCAGGACCTTTTACAGAAAAAAGTGATTTCTCATCTTCTTTCTTAGGGGAGAAGAATGTTGGTTGTTAGAAGGCGTTATTTTAACAGTTCTGGTGTGTCTTGCAGATTTTGGTTCTTAGAACAACTATATCTGTTCACCTGGCACCATGTAACTGCTCTACCATTCTTCACCCTAGCTGAAGTTATTGATATCTTTCATGATAACTTCTTGCTGTGAGTATATAATCATTTTTAATGAAGTTTATTTTTGTTTCTATTCACTCCTATCTGACGTTTCTCTTGTTGTGCGTATTCTTATTTCTCATGCAAAGAAATAGAAAACATCATAGTATCTTGCAGGAAAAATAATTTGTCTGAGTAAAGTCCACAACAAATGTAAATGATAGGTATGTGCTGGGGGAGGATGTGAACACATTAGGAATGCCATAAATGATCTATTTCTTCTATTTTGACCCAGGATTTCCCGCGAAGTTTCAGTTATATCAGAGCACAAATGCTTGAGGGTTTGTGCCACAGTTTTCAGCTTTCTCTCATTCATTGTAGTAAGAGTCAGGATTCTTTCCTGCACTGATTTTAATTCACTGCACCAGCCTTGTGCCTGAATTATACGCCTGAGCATCTGGTTTTCCGAGGCTCAGAGTTCCTGAAGATGAGTGGAGGAGGTTTGGAAAACATTATTGTTCCAAATGTCTTTATACTGTATGAAGATAGACTGTCCTTGTATTATCCCACCTTCTAGTGATGTAATACAGGAAACAAAGCCAGCTGCATAAAGTCAGGGAGGCAAGAAGCAGATACTCTTCTTTTTTTGATGAGGGCCTGGAAAGTCTTAGATGCTGAACAGAGAAGAGGCAGAGCCGGAATATGGGGTCACAAACACATGTCCTGGAGCAGGGCTTGTGCTGGAGTCCTGAGCCCACCTGAGGACTTTCATCTTGAGCAGCGGGAGCATGAGAGTCTGGGAGGGACTCTTCCTCAGAGGTAGAGAGTGATGCCAAAAGCCAGAATGGGTATTTGTTCCACATGGCGTGATGCTTTGCATGGCAGAGCTCCAGCTTCAAGTCAGGCCTCAGGGCACAATGGCACCTGTCAAATAAAAAGTAAGAATACTTTTTTCCATATCCTGTTCAATGTAGCGATTTCCCAAGAAGACTTCCCCGTGATGTGAGGCAGAAATGAAACAATGCACTGTAGTAGCCCAGGAGGACTCTCTCAAGGAGTTGTGGGTGACACGCTGGCATTTGCATCCAGCCACATTTGTCCTGGCCAATACAGAGCCAGTGGACCACATGCACACGCATGTTCACTAGTGTGCACCCTGCATTTAGATTCATGTCTGAGGAAACAGGGTTTGACCTCTAACTGCTCCAAAGGGATTTCTTCATATTCTCCCATGGCTCTTACTCATGGTTTTTGTATCTAGCACGGCCACCCACTGAAAAAAATGCTCCTTCATTCACGTAAATCTCCTCCCTCCCAGTTCCCTCTCTCCTCCTGGAGTATGCTGGGCCACATATTTGGGTAAACTGTGTAGAGGGGTTTTCTGTGTTCGCTTCCTGATATTCTCTGAATATAAATCCATGGATTTGTAAAATGTAGTTCTTGAATACGTACACATGCTGCTGACACAACTGTTTTGGCCAGCAGCCTTTTTCCCATGACAGTGTTAGGGAGCTCTCCCTCTGTGCAGTTCCACTTGAACTTTGTTCACTATCCTACGTGTCGAAAGCAGGAATGTTCACTTCTGGGATGAAAGGAATGAGCTAAGACACAAACCAGGGTAACTATGTTGATCTGCATGAGGACACATTCTTGTGTAATTTAGGGATAGGACAAATACTTCATTGACCTTTACTCTGATATCTGCTTCTTTATCTGCATTAGATAAACAGCCAATGGCTATATCTCAGCCTCGGCAAACAGCAAGTTCTGTCAGCACTGCACATACCATTTGTTGCTTTATTTTATGGGAAGGAAGGAAGGACGGAAGGAAGATTACCTTTTTATTACTGCTTTCAGGGATGCCTCACCACAAGGCCTGCTTTCCTCTGCCCTGGATATTTGGAGATTTTATACCCTTGTCCAGATTTTACCCTATGGCAAAATTCTGCCCTGAACAAGTTCTCAAGCATGTGACACATTTAATGAGACTGACAGCAGTCAGCTCTAGGCTTAAAGGCAGAAACAGCAGATCCTTATCTGACCTCCTATGAACTGGGTGGGAGGAAAGCATTTTGGTCTGGGTCATAGATGGAGCTTCCAACAAGTTCCAGCTTGGTTTCTATAAGGCTAACTTAGTCCTAGCATAAACAGAGAAAGACATCCTCCGACTACAGCTTTGGGAATTTTACCTCTGTTGTTACCTCAAATGCTGGTATAGCTAGGCCTTTATTCTAATAGCTGCAGAGAGTAAAAAGCACACCTGTCCTATGCAACCAGTTTCTCGTATCATCAGTACCAGCCTGGCATGAGAAGGGTGACTTCTTTTGAATCTCTTGGCTCAGTTAATGTGGTTTATTTCACACTTGGAAGAGCTGGATGCTAAAACTTAGCGTGGGAGAAATTTAATTTCAAGCCTGAACATGAAGTGTGGTATCTGGTTCAAATTTCCAGTTTGCTTTAGCTGGTGCTCAGCACCACTTACTAGACTACTGAAATGACTCTTTCTCTTGGTACTCCCCTTACTTCTACTTAGGATGAATGTAAGACAGAATCCTAAATGCAAATGTCTCACAAGTATTGAGGTAGGTTGGACCTGGCCCCAAAGTTTTCAGAGCCTTTTTCTCTAGGAATAAAAAACTTCCCTTCAACCTACATTTGGAGAAATTTACATGCAGTTTGGTTTGATCTGTAACCTATTATCCTGCCCTGGTAGGGTTTCATTTCTCTGCTGAGTTCTGCACAGTCTTTTTTCCGATTAGTACTTCTTATGGGTTTTGTGTCCAAGCCAAAGACCTCAAACACCTTACGAGGATGTCTTCATGGACTTCAGGGACAGCTTATATTAAGCTATGACGTGTGTTTCCATGTGCCTTCAATCAGGGGTTTTGGCAAAGTTGTGAAGAAATTAGGTTCTCTCTTACTAAAACCAAGAAATCCTGGATTCTATTTGAGTCACTCTTTGCTTCTTTCTTCCTGTGCTGAAATGTTCAGTAACTTACGGATGTCCTCCCAAGCAATGATAACATTTCATTCAGAAACCTTTGGTAACCTGCTGATGGATATACAGCCACTGGCTAAAAAAAGCCACACTTTTCCTGGACTCACTCAAATAGCTTTGATCTATAAACTTAAGAAATTTGCAAATGTTTTGTAATAGGAAAGAGAAGGATGTTTTACAGAATGTTTAAGAAATATTGCCCAAAATGAGCTGGCACACCCTAAGGTGGAGAGGATATATGAAATAGTAAATACACAGCAAGGCTGAATTATTCATGGAGAAAGGAAATTGGCTGCTTACCTTTGGGTATGGAAATGTGAATGAACCTGAGGTTTGTAAATGAAATAAGTTGTATGATTTCAGTCCTCCCCCTGTGGTGTGATAACATCAACATCATGTCTTGATCTCTTTCAGGAATGCCCTATCTTTCTCTCCTTTTCCTTCCCCCACAGCATATTGGTGTAGTATTTTTGCTCTCAGCTTCTCATTCTGATGGCATTTGCTGCTTTTCCCAAACTTAAGGTGAGCAGAATTGCAATGCTCCTGCATGGTATGCAGCGGCAAGGACCGGTGGCTACCGAGTGACTGGTGGATATAGATTTTCAATGCATGTGCAGGCTGGACAGATTTATTTTCACAGTCCAGTCTGTTATCCCTTGGCTCCTTGAGATCCCAGATGCAATTCTAAACGTTTTCCCATCACAAGGTGTGTCTGTGTGTGCTTGTTGTTT
The DNA here is from genome assembly GCA_013397865.1 of Struthidea cinerea. NCBI lineage: Eukaryota > Metazoa > Chordata > Aves > Passeriformes > Corcoracidae > Struthidea > Struthidea cinerea. The sequence goes on from VZTI01004732.1 coordinate 545,249, forward strand.
GCTTGTGTGTACATAGCCTACAGAGTGCCAGGACTCGCCTCGAGGGGGGGATTGTCACTCTTCTGCCTTTGAAAATAGGATGTCACCATGATGAGTTGATGGGAAAGTTATGGTCTGATGTGAGCTTTTTCAGTCTCAAAACTAGTACACAGACTACTTGAACTCATCTATATGTATTGTCCTTCCCCCTCTGCCATGGCTTCTATTTTCTCTTCTTTGTGACAATCCAAACCAACAGTTTCATTCCCTCTCCTCCCACTTCAGCTTGCACAGTAACAGCTCTCTGGGCCTAATTGCTGGCTTTGCTTCCTTCCTGTCCTTGTCTCCTTCCTCTCCTCCCAGCTCAGTTTCTGGCTTAATCAATACAGCTACTACCAGATGTTTCCACTGTGCAACAGGAACTTCTACACACCTGCATGGGAGGTCTGTCTCATTGCAGCGGGGAAACCTGTTTGTCCAGGCACAGGTATTAACAACACCTACATATGATTTCAGACACGGGTATCTGCAAGCCACCATTCTGGAAGTTAGGTTTTCGTCCCGGTTCTGCTTTTTCTGACAATCTACTGTCAAAAAGACAGCAGAAACCCTGTAAGAGAATGACCGCCTAAGACAAGTTCATTTCTTGCAGGAATCCCTGTACAGAGGGCACAAACAATCCTTGCATGGAGGGAAGGGCAGTTGCATTCTATTCCACCTGGAAATTCCACATCTAGCAGGATAATCCAGATTTCTGGGTACTGGCGATGAACAGAATGGCCCAAAGCAGCTACAACATGTCAGGATCTGTCCAATAATAGAGGCTGTATGTCAAGAAGAATTAACCATTTAGGTAGATAATGAAAAATGTTATATTTGATAGGGTAAAGGGAAATACAAATCACTGTGTTGCATGACCTAAGGCAGCTACTAACAGATTAGAGTTTGGAAAACACTTTCCCCATGGCCAGAGGGGGAGATTATTCTTCAGTTTTCCATGGCAAAAATTCTTGTTTCTAGTTCTAAAACATTTGCTGCTGGAGTATGTGGTTCCCTGACATTTTAAACTGGCACAACACTGGGCTGTGACAGGCTTCCACCTTCAAACACACTTACTGTTCCATTCAGGAGTGTCCATCAGTCTGAGAATGAGGGAGTTCCATCCATGGGGACCCTCTGAAAAGTGTGCGGTGACTGGAAAATGCAGCCTTCCAAGAGATGAGGCTGTCCAACACCTGCTCTGGGAATTGTGTAATCATCTCCCTAATTTAAGGCAGATTTTAAACACCTCTCTATTCAGCATTAAGATGCTGCTTTCTCCTTAATGTCCACCCTCAGGCTGTTGACAAAACTTCCAAGGCTGTTTATGTACACTTTTAGGCTGTGTTTGTTGCCTAGCTGGGACTGCTAGGTCTGGGACAGAGCCTGAGGTCATTTTTTTATATTACATCCTATCTGCCAGCTTTTCTGTGTGCTGTGCAGCTCCCCAGAGCCATCTCATGGCTCCTGCAGGTTTTATTTACCGACCCTTAGCCCACTTCTCTTTGGATGGATTTCTCTGTTCCTGTATCGCACAAGCCACTTCTGCTCACTCAGAACCAGCCGGCACTTGGGCATGGCTGCAGTCCCCGGGACAGGGGTCGAGCCAGCCAGCAAAGGGAATTGTTCTCACCGACTGCTCACAGGAGCCAGAGGAGCACTTCAAGGCTCAGTGTGCTCCTTGCACGTCACGTTTGCAGGCTCTGCAGGTGCCAGGCTGTCTCAGAGAGCCTGAAGAGTGGATCAAGCAGGCGGCTACTCAAGGTGAAGAGAGAATTATACCTCCTAAAGTGAGCATAAACTGACGTTGCCCCTAGTGTTAAGAACATTAAGTTAATTTTCAATTAAAAAATAACAGTGATGTGGACAACAGTTCCTCCGGGAGTGAGGCTGCTTTGCCATATGCTGCCAGGCAAACAGCAGAGGAAAAGGCACTGGGAAGCTGGCCTAGGTTGTACCTTCTTGCTAAACTGACAGGAGGTGGCAGTATTTCAAAATTCAACTGCAACACTAGCACTGCTCAAGCTCTCCACTCGTACCCTCCTACCGGGTAAAGATCATCAGTAACAATCTTCTGTAAAGGGTCGTCTGCCTTCTGGTTTTCGTTAGGGTTTATTTAATTCTCTTTGTGGGAATAGTCTCTAAAAATGTCAGGAGCTGATTTTGAGTTTCCCATTAAATGCTACTGGTTTTTTGGAAGTAAGATACTGGCATGTAAATATATATGCTATAATTTCAGGTGTAAGTTTATGGCAATTTAGTAGTGTAAGCTATTTTAATATGAGAAGGCCTATACTGTTTTTTCTCATGTCAAATTTAGAGGAACTTAAGCTAAGACAAATAAAGCCACTCCTACAGCGTTACATTTGCTCAGTTGGAAAGCTCCGGCACAATAAAACATTGATATAATCGGCAACTTGTCTTAGGATGACAATTTTCTCATATCTGCACACTACCACATTCTCAGAGAGATGCTGTAGCACATTTGTCTTGAGCATTACCCTCGGTGCTCCGTGAGATAGCACTGTATGAGGCATCACAGTGGGGGATACATCAGACATCTCTGGAGCAAAGGGCCAATGGCTCTTGGCAGTCCCTTAGGGGCAGGCTGGCTTGTTGGGTGATTTCCAGGGTGGCTCATAAGATAATTTATGGGGCATCCCTTGCAATTGCAAGGCAGCACCTCTGTTGTTCTCCCACTTCGTGACTATACAGGAGGGGCACCAGGGTTGGCAGACCACATCAGCACAGCCTGACAGCAGAGCCCTGCAGCAGGGGACAGGCTGTGTCACGGGGACTCTGAATGTGCAAGCTGTGCTCCCAGCCCCAAGGAGGTATGAGGCTGGAGTCCACAGCATGGACTTCAAGTGCTGGAGCTCAAGCCTGTGCTCAGGGTTCAAAATTCGTTACCATGTGTTACAGGGTCGTGTTAGAGTCCTACATATGGCATAGTGTGCAATGAGCAGGAGCCTTGGGTGCTGAAGGGCTGCCCCTCATCTTGTGATCCTTCATTTCAAGACCTCAGCATCAGGGAAATTTCCTCGAGTAACTTATTTTAAAGTAGAAATCTCCTGGTGAGATGGACATATATGCTGACTCTGCAGAAGTTCTTTGCTGGGTAACCTTAAGTAAAGGAGGTGCAAAAATCAGGGTACTAGAAGATCTCTTCTAAAATGGTCTAGGATTGCAAATTTGAATCAAGTCTTGCTGGCTAAGGAGGCTGTTTGACTTGTAAATCAGTTTCTGTTTACAACTGCTGGTGACAGATCCCACGCTATTAAAGATGATGTCATTTCATAGTGAAGTGTCTGTTTTTCCCATGGTAAAAATGGATCTGTCACCCCAGATCAGACTTTTGGCTCATCACATCTTGTTTTCTGCCTCCAGGGGTGGACAGTGGATAGTGCTGTAAAAAACAGCAGTTCACTTGCTCCTTTAAAATTCATGTATCAAGTGAAACAATGCTACCTATTTGTCTCACCACCTGCACATGCTCAATTAATGCCCTAATGCATTAAGCTTCACTGCACTTCTAGTGTCTCGCATCAAGTCAGATCTTGCTGACAGTACCAAACATACTGAATTTGTATTTATTTCCATGGAGCTGCACCACCAAGGATTTAAGCGCCTGATTGCCTACTGGTCTCCAGTGCATATGCAGGGCTCCTCAGGAAACAGCAGCTGGGAGATTTTGATTAGAAGCCTTTGTAAAAATCACTTCTTGCAAGGTCATGGGAGTTTTCTCAAAAGCATGTTGAAGAACGGGTAAGAAACAAGAATAGCCACACATGAGTTAGTCAATGGCTAATGAAACATATTTCATTGACTCAAAGAAAGCATGCTATTAATGGTATCACTGCCCCCCCCCAAAGATTCAAAGGGAAAAGACTTTTTTTTCCTTCTTGTCTTTCAGACTTCAGAGACATTACTGTTACATCCACATCCAGCCACTGCACTGAGAATTTGGGCCTTGGGAGTTCTGCCACTGTTAAAGTATTTGGATCTAACCCATGTTTCAATATACATTTAGGCTCACTGTTGCTCCTCTCTGTATTTAAAACTAATGTTCTAGCTGGTTCTAACCCTGACTAGTTACTATCCCAGTCACAAAGGGACTTACACCTACTGCTGTGCAGGAAAGACACACAGAACACCTTAGATAACTTTGACAAAAAGCCCTTAGCCCCAGCAAAAGAGCAGAGAAAACCCAGATCACAACAAATTGTAAAACAATATGCAAATAAGAGAACAAGCAAATTGAAAAAAGGGAAATGGAAGTGGCACTCCAAGGCAAAATCCTTTCAACAAGACAGCTCATATCAACACTCCGTGTCTTGTGGATGTAGCCAGCTGATAAAATTATTCACTGCTGAAAAATGTCATTACTCTGGAAAAGAAATAAAGATTAATGCTCAGAAATGAAGAAAAGGCTGGAAGTCCCCGGTGACTGAAAAATGAAGAACAGCATCATTTAGGCTTTGCTCGTTGCTGTTGCTAACTCTCCAGGGAGACCCGGGCTGTGCGCTTTGTAAGCTTTATTGGAACTGCATTGGCATTAATCATATGCCTGAAGGCATCATGGCATGTTGTTTGGCAAATGATGCTGTGTGATATGATGGGAAGGAAGCACTTTTTTTCTTCCCCCTTTCATAATGTTCACCACACATAGACTCGGTTCTGATCTCACACTGGTTTTATATAGTGATTTCACTGATTTATGTTGTCATGTAACAGAAAGCAAGGCCAAGATGTTAGGGTGGATACATATACAACCAGTCATCAGTCACTGAAAGCATTCTGTGCATTGCATTTTAATAATACTAATGATTTTTGCCAGTTGCAAAATGGAAAAAAAATTAAGAGGAAATCAAAATGAAATAAAAATCTTTTTCCTAGATGCCTAAAAAAGACAAACTTGCTTGTGTCACAGGAGAACAAGGCTTTATTCATTGTTTCCTGTGTTCGTGCTCTGTGGTATCAGTTTACACCATTATGAAAGGGGATTTAGGTCCAAGAGGTTTGTTAGAAAAAAGGAGGCATAATTAAGTGCTCATGTGAATAGCTCGCTTAGAGGTATGGATCCACCCAAAGTGTGACTTAGGATATGGATGCCCCAGGTCATTCCCAACAGGCAGTTTGGAGGCAGCCCTTCTGCTGTCCTAGAAAGGAGAGTTTGCCCAGGCAAGTGTGGCCTGCATTGGGCCCTTGTCCTCAGTGCCAGAGAGCGGTCCTTGATCTCTTTGTTTACTAATCTGGATACGGACCTGATGACTATAATTTAGGAACACAGCACTATCTAAACAGGAGTCACAGAGTATTTTTGCCTGCCACACTGTCGATGTCTTTACAGAATAAACTGGAAAGCCCATGGATAACACAGGGAAAGACTGTGGTTCATTTCTGTAGAGGCAGGATGCTGTGCTACAAGTCCAGAGATGGAGACAACCTAATTATCTTGAAAATTTTGATTATTCAAGGCTCATTAACACTAACTGAGTAATGCACTGCTATGTTTTTTTCTGGATGACAGTCATTGGCATCAGCCAGCAGTTCAACAGGTAGGGGCTGAAGGCTAAATGATGCTACAACAATTCCTGCTCCCAAACTGTCTAGTCCAACAGCCAGAGCGGGACTCCACTGCTTTTTGCCATGGCTGTCTGTCCATCAGCAGCAGATGCTGTGTTTTGGCAAACCTCACTCTGCTGAGGAGGCTAAGGCCTCTGGGGCCTGCATTATTTGCAGACTCCAGAATTTTTCAGGTGTTCCTGTATTGTCCTTGAGACAATTCCTTAGTCCTTGAGTGCAGACACAGTTCTAACACACAAGGCAAAATTCTGCTGGTGCTGCAAAGTAAAAAAGCACAGTTCTCTGCTATTAGATGTCTAACTGCCTTAATCCATCAGAAATAATCATTTTCCAAGCAGTGGGATATGATGCCACCAGGGAAGAATAATTAAATATTCTTGATGATTACCCAGGGAAGCTGTCATGAACCCTGCCCAAAGGACTAGGAGACAGAGCAGGGCTGGTTCTTATGGGCCCTGAGGAAAACACAGCCTCCCTTGACATGAAAGACCTAGGTAGAGAACAAGATTTTTGATGGGACTGTGCAGACCAGTGTGTCAAAATCCCCATTTTTTAGTATACCCAAATTTCCAGAGCACCAGGAGCCATGGTCACAGGGCACCACAGACTGTTTTGTTGTACTAAGCCCATTCCCAGCATACAAAACCATCTTTTCAGAATATGTAGTAGTGCTTTTGTGCTTTTTTCCAGCACCTTTATTCTACGGAAAATGAACAGTGCGTGGAAGTAAGATAATGAATTTGTGAAGTCTGGAGTGTCTCTGGTCCTGCAGTATGACCAAAGAAAACTTTTCTTCTGCACTTAGAGGGATGTTTATGTTTTAGGGAACCTTGAAGAAGTTAAAAGGCACACGGTGACATCTTTCATGTCCCTCCATCAGATGCTTTGGTTACCAGGAGTTCAATAGTGCAGGACAGTTTTAAAGATGCCAATCAGAGCACTAGTGTTCTACGCCTGAGAGGAATGAATTTGGGCCCCTTGGCATGTTGTCCTTGTTTGTTGCTCTGCCAGGCTTAGCACTCCTCTTTCAGCTTTCCCTCTCTTGGAGAGGACCATCCCTGGGCACGGCTGCCAGTACTTCCAGCTGGGAGACAGCAGCGGGAGCAGTACCAGAACAGCAAGGGGGAGAAGCAGGCTGCCACAGGCCAGCACCAGGGAAACCTCAGCAGGTTGGAGGGTAGGTGCAGGAGACAAAGCCTCAAATTGCACCTAGATGTTCAATGGGAAAATGAGCTGAAGCAAAACAAAGGTTTGGAGTCATCTTTTCAATAATTTCACATAGTTTTTGCTATTCTGAACCAGAGTGATAAGTGATGTGCAGATTAGAGCTCCATCAGTTGCTTCATACAGATGAAACGGTGTGTGTATATTACTTCAGTCTTTGTCAGATGAAGGTGATTACTGGATTTTACTTGATTTGTTTTGTGCAAAACCCTTATTTGGGTTTTGTTTGGTTGGGTTTTTTTAGCTTATGGGTCATCTTTTAAAGATTTCCCCCACAAAACATGAGAAATGCACACTTCCTCCTTGCAAGAAAGGAAAGCCCTGACTCTGATACATTCACAGGACTTCAACTGAATGGAGTTTGAGGGAAGGAAAAGAAAAGAATATTATAAGATTCATAACTAAATTATGAGCACTGAAAACTTTGGAACAGATATTCTTCTCCAGCTCAGTAAAAAAGAAACCTCCGCTTGTCTCATCCAGGTATTATCAGGAAGTATCTGGGACTCATAAGGAATACAGCCTGCTCCTGTGAGCCAGGATGTCTGCTAGGCACTTCTCAGGAACATTTACCTTGCAAGCTCTTTCCAAGGAAGCTATTAGCATTGATTTCAATGTGCACAGTGGCATTGCTTTTTCTCTAATAGAACTTTATTGTTTGACACTTTGCTCACACAGCTTTTCTGCTTACGTGCATTTGTCCTAACAGCAAGCTGCAGACACAACAGGGGGAGCAGCCTTCCCCTTTTTCAGCACTCTCTGTGTATATACTGAATGAAACATAATATTCTTAATAAATAAATCATGCAGTGCAAGATATGTGGGGAGCAGGAACAAAGGAAGAAAAAGGCCTGACTGAGCCTGGCTGGCAAACTTCAGAGCATGCTGGCCCAGCGTCTTTCATCATTGAAGATTCATACAGCTACTTCTCAACCCTTCATACATATGCAGGCTTGTATTTGTGGAGGTTGCAAAGAAAATCCTTTCAAGTGTAAACAGCGTATAAACTCCTTGCTGTCTAAGAATATCTCTCAGAGGTGCAAACTGCCTCTGTGCTCACTGCCAGAATAATAGCTCTGAATATTAGCTCTTACACATGGCCAGAAGTATGGCTATCTCTAACAAGTGCGTGCTAGCTGTACCTCGCAATTCTGGTCCTGTCACAAAGTGTCACATCTACTGGATCTGAAACATCCATAGGCCCTGTCTGAGGGAAAAAACACATGAAAAAGAATGTATGTACTTTCCTGGCTGTGCATTTGTTTTTCAGAGCTGCTGAGCATCCACAATGCAGGGAGTCTTCCCTTCTGGGTACAGCAAACTGAGGGTGCTCAGAAGGTTTTTGCTTCCACACGGATGGCAGCCAAATGCAGTATGTGCTGCAGGCCAGGGAACAGGGAGCAGCTGTGCCATGGCACACTGTCCTGTCAGTGCTATTGTCACTGCCCCAGAGCCCCTTTCAGCGAGCTCCAGCAGGAGCAGCAGGTTCTCAGCACCCCCAGGTGTCCTGGCAGCTGGATGGGCGGGAGTGGCACTTGCTGGTAAAGTGGTGCCCGGGCATCATTTCAGAACAGGTCTTTCACAGAGACACTTTTGACATTTCCATGCTGTAGCTTTCACCATGTGCAGCAGTCAAGCCTGAGAGTATGATTTTGGGAAGAGGATCAATATGGTCTAAAAAGCAAGAAAACAAAACCTTTAGGACAGCTGATTGTTGTTCTGCTGATGTCCAATTTCATCAACCAGTGACAGCAAAATACTGTTCCACATTAAATGTGGATAGCTGGGAGAATGTTATGTCTCACTGCTCCACAGAAACCAATAATTAAATTCCTGATCCTTCTCTCTGAAGAGACTCTTTTGGGCTAGACCCAAAATTGCATTCTACTTTTTTGCATGTCTCAAACTCTCCTGCTGCTGGTTGTTGAAAATGAAGGTCAGACTGGTGTTTCTAGTGTTTTCTTGTGGGCTCTGCACTGATATCTGAAGTGTTTCTGTGTCCAGACTGCCCATGCTGTTGTTTCACATTTGTCCACCTGCTTCTGGTGGGTTAAACAATGTTCTTCCTATCATTCCTCCAAGTGTTTGGGATTTCTGATGGAAGAGGGATTATTAATGTTCATTACTGTTTTAAGAGTGACATTTTTACATTTGCTGGCATTTCCTTCCGTTTGCCAGTATTCCAGAGCCAAGTCAAACAGCCCCATCTCCTCTTGCCTTTCTTGCTGCTGACAGCACTTCCCAGTCCACCTTGTGGTCATGCATTTCCAGGCAGTGCTGTGCTTCAGCTTCGTGGGACAAGCTCACTCTCAGTCCCTGTTACAGGAACCAGCTGGGCAGCTTCTCCACCCCAAGCCCAGGCTGTGTGGCCCCCACACTTCCCTTTCTCATGGTGGCTATGTCGGCCTGCAGTGAGACTTCACCCCTGCAGGGGAGGAGCAGCCAGAGGATGTTTGTAACATCACAGCCACCTTTTTCAAAACATGCCTCCCTTATCTCTCAGCTAGAGAGCACAGGGTCCCCTGGGTGGGATAGTGCAGCAAAGCTGATCTGAGAGACCCTTTAATGATGTCTGCTTCTCCTTCTCTGCAACATCTGAGTCACCAACCCTTTCTCCCATCACAGTGATGGAAGCCAGGCTACACCAGCCACATGTCAAAGTCTATGCAGCATAACTTGGGGATTTGCACCCTGGCTTCCAGTGACCCAGCTGGGTAAATCTGGAACATGCACTTCCGTTGGCACCTCATAATGTAATGGTTTCACAGCCTCACCAAAATGTATGTGTTGCACTGAGGGAAAATTCCCGAATACCCTAAGTCTCCCAGGTTCCTTCACCATCATCTGCTCTCATATTTTTCTTTTTTTTTTAAGAAATGAGAATGTTTGCTATAAATGAGAATGTAGCCTTTGAAGCTGAATGTAAAAGAGTAATTTCCTATTGGATCCTGTAAGAATTTTGCGTAGGAAGAACAAAAACGGACTGTAAAAGATTTGTAAATAGTTGTATCACTCTGATTTATGTTGAAAACATGTTTTAGTTATAGCTACAGCAACTATAAAAGAGAGTCTGAAATACTCTTCAGACTTCCTATCTTTCATGAGAAGAAGTGCTTCACAACAAAAATAAAATGTATATACTTGCTCATATTTCACAGTGCATTTTCTAGAGAGGGGAGGAAGGTGACGTAAGACATTGTGCAAAAGAATCAAGTGTATGCAGATCTGATTGTGGCCCAGAATTATGTTTTGTGCCACATCAAGGGTTATTTTCTGCAGAGCAGTATTTTTCTTTTTAAATTTAAAAATATTGTACTGTAAGAAACATCTTCAGAAAGGCATATCTGCAACGGGCCTTTAACTTCCATTGAAGCCCACAGGAATGTCTGAGGACTGACAGTAGATTGCTGATCATGACCTGTTCTTCCTCTAGGTCTTTTTCTCGAGGCTTTCACTCAAGTCCTCACTGTCAGGCCTAAATTTGACTCAGCTGAACTATGGACAGGTTATCTGCAAAAGGAAACTAACCCTTCAGTAATGTTATTATACAGCCATTACATGATCAGGATAGATGGAGAGGGCTGAAGGAGCTGCAGGTAATAAGGGCAAAGGGCAGCAATGGATGATGGATAAAGAGAACGTGGCAGCAACGTAAAAGGCAGGAGGGAAATGAGGAGTCGAGGAGAACCGTGCTCCTTGGGCACCTGGGTGCATTTGCCTGCAGAGGGAAACCAACTACATGCTGGTAATGCATTGTAGGGATATTCTTGCAGAGCTAGTGACTCTCTCGTGCGAGAAATGGTGCTGAGAAGAGTCAGAAGTGATTGAGAGTCTCTGTGAATACTCTGCCAGGTCCAGAGGTGGGTACAGCAGCCACTGTAGTTAAGGGAAAGGGGGCTGTGCTGCTGTATAGCTACCCCAGTAACACGAGGTCCAGAGCGTGCATTCTACAGGGTGTGATGAATGTGGGGTGGGAGAGAAACTACAGTTCCTGCCAAGCCACACTGGGATGTGCTGTAAAGAGAGGTCGTACAGACGCTTGTATGTGTAAAGAGGAAGGAGTGGGGCAACACTGAGCTTTGCACTGAGTGCAGTGGAACACTGCTCATCTCGTGCCTTCCCATATCCAGCAGGCAGGACCTCCAGGACAGGGAGCGCTGCAGAAGGGCAAGGCCACCTTGTTATGGACAATCCTCGGTCTTAATTTCTCCTGCTCTGAAAAAGAGACCAGAAAGGAAATAAAACGATGAAATATGAGGGAAGCTACTTAGAAGAAAACTTTGTCATTTGCGCAAAAAAGACGGAGGTCAGTCATACAGAGCACGAACACACAGCTGTGTCATTACCAGCCTTTGGTGGTGCAGTGGTGGGACATTCAAGGTGGGGTAAGGCAGTCCCATCGGCAAGGCAGGACAAGAACCTTCTGGGAGAACTTGCATCAGAAAAGGCTACAGCTGCTGGGAACTGGGGTGCAGAGGTAATCCAGACTCCAAATGACAAAGTCCTGGAGAAAAATCCGGGAATAAGAGAAGAAAGGAAAGGTTAAATCCTTGAAATGGTCTGGAAAACGGGCATGTGTGCTATCACAAGGGCTGAGCCCCACAGCTGGCCCTGAGCTGTGGGCCTGGCAGGCAGTGTAGGCTCTGCTGTTTGCAGGAGGGATGTGAAAGGATGAGGAGGGAAGGTGGTGAGGAGGAGATTCAGAGGTCCAGTGGTGGCCAGGATGGGTGTCAGTCAGTTTCAGCAAGAAGATGTCAGAAGTCAGTGTGAAACTAAGCTACTGGAGGGCTGGGTGTGTTTACCTTTGGTTAAAATTTCAGGTGGCAGTTTTGCAGCTTCAGGCCAAATCCTGTTCCCCACTGAGGCCAAAGGCACAGCTCCCTCTAACTTCACTGACACCGAGGAGTTCACTTCAAGGGGGAGGAAGTGGAGTGCTTGGCTGACGAAAGATGGTAGCGCTGAATAGTGCTGGAGGAGTGTCCCTCACCCTCCCTGCTGTTTTCCCCTCTGCCCTGGAGTTCCAGCTGGAGCTGGTCCTGGCTGAGTCAGTGCAAGGTGCTCACTGGTGTCAGGCGCCGGGAGTCACTGCTTGCTGTGTGACCTCAGCCTCCAGGGAAGGAGGGGGCAGTGGGGGAGCAAGAGCAAACGCAGCTTGAATATTAAGTCAAAGTGACGAATGTGCATTTGCTCTCAGGCAAAAGCCACAAACCTCAGAGCTGCCTCTAAGGCTTTCACTTGAGCAAACCACAAAAATGGCTCAGAAAAATTTATACAGCTGCACTCTTGCCTTAGGATTTGACGTCGTTAGCTCATGTTCAGTCACTTGGTCCATAGGCTGGAAATGGTCAGCAGTGCCATGACTGTGGCATTTTGACAGGGCAGAACAGCATCTCTTGTCATCCACTTGCAGTATCTAGTCATTAAAAGTCTGGCTTTTTCTGCCCAAGTGTCAGAAAAGGCTTTGAATGTTGATTACTCCTGTCTAAAAAGACATTATTGCTTTTCTGTCTTTAATCTCAGGAAGAAAGGAAACAATTACATGGTCCAAAGTCTTAAACAATAGCCTGTAACTCAGACTGCCTTCTCAGTGATTGCAGCTAGTGTCATGACCCTTGAGAAATAACCTCAAACACCTTTTTGATACCAGTGGTCCATTTAGATGAGAAACAGGGCACCCATTTAATTTTTTACATCTCTTTCTACAATATTATTAATTTAGTGCCTTTTTTTTTTTTTAATTAAAGAGCACATGCTCTCTTCTGGATTCTTGAAAATGCAACAACACAAAGTAAAGGCCAGAGACCCTTGCCAAAATGCTCCGGCATTAGGAAAAGTTCACATCCACCATGGCAACTCCTTCCAGGGAGAGAGGCAGGAGGGCACCCTTTGCTGTTGCGGTGCTGGGCAGGCATTAAAATCAGGCAGCCAATGCACTGAGTTATAACCAGACTCAGTAGAGGAGCTGTTGAGATAATGCAGGTGAGCCAGTCATGGTAAAGTCACTGTAGCAAAACGGGACTGTCTGCCGAGCAGAAGCTTCACCAGAAGTAACTCAGCAAGCAGTGGCTGCAGTCGGCTGGTGCTTTGCACACCTTCCCTGCACACCAGTCTGCTCCCTGAGCAGTGGTCTGCTCTTCCACGTCCAGACACTGCTCATGGGGCAATGGAAGACCTATTTGTTATTTAGAGCAGCGCTTGTTCAGTCCCTTGCACCTCAATTACTTTCTGCAGAGACTGTATTGCAGCCATTTATACTGTTTTGAGCACTATAATTGTTTAGAGATGTGATTACATATGGTACCTTGGCCAGGAGATGCTGGATTTTTCCTAACTCCCTTTGAATGAATCTGTGAGTCTTGATTTCATTGTTTATATGTATGAGATATTCAGTAAATGGGTACATGCATGAGGAATACATGTGTGTGCCTATGCAGCTCTGGGTCTAAACAACCAAAATTTGCGCAACAACCATAAACAATCACTTAATCTAATGTTGCAAGTTTTCATTCTGTCTCTGTTTCTGTATTAGTGTTCTTTATGGATGCTGAATCTTTCCTGTGAGCCCTTCAAAGCCTGGGAATTGTGTCTCCTCCTATCTGCAGAAAAGCACCTACCGTGCTTTAGAACCTAGTGCCAGTAAATAAATCAAATAACAGCTTGCACCAGAGATCTGGGACTCTCCACAATTGTTTTTATCTTTGTGTGAATAATGCGTGGTGGAGAAAGCTGCTGAGCTTGCAGCTGCAGAGATTGAAGCCCTTTATTTACCCACTGAACAGATAAAACAAGGGTGACAGGAGAGCAAACTTCCCTGCATTGCCCCATGCAGGCTGGGACAAACCCCTTCCAGCAACAAGTCGGTCTCCCTGCTCTGTCTTTGGTGTTGTGCCAGCTGTGACAGTGGCTTTTTGTGATAGCAGCTTCTTATCACTGAAGACTGGCCACGAAAGAGTCTCACTCCCAAAGGTCAACAAACAGATGTGCATAAAAAGGAAACCTTACAAATGTTTGAGTAGTTCCTGATGTTTAATTGTACCCAAGGGCTGCGCGGTTGGTGTCAAGCACGTGTTCCCTTTCCTATAGCAGCACAAGGGTGAGAGGGCCACATGTAGCATCCTGACTGAAACAGGGCAACAAGATTAATGTTCAGACTGTGCTTATTAAGCAGAGAATCATAGAATCTTTTAGGCTGGAATAGGTATTCAAGATCATCTAGCCCAGCCATTAAACATGTTCACCACTAAACCACATCCAGACGCCTTTTGAACACTTTCAGGGATGGTGATTCCACCTCTTCCCCGAGCAGTCTGTTCCAATCTTGACCACTCTTTCAGTGAAGAAATTTTTCCTAATACCCAGTCTAAACCTCCCTGACACAACTTGAGGCTATTTCTTCTTGTCCTACCATTTGTGACTTTGGAGAAGAGACCAACCCCCACACCCTCCTTTCAGGAGTTACAGAGAGTATTAAGGTCCACTATGAGCCTCCTTTTCTCCAGGCTAAACACCTACAGCTCCCTAAACTGCTCCTCATATGACTTACTCTCCAGACACTTCACCAGCTCTGTTGCCCTTCTCTGGACAAACTCCAGCACCTCAATGTCCTTTTTGCAGTGAGGGGCCCAAAACTGAACACAGGAGTCAAGGTGTGGCCTCACCAGTGCCAGGTACAGGGGGATAATCACTGCCCTGGTCCTGCTGGCCACACTATTGTTGATACAGGCCAGGTTGCCATTGGCCTTCCTGGCCACGTGGGCACACTGCTGGCTCCCATTCAGCTGCTGTTGACCAGTCCCCGCAGGTCCTTTCCCACTGGGCAGCTTTCCAGCCACTCTGCCCCCAGCCCACAGCATTGCATTGGGTTGTTGTGATCCAAGGGCAGAACACAGCACTTCACCTTGTTGAACCTCACACAGTTGGCCTCAGCCCATGGATCCAGCCTGTCCAGATACCTCTGCAGAGCCTTCCTATCCTCCAGTAGATCAACGCTCCCACCCTGCTTGGTGTCATCTGCAAGCTTGCTGAGGGTGCACTTGATCCCCTAGACCAGGTTATTGATGAAGGTAAACAGGCCTGACCCCAACACTGAGCCCTGGGGACACCACCAGTGACCAGCCACCATCTGGATTTAAATTTACCACCACTCTCTGGGCCCAACCATTCAGCCAATTTTCTACCCAGCAATGTGTGCACCCTTTCAAGCCATGAGCATCCAGTTTCTCCAGGAGAATGCTGGCCTGGATGTGCAATGACTGGGATGCAACCACCAGCTCAGTAGATCCCGCAGTCACTGTGGCCATAGCCTGGACACGCTGCCTGTGTGGATTGCGTGCATCCTTCACGTCTCCCCACAGTGCCCGCACCCGGACAGCTCATGGCCAGGATATGGGGCTGGCTGTGCCTCTGCCTTGGCCCAGGACTTCTCTGTCCCGCAGGGTGCAAGCTGGTGTGTAAAACCATTTTCACAATCTTCAGAGCATATTTACTCTCCATGTTTAGCCCAGCTAGGAGATGCCTCCTTTGCCTGTAATGCTTTTGGCAAAGTAACCTTGCTGAATCCAACAGATACCTGATCCAGCCCCTCAGCTTGGCACAGGACGTCCTTGTCAAGCTTGAGCAGCATTATGCCATAATACCTCAGAGTGTATGTTTGAGTGTTTCACTGCACAGGGAGAGACTGCACAGAGAGTTCAGACCTTGCTGCCAGCCAGCAGGGCAATAAAATCAAGGCCAAGCAAACAGAAAAGAGGCTGAAAGAGGACTAAATTTTATTGAAAAAAAGCATTTCACAAAGAAAACCAGAATTATTTCAGTAAATTAGATGAAAGAACACACACCTATAAATAAAGAAGAAAATTGCAGGAGAGCAGTTCTTTCCAGAGGGATGAAATTTTCCTTTTTGCCCTCTGGTGATCAGTGGTAAAGCCACAGCATATTTCACTAGGAATAGCAAAGCATGCCTGAAGACTTCCTGAGAGACAACAACAATCTTTAACAATTTGCACTGGAGCAGCAGAGAAGGTCACTTGCTCTCTACACATGCTGGGGGTAGTGTGAGGGTAGGTCAGGTACAGGTCACAGATTTCTGTTTAAACAGACACAGGAGTCCCTGTACCCTGCAAAACTTGTGGTGAAAAACAGCCCAAATATTGTAGCTGTTATGCTTGCTCATAGGTTCCAGTGAGTAAGTATATGTATTATCTTGCTTTTGTTAGCTCTACACTCTTCACCCCAAAGCCTGATTTTGTGGGTGCAGAGAATTTCCTACATTTGAGCTGTACTCCAAACTCACCAACATCAATAGGATTTTGGGGTTAAATTCAGTTTTCAATGAATGAGCTTTCTATCACACGTTGGTTCTGGTTCTTCCCTTCAGTTTAAAATGCCAGAGAAATCAGTAACCACAGCTAAGTTAAGTTAAAAGACTGAAGTTTACCATTCTTACTGGATTTGCAACCCTTCTGAGAAGACTCGATGTAATTGTGAGGTATCTCCACTGCATATGAACACACCTCACGGCTGCACATCATGCTATCTGACTATGGGAGCATATGGGACAAAACCTTCTCAGGCTTAACAAATTTATTCACAGCAAAAGATAAATTATGTGCAGAATTGCCCTTTTCTGAAATAAAATTCCATAGAAAGAGGATTATGCATTTCTCTAAAGCTTCCCTTTTGAATGATGCTTAATATTCTATTTTGCTAGTGAGTAAGGTAAATTTCACCAATATGGCTTCTGATAACAAATCTGACCTTGGAACTCTCTACACCTTTAAAAGTGACAGATTTTCTGTTAAACTAACTCAGCTTTTGGCTGTGATTGAACCTTTTTTTCATGTAATTCAATCACAGGGCTTTTCTAAACATCAGAGCCTTACATGTGCTTTCTCGGTTTTGAATCCTGTAAGATAAATTTTGCTGCCACTATATCCTCATACTTTTTGGACTCATTTTCTTATGGAATATAGAGACTGGATTTATATTTTTCCTTCCCCACATTTTTAATGCACACCTTTTATTGTGAAGTGTTTTTTTGTGAAAATTAGATGTCTTTCCTTAAGCACGAATGGATAAGGAGGGTGGGGGACATTCATGTGAGTGCTCTTGATCACTTTGGCAACACAGTGATGCTAAGGCCTGCCATGCTGAGGATCCCTGCCCATGGGGCTCTGACCCCTGCCTGGGGCTGATCTGGCTGGGCCATTGCAGTCAGCCTGCTGCTCCTCCCTTCTAATTCCTGAGCACACACTTCTTACGGGACAGCCCCAGACCTTCATACATTGAGGGTTTTTGGGGAATTATCTCCACTTATCTCTTAAAAACCACAAAGGAAATGAAATTAGAACCAAATCCTTTAAGACATACAGAACTCTCAATTTTTAACTTAAGGAAGTCTATTCTCAAGCAGTTATTTGTTTACAGTGATTTAAAATGTTATGGATCCCATTCTCAAAGCCATGGAAATTTCGATTTTTTAGTAGCCCAAATCAAACAATTTTCTGGTGAACCTCTCCCTACCTCCCAGCTGAAGACAGTTTTGCTTCTAGTGAAATAATTAAAGGCTTTTTATTTTGTTGATTTTGATGCCAAAAGCATGTTATCAAAGGGCTGTATTGGCTGTACTGTACAGTTGAAGGCCAGTTCTGCAAGGATATACAAGATCCACTGTGAAATTTTCGGCTCACAGTGTGAAGGAACAAGGTATACTTGTAAGTGCAGCAGCTGGTACTTGGCATTTTTGCAGCTCTTTTTACAAGGAGTTGGTCAGCATTGAACAGGATTGCCTGGGAGACAGAGCAGCAGAATTACTGGGCTGGCTCCACGTTCCTGGATGGGGGACAGAACAGGAACTCAACAAGCTCAACAAAGAGTTTCTGTCAAGTTTGTTTTCCAATTTAATGATAAATGTCTCCAACTGCAAATCTTATGAACATGGGAACAGAAGCATGGAAAAATATAATACTTTTTGTACTTCAGGGACTAGCTAAAAACCGAGAAATTTAAGGACTCGTAAAGTCCATGTTCATGTGTCTAGTACACTTTTAGTTTCTCTGCCAATCTATGTGAAGGGACATTTCAGGCCCCAAACTCTTTTTGGGTCCAATTAGGCAGTGGTAATTTACTTGCTGCCACTGCTGTCACTTTCATTTTGATGCTTGTTTAAATAAATTCCTTTAAAAAAGTGCAGTGATTAGTTATCCAAGCCTAAAGTTTTTTGTGCTTTTGCTTTACGACAAAATAATCAAACGCCAAGCTCTGACCTGACTTGGCACTCCACATAGTGATGCACTAAAGTACACGTGCTCATCTGTAGAATTGAAAACATTTATTAAAGAAGGGGTCCAGGCAACATGCTGTACCCTAGCATGGTCAGGGAACTGTGACAAAACGGAGTATCTTGCCCTGGAGCTGACACAGCATCGTCCTCGGTCAGTGCTGCAAGAGGACGCTGGCCAGAAGGTGCAGCAAATACTGGAAGAAATAGTCTTTCCTGCCCCTGCCTTTGCTGAACATGTTTGTTATGGCCAGGTCCTGCAGGTACTGATGGTAATAGCAGCCTGTGACTTTAGTATTTGCTTTTCCCGTTGGGAATTTAAAACTAATAATATTTCCTGTAATTTATTGGTGCTAGTTTTCAGAACTGAGCATCCCGATGGGACAGTTAGGACCATGTTTTGAGGACAGCCTTGACCGACCATTTGTCGTCTCAGCTTGCTCTCGTTAACTGGTATATTTCCCCATTGAAGTGGATCCAGGCGCTTCACAGCTGTGTCAGCGTGTACTTTCAGAAATCACCCAGCAAAACGAAATCTTGTTCCTCTCCCAAGGAGGCATGGGGATGAAGTGGTACTGGATACACAGCAGACAACAACTGTGGGATGCCCACAACCCGCTTCCCTGCAGCTGACCACACCACTCTCCATGCTCTTTGATGTGAGATGCTCCAGCTGGCATCCCTGGGCTATGACTGCACTCAGTTATATGCTCCTGCTGTGTTCATATAACCCTGTGCTGGAGGAGGAGCAGAAGCCTCCTATGCCAACTCCTAAGCAAGATGCCTAACTCTGGTGTCATCTTTCCACTCCTGAGCCCTGCCTCTGGACACTGATATTCTCTGAAACCCAGGTCTTTAAGTCCTATGCACGAAACTATGTTATCCATGCACTACGAACAGAACAGACAGGATGATTAATCAGTGGATGAACTGCACTCATGGTAACACATCATATATAAAGGGTAAAAAGAGAAACCTGTCAGACATAAAAGAAAATACTTCTCAAGTGACTTTTATTAACTGAAAGTGCCAACAAGCTTTTAAACAGAATCACCTCACTCTAAAGCCTTTGCCGCAGCCTTTCATGCTGGCTGACATTGTCCTGGAGACATCCCTTAGGTGTCTTGTCATACCGTAAGAACTCTGGAATTAGGTTATTCAGGATGTTCCCAATTATCTCTGTTACTCTTTCTCTACCATTAGAGCAGCTCTGGGAGCTCTACAAAAATAGAACCATGAGAAAAAAATAATTGGGAACAAATTAACAGTGGAAGATGCAGCTTTGTGCTTTGAGGTGACCAATTAGAGGTTTCCGTTTTATCTTTGCATTTTGATTTGCTTGCATTTATCTTGTCCAGCTATCTAAACAGCAGATGCAGACAACAAACAGGAAAGCTTTTCTCTTTGACTCTTTGAGGTACACAATGCCTTCAAGTCTGCTTTGGCTACTTTTGCCATTTGATACAAGTCTCATGTCATTGGAGATGACCTTCTATTCCCTGTGCTACAGGGGGTTTAAAATCCAGGCCTGAATGTGGGATCCTTCCCTGTTATAAATGCTCCTGGATATGCCACCATGCAAATTTTATATAGTTTGTGAGTTTATGTAAGGTTTGTCTTTGCCTGTCTGGGTTTGGGCAGTGCATATGGTTTATGTCAGCATTTGTAAGGTTATCGCAAAGGTTATCTTAGCTAAATTATAGCCCTTTGTTTATCCATGTGGTTAGTTATGGTGCAAACAGCTGCACTGTCAGTAAAATCTTTCTGCTGCCCTCAACCCTGACCTGGAGGTACCGGACTTTGAGAGGTTACATGGCTTCATATGAGAGTTGCTTTGAAGGGACTGTGAATTAAAGCTGACATTTTACCTGAAATACCTGCCCCCAAATTAGCTGTAAAAAATCAGGTAACCAACAGAGGATGCCACTATGTCTTTATCTAACAGCTCACTGTGGTCAGTGAAGCTTCTCCTTGCTCTGGGAACTCATGCGTAACGTGTCCTAAAGATAAGAAAAACTGCAGTTACAAGGGAGTATCTGGAAGTACTTCAGGAAGGTGGGGGGAAAAAGCCGTTCTGCAGCATATGAACATGGTCTGGGCTTTTTTTTTTGTTAGGGGCTAACCTGCCTGCTGCTCCAGTGGTCCTGAAATCATGGTGCAGGGGTCTTTTTTCCTGTTGCCACAGAATATCTGCCATCTTTCCCTTCTGATTTCCCTCTCTGCCCACACTTAACTGTGAAATAAGAAAGTTCATGTTTGCAAATCGACACATTCAGCAGTCTCTCTCTTTACATGCATCCTGTCAAAGATGGGAGACTTGTGATCCACTTGAGGTAGTATTTTTTTTCTTGCTTCTTCTCAATTTTTCCTAAAATCAACAGCTAGATGAATCATCAGCTCCTTTTTTCCTGACCCATTGCATATTACCCTGCATTTTGCAGGGAAAATTCAGCTTCACGTTCAAAATTTCTGACTTTGACTTACCGTTTCAGTCTATTTATGAGGCTTTGTTCTGATCTGGACAGTGCCAGTTGGCCTCAAGCAAAAAATCAGTAAGTGAGGTAAAGTGGTGCTAATCTGCTGTGCCTCCCGAATCTGGCTCTCTGTGTATGTGAACATGTGCCTGTGTGTATGTCTGCCTAAGCAAGTGCATATATGTGTGTAATCTAGCCAAAAAGAGGATCTAATTAGAGCTAACCAAATAGTGGAAGCAATTTTTTGTTGAATAAATTATTCAGTGCATTTTGTCTTTGTTCACCTTATAAATTATTCAGCTAATAGTATTTGAATGGTGCTAGAGCTCGTAGGCTACTGCAGAAATGATCAGTCAAATAGCATATTCAGTAAGGAAGATCAACATTTGCTAAATAATGTATTTGGCAAATAATATTTATCCAGCCCTGGTTTTAATCGATCTAATGAGAAAGGCAGACAGCACATGGCACTCATGGACAGCTTGGCAAGTGCTTAGGGAGCTGATCCTTTCAGCTCTTCCTTCTTCTCCCCCAACACAAATGAATGTACAGAGTTTCCTGTTGGTACTGATGTGAGTGACCCAGCTGGGCACCCCACACATGCATACACATTCCCACAGCCAGAGGCAGATATCCAGGCCTTGGCACCCTGAGGTGGGCTGCCCAAGCGAGCCTGTTGGCTCACAAGCTTGCCCACTCCTCACTCACTTTCTTGTGTGTAGTTAGGTTTGGGTGTCTGGGCAGAAGCTCTGCCAGCGCAGAATGCCGGCACTTTTCCTGCTACTTTGCACTCGACTTATGTGGCAGCAAGGCCCATTGTCTTGAACTAGCATAAAAGGAAGGGAAAAAAAGAAAAAACCCAACAACCCACCCTCATTTACTAGACAGGAAGGTTGCTGGCTTACAAATAATTTATTGGAAAAGGAGGAGTATCTTATTTGCTGGAGGACCTGATTTCAGGGATATGAATGAATACATTTTTGTGGTAATTTTATGTCAGACATTATGGAGACATGCTACATATTTCCTAATTTTTAAGTTTGATCTTTTTGTTTCCTTCCACCATCCTCGCTTTTTCCTTTTTATGAAAATAAACCCCAAACAAATCCAAACTCTTTCTTTACACATGACATTTCTTCTTGTGCAGCCTTTCATCTGTAAGAACCGTTTTTCTTGGAAATGTCGAGCTAAGCCTTTGAAAAAATTAGATGTCATTGGCTGTGTGAAATGTCTTCCTTCTTTTCAAAGCCAAACCTCAAGGATATCTTGTTTAGAAACTTCACATCTGCTTTATTTAACAGTACCCAGGGCCACGCTATTCAAATTAGATTTTTATTGTATTTTGATGGTACTATTATTAATAGAAAAATATAAATAAATAAAGAGATCAATGCAGAGTGCCAGACACATTGCATAGTGGCTTATTTCTGAAATAGGCCCATTGGTGGGGACCCTTTGTAGGCTCAGGTACTACTTATTGTGGCTTCCCCTGGTAGGATCTGTCACATTCTTTCCAACCATTGCACACATATATAAATGCATTCTGCATACACTTTCATTCACATGACAGCTCAGCAGCCTGCCAATGTTTGAAATTATTTTGCCTTTGTTTATAAGGAAAGTTAAGAGTGGAAATTTTCAAGGCTAGGCCTTTTCTGTGTTTAGTGTTGTAGAAGAAGGAACATGAGCAGTGAAAAAAACTTCAGTAGAGAAGTCAACTGATAAAACAGGCTGTCCAGAGAAGCTGTGGATCCTCCATACATGGAAGTGCTCAAGGCCAGGTTGGATGGAGCTCTGAGCAACCTGGTCTAGTGGGAGGTGTCCATGTCCCCGTGGCAGGGGGGGTGGGAACCAGATGACCTTTAAGGTCCATTTCAACCCTAGCCGTTCTATGATTCCATGATAAAAACTACTCACTGGTTTCTCAGTTGCTAAAGAGGTTTTGCTGGATTTTTCTGTTTCCATCTGCAGGGAAGGTGTTGTTCCTTCACAGTGATGCCATTTGGCTCAAGGCTTTTTAGCCAAAAAAAGCCTCACATTCCTGGTGGTGAGGCCTGCAGGCCACCAGTGCCACTGCTGCTGTTCAACCTAAGCCAAACTGGTTTTAGACTGAAGTCACCGTAGTTACTCACGACGAAAGTTTGTAGAAATGTGGTTTTGCAGCTAAAATTAGTTTGTAATCAATTTTATGCAGAACTAATCACTCATGTTAATAAGCCCCTCCAGTCATGTTTAAATCAAGCTGTAAGACCTGAACCAGCACTACAAAAGGTTCCATAAAATCCGTCTGAGTTATCCCCCCATAGTGACTAATTATGTTAATTAATTCAAAGCCTGATTAAACAAAATTATGCTGAAACAGAAGCATCTCCATGAGTCTTCAGAAATGCTTCTTTTATAAACAAGGAATGAATCATTTGCTGGTGTGGAAATTTGGGGTTTATACATGTGTTTTGTTTTGGTTTTTAATTTAATCTAAAACGTGCCTATTTAATTTCTGATTTCATAACAAAACCCTGTGGCCTCAGGGCTTGCATGTCATGTGTTGTGGTAATGTCTGGTTTATTCCTGAAAGCACTTGGCTGTGCCAGCCTTTCCTCACAGGAGTGACTGAGCAGAAATTTCTAAAAACAGGGAGCACCAGAGATGACTCTAAGCAAACCCCTCAAGCCTGGAATTCCCTACTATTTCGGAAAGATTGGCTAAGGCATCTTGACCACTGAGGCTTGGTCATCCAAGCTAAAAATAAACACTCTTGTCTACCAGGAATCTACCGAACCATTTTTAACTCACTCCAGGGAAAATTAAGCAACTTGATGTTTGGATGTTGCTAAGGAGGCTCTGCGATGCTCTCACAGCCCAGGCTAGCGCAGCTTGCCGTGGCACCTCTGCTGTCGCAGTGTAACTCGCCACTCTGTGATCCTGCCTGTGGGGAAGCCGTGCTCTGTTAATTACTGTAATCAACTGTTGTTATAAAAGAATAAAATTGTCTTCCGGGCAGGCTGTGTGCCCCACCTTGCCACATCCATCCCAGGAACCTGTGTCAGCCCCCAGGCCTGTCAGCCCCAGCAGTGCTGCCAGCAACGCTGGGCTCCAGCTCCCCAGAGCCCTGCTCTGCCTGGCCACAGGCTCTGGGAGGCTCTGGGAGGTGCCCCATGCCCGTGGCCGGGGCTGCCCCAGTGTGTCTGGCTGGCCTGTTCCTGCCCACAGCCCGTCTGCCAGTCTCTCTCCTAATGGACACCCATGGGGAGCTCCCCTGGCTTCACAGCTGTGAACACTGAGAAGTGTTAGCAGAGAAATTTCCCAGCTTTCTGCAGCACTCTGTGAGAGCTCTCATAGGAACTATGAAAAACAGTGCCATGATTTTGTAAGCAAACTTTCTCTATCTTGCACCTGCAGATGTTGTGTAGTATTGTTATGATATTGTCTGGGAAAAATATTCTGAAAGGTTTTAGCCAACCGGTACGGGAGGCGGATGGTCGGTGACCAATGACCTTATGCCATGCTGGCAACCCAAGTTACATAAACTGATTTATAATTAAATAAATGAGTTATTATTGCTCCTGAACTTGTCGTGCTGTTCCTCGCCGTTAGTGCCGCTCACAGCGACACACAGCATCCTCAGAGCCCTAAGAGGAAAACATCCCTCATTTGAGCATCGCCTCGTTGCACGGGTGTGCCACTGACAGCCTTATTTCACTGGCTGAGGAGGTTTTATTCCCTTCAACGAGGGCGGCAAGTTTGTTCTAGCCCATGGGTAATTGGGTGCTAGTAGGGGGTGTGACCAAAAATGGCAGACTGGCATTTTGAGCTAGAATTAACTATTTCAGAAAGTCAAGGTTCGGCTAAGAAAAATTAAAGTACTGAGGAGAAAAATGAAAATACTGAAAATTAAAATTATTCAAGATCAAATAATTAAAAAGCAGTAAGCAATACTGTAATAACAGAAATAATTGAATATTAGTAGTCAGTCTGATTATGATTTATATCCTGTGTAGTCCTCTGAACAGAATATTATTATTTTTAGTCATGATTCCCTGTGTCTGAACATTTTAAACCCCAGAAGATGCTAAAAGACCTCAAATGCTGGATCAGAGGTGAGGTGAAAGCCATATGTAGAAGTATTCTCTTCTCTCTGGTGTATAACAAGAGGAAAAACAAGGAGAGAGACTTCAAGAAATAGTAACTGAGAGGCATGAAATGCAGGAAATTACTTAGGGTAGTGAAAGATATCAGGAAAGAAAAGATCATTAAAACCAAACCAGGTTGCTCCTAGGGAAAGAAGACAGCCTCTGATGATGGGATATGTGATTAGGTGGGATGAGGAAATCATCAGTGATGGGAGAAGATGGATGCGTTGGATAAATATTTCTGTTTTGCGGTTGGAAACAAATAATTTATATCCTTGTTTTAAATGAGAAAATATTTTCCATTAGTAAGCAGGGTGACTGTTGAAAAACTTGTAAGAGAGAGAAAAATTTTTATATGCACACCTTCAGGGAAGTTACAGGCCAGTACTGTAAGGGACCTGGCTGCAGGAGTCACAGGCCCACTGGTATCAATGCTGAGCAATTTCCAGTACCCGCAATTCCCCCGTGAAACAGGGCAAAGGCTACTTTTATGCCAGTAGCCCCAAAAAGAGGAGTGGATGAGTTATGCTTCTCAGTGCTGCTTAGCCTGACATTTGGCTGGAGTGAAAGAATGGAAAAGCTGATATGTGATTCAGATGATAAGAACAGAGGATGTGGGGGAGGGTAATTCATACCTCTTAACATGTGGGAAACCCAAACAGAAAAGTGTATACTTTTACTGCCCAAGTTTTAAAATTAATATTTTAAAAATTAGAGTGTGGAGAAAGCAGCTAGAAAATGTTTCACAGACTGGAGGAAATGCCTTGCAGGAAGAGACTCAGAGGTTAACTTGTCAGAAAAGAGATGGAATTGTGCCTGAATTAAAATGTATAAGTAAATTTACAGGGCTAAAATGGCAGACCCTAAAGGCTTACTTACCCTGGCAATGCAAGACAAAAAGAGAAACAATGGCTGGGAATGCACCTGACAGAAGGCTTACGTTTTTAACAGAGAGGATGACTGATGTGTGTGATGGATTCTCCATGTTTTTATGGCTCCAGATCAAGGCTGAGCTCTCTTTTAAATACGCAAGCTCTTGGGTTCAGTGCAGGGAAAAGCGGTTAAAATTAAATGACCTGTGGTATATGCACAAGGTGCCAGACCCAACAGTCTGTCTGATAGTCCCTTCTGGCCTTAATTTGTAGGCCATGCAAACCTGAAAGATAAATCTGGTCCTGTATAGGTTTTATAGATAAATACCTTAATATTTCTCTGTTTTATTTCCTGTGAAAACGAAGGCAGCAGGCGTGTGCAGTGTTCCCAGCCGGCTGGGTGACCCACGGGAGGCAGGAAGGTGTGTGCCGAGGCACCTCAGTGGCTCAGTGTGACCCATCACACGCTGCCCACGTGCAGGGGGGTCGAGCTCTTATAGGCACAGGGGGCCTGACTCTGCATATAAGCTGCCCTAAGCTGTCTCCAGGGAGTAATTCATGGACAAAACACTGAATCCAACCCATAATTCCTGTGGGTCTCCTGGGAAGGAAGGGCAGCTAGGGACAGGTTTCAGTTTGATTAAGCTGTCATAGCAGACCCTTTCGCCCCCAAGCAACTTCTTATTCATTGCAACCTCTTGTCTGGATAAGAAATGTTTTAAAGACATCCTAAAAGTTGCACTGCAGCATAAGAATTTGCCCCAGTATCAAGCCCAAAGCATCTCAAACACCTTGTTACCTGTGGACATCCATCAGACATTTCTTTTGACAATAGAAAAAGTGGAGGTAGAAGGAACAATGACTCCCATGCATGCATCCAGTACCAGGCAGGGGGAGAGCACGTGATGGTGCAGGACAGTGCAGACCCAGTGGGCCACATTCTAACCCAGGCATTTTGTGGTCTGGAAGGGAGCTGCAGAGGGCACAGTATGTCAACGCAGCCCCCTGGATAGCACAGGCACTCAGGCATGGGGGTAGGGTAATTCTCGGTGCCCTGTCGTTACAACACGTGGTTTGTTGTCAAGGTTTGTCTGCTCCCACTTAAGAGACTAAAAAGAAAAGGTTTAATAATCTTTTCAGACATTCTGCACTGTCAAAAAAGAAAAAGTTTCACTGCAAACTTGTATGTTGTCAGTTGCACAGCTCTGTGAAATACTTCACGTGGTAAAAGGTGCCTGAGAGGAAAGATTACGTGAAATGAATATGTGAGAAGAGGTGAGTAATCCCTCCAATTGACAGTTGATAGAAGAGCTTAACTGCAAAAAGGTTTGATGTATGCAAAGCAAAGGGCTCCATCCTTTGTGGTTTGCTGTTGCTACTGCAGTTAAAGTACTACCTTTTTTTCCATTGTAATCCCATGCTCTGCTTTTCACTCACATGTGAGACATTTTCCTTGGCCTGGATTCTTTGCCTTTTTGAATCTCTTTAGTATCACTTTACAAATCACATTCAGAGGTTCTTTTGGGTACAGTGTTACAAATATTGTTTATTACCATTCTACTGTGCTAGAAACTGTACAGAAACACATTGAACTACTAGGAATATTCTGATAGAATTCTAGGAATATTCACTTTCTCAGTCATATTCCAGCTACAATGCTAGAGGCAAGAGGCAGATTTTATGGAGAGAAATAACCTTCTCACAGTCTATTTTTCTTATTCTTTCCCTAGCTCTACTCTGTTTTGCACCTCTTGCAGCCATTTACACCTGAGTGAAGAGAAAGCGAAGTAAGTGTAAAATGCCACCCACTTTGCATGGGTGGAAATTATTGCATTTAATGGGGAAGACAGTGAAGGAATCAGGCTACAGGGACAGAGGTATCATCCATATATAGGTAACCTAAAGACCTTCACACCAAGACGTGCAGATGTGAAAGTGCTAGCAAAGACTTCTGGAGAAACAGTTGTTGAGACCGCAGGACTCAATCTGTACTCATGCAATTATGACCTGTCACATTTCACCTCTGTGGTGCTATTTTTTTACTGGTTTAATGAATTCTCAGCCTGCAATGGACAACTATGATTTTATTATAATTTAACCATGATATTTTTTTTTCCCAGCGGTTTTGATTCTGAGCATGAAAATTATGTTTGAGGTACACTTTCAAGTTCTGCATCCTGGAAAGTTCCTCAGCCTTGATCCAAAGGTACAAACTGACCAACTTACTTGCTGGTAACATAATCAGTGACCCTTGCTCTTAAGCACAAATTCTTCTTTTACTTCACATAGTGATCTTTGCAGTTTTCCAGATTCCAGCAATCAGATTTTGTTAGGCTTTTGTTGGCCTCACATAAGAATTATCCCTACTTCAGTCTGAGGTGTTATTGTAGCCTAAACCTACTGTAATTCAGTAGTAAATCACGCCCGTGCAGTAAGAAAGGATGTGTCTATCACACTAATATTGTTTTCTTCTGTCAGTCATGTGCCATGTTAATGTTCCCTTCACATGTTGTTTAGATATGGTCATTTTTTTACAACATCCCACTATTAATGTTAGAGGGAAGAATAAGACAGTGCACTCATTTTATAACTTGTTTAATTCCTCATTGAAGAGCTTGACATAATTGGGAATGACTGCAGGTCTGTTGTTATAATTAGAATTTGTTCTCTAGCCCTAGGCTTTTCCCCTTCAGGGGGGTTGATTGGAGTCCTGGGAGGCCTCACTTCTCAGCATGCTATTTCCTGAAGCCTCTTTCATCCCTGCTGCTAAGTGTACACTGAGTGACTTGGAGGGTAAAGCGTGAAGCCTTGCAGAGTCTGCAGAAGCAGAGCAAATAAGTGATCTGTGCCAAGGCAGAGATAGACCAAAGCAAGCTTTCTATAGGCAGTAGAGCTGCCAGGATTTTCTGCCACAAAGTGGCATATCATCTTCTGATGTACATTGTGGCAAACCTCTGGTTAGGAGCTACTGGGAAAATATGATGGGAACAAGAGAGGGAGGAGAGGAAAACAGAAAATGTTACAAAAAAGACACAACTTTCAGATGTCTGCAGGGACAGTTTTCTGCGTGTGCAGAGAATTTCTCAGACTCATTTTTCTAGGCCTGGCCAGAGCAAATCCATTGGGTCGAAGTGCTGCCAGAATTACCATCAGCATATCATGGTCAGCTGCGCCTGGACTGCAGGAGAGGAGAGGGGGGAGCAGGCTGGAGTGTAGGCCTGATACCATCTCTTGGGGCACATTCGCAGGAGCGTTTCTGCTGCAAGTCACCCAGTTAGTCACCCCTTATAGGAACAGGGCTTTTTGCACTACAGTTGAACTTGAGAAACCATCTTTTTATAGAATTTTGTTTTGGGCTGGGAGACACTGAGGCGAATTCTCAGCTGCTGCAAATTAGCACCGCTGCATGGTCTTCTGTTACACCAGCTGTGGGCTAGGCCCTTATCAGAGTTTATTTACAGAAATGGGCATGATCTTTTGCTGGGATAGGCAGCAGAGAGACAAAAGATATGCCTGTTAGTGTGTTAGAGTCTCTTTTCTCTGCTGAAGTACACACAGGTGGTGCAGGCAGCCATCAGTCATCTCTGAAGTGTCAGGTACCTCTGCATGCTGTGGTCAGAATCACACATCTACAAACCCCCTCTGTCCCAGGCACATCAGTGAGTCCCAATGTTATTACACGTGCATGCAGCAAGCCCCCCACAGTGTGGCATGCATGCCTAGGTGCTTGCAACACAGGCTTATGCACATGTACATCCAGATTCCAATACCCACTCAATAGAAAGCCTTTCAGCTTCACAGAAGTATATTTCCTCTGAAATTAGAGAGGAGAAGCAATTATGATGGGCCCGCTAGGATGTCTTGATCCAACCCAAAACTTCTTCAGGCTCTTCAAAATATTTTGAGGCTGGATACATCACCCTTTCTCTGCTTCTCTCCTTTCCCTCTTGCACAAGCACAGACATAACTTTTTGGCGACTATAAAAATCCCTCCACCCAGCTCCAGGAAGTCTAGACTCTGTGGAGTTGCAATGTGCCTTATTGATCTGTCAAGGCATTATATCTGGCTGTTAGATTCACACGTACTCTTCTGAGATTACCTAAATTGCTCTGCAAACTGCTAATAGGCAATTTCACAGACACAGGTGTCCAAAGATAACAGGAAAAATTCAGAAAACAGAGTTTAGCTAACTGATCTGTGACTGCTGAGAGCTTGTAAAGCTTTTAAAATGGGCAATGAGTGAAAGCAATTGGTGAGGAGCTGAGGCAGCCCAGGTCTCTCAGGATATAATCCTTACACCTCTTTACAGTTGATTATGTGTTACTCACTGCAATAACCTGGTATTACTTGCTTGGCCTTTGTTCTTTGACCAAAGGCAGGGGGTAAGTCCATCACGAACTGTCCTGTACTTCCACGTGAAATTGCTGGATAAAGATGCATGAGGAGCTACACGGCTGAACAAAATAACTTCACTTCCTGTGGTGAAGCCTGCAGGCTGAATTTCGGGGAATGACTGACATTTCCAGCAGCTCCCTGAGATCTCTGGGGATCCCTGGAAGGAAAAGTGTGCTGAGCCATATGCTTCTCCAGGAAGCAGCCCAGGTCATGGTCTGTTAAAGACAGAACCATTGTCCATTGTGATTACCTACACTCTCAGCTGCACTTTGGAAACCCCTAGGAGTGAAAATGTCAACCGTGAGTGCTGATGGGGAAACAGATGCCTCTCGTCATTTAAATATAAGTTCACGGTCCCTATGGGAGAACAATACGTGAATCTCTGGGCAACACTTGCATCCAGAGATGGACCCTGAACTAGGATCTGAGCAGGACTTCCTGAGGATAGCAAGGAGCAGCAGAAAGCCCAGCCAGTCTCAGGGTTAGGCACTCTGTGAACTCCCCCAGGCCAGGATGGCTGTGGGGCTGTGTATGGTGTTGGCAAGCTGTGCCTGTGCTACAGTGGAAAGGTGTGCCCACAGCTCATGCAGACATGTGGAAGCTGTGTATGAACTACCAGGGAGTCATGGCAAGGCAGAGTTCAGTGACAGCCAAGCACCAAAGAGCTTCTGCATGGGTTTTGCAGCTGGCTTGGAGCCATGTTGCCAGGTGTGGGAGTGCCTGAACTACCTAATTTCACTCCAGCTGTGTACAAAATACAGTGATGCTTTTCAGACATGCCCCACTGCATGGTTGTGTGCTGTGGTGCCCATGCTGCTAATTTCTCCTCTTGGTCAAATAGAAGGCAAAGCCCCTTGATTACAACACAGATTCACAGATGCAAAGAATTTTTCAAGCCTAAACTGAAGTCCAGGGTCATATATCTCCATCTGCCCTTTTATTCTCCAGGGAATCTGTTTGCCTCTAACTCATTGACTCTGAAAAGCTTCCAAAACACATTTCTTGGCAATGCTTGGATCTTCCCACCAGAAGGTCATTATCTTTTCATAAGAATAAAGGGAGGCACAAAACGCCCTAATTCCTTGGCAAATAAACAGGCTCCATCAGACATGTACTCTTTTTAATGGCAGAAAGGCAAAGAAAAAGCTGTTAAAATTTTTTTTCCCCAACTTACAGGACAATTTGTCTCCCAGGTCTCCTTTCCTCATCAGTAGAAGCTCAGAATAGTGGCTAAAGTGAATGAGAAGGTTGTCTTAGTGGCAGGATGGTCTTTACATTGTCCTGTCTACTGCGTCTTGTTCACGCTCCTGGGGTGAAGCTGACCTCTGCAATTGCCCCTTTAGGCCAAATGGGGAGGTACCACTGGACACTGGATTTTTCCCTTTACCCTTTGTAATGCGAGGCCTGGCCAATTTCCAAATCTCATCTGGGAGTTTTACAGAAGGCACTGAGGACACTGGGGCTGCCTGTGGTTGCTACTGCTCTCTTCCTGTGGCACACAAAAGCTGTGGCTTTTGTTCTCTGCTGTTGGTCTCAGGCTTGTTACAGAGCCCTGGAGAGCATTTTGTGGCCACGGGCTGTGGGGTGGATGCTCTGGACACCAGTCAGAACTAACCGTCTTCCTGTGGTTGTGGTGGACCGAGCTTGTCCTGAGACCTTTCTAATTCCAACTTTGCTGTCTGGCGTGGCTCCTGGTATAACGCAGACCACAACATTTCAGCCAGTAATTCCCACCAGAAGGAATTACTCTTTGCTCTAGCAACAATCCTAGAGAGCCCTGGCATAAGGACTTCAAGTGAGCGCTCTCTGGCACCATGAATTTTTGCTTCTTCCTTTATTCATTAAGAAGATGAGAAGTGCAGGGGGATGGTGATCAGTCTTTCTCCCACTGCCTGGAGGAAAGCAAGGTAGAAGCAAAGCCCTCTTGGGCAAGGGGAGAGGGCTGCCCTATGCCAAGGATTGCAAGGGATTGGTGGGGCTATTCATTACAGCTGATCCCAAATGTTGTATGTGGGATCCTGGACAGGATATTTATGCCATCATTGCATGCATGTCTTCTAGGAACTGGGCAGGCCAGGTGCTGAGGCCCAGTTTTCCTTCCTGCTGGAAGCTCTGTAGAGTCCCTCACTTTTGCATGGGGCACAGGAGCCTGTGGTAGGTGTTGTATATTTTGCACCCACCAGTTCATCTGTACTTCCTCCAGCCCCCTCATATCTAGCCTTCCCTAGGAACAGAAGACTTAGAAACAGGGACATGTGAATCCCTGCCAAGCAGAGATCCAGCAAGTGCTATTTAATGCTTCGCTTTACCCGCCCTAGCCTTCCTTCCTCCTCTGCTCTTCAGTTCCTGCTCGCTGTGAAGACAGGGAGGTTATGCATGCTGCCATCCCACACAGTTCATCTCTGCATCCCTCTCTCATGTATTGACAGGATCTGACATCCGCCCTCTGAGGGCTTTCCCCTGTGGGCAGCAGAAGTGTAGAGGAGCAGCACGCTGTGGTGTTCAGACAGGAACTGGCAACAACAGAATGCAGGGGAATTCAGAATTAGGCATCTGCAGCTCTGATTTTAACTCTCCCTAGAAGTTTTTGCTACATTAGCTGGAACCTGCTATATTTAGAGACGCTTTTTCATTTCATTTGTTTGAATATCAGGTGAGCACTGCCACTGAGAGGTAAAACTACAGACTGGAGCTTCTGTTGAAAATCAGGAATGATTCTCAGGGCAGCCGTGAGCCATACCTTCAGCTACCACCCAGCACAGTTACACCAGCTGACAGTCTTGCCCAGAAGCCTGGATCCACACCCATTACATGGGCTGAGAGTTAAGGGCTGCCCATTTTGTTGGAGAGACAGCTAAGACTGCAGCCAGGATGGACTCCTACATGCTCGGGAACCTGGGGCAAGGTGAAGGCAAAACCCCTTGTCCTTAGACTGTTGTTGGATGAGGCTTCACTGAACCCAAGGATCAAAACCAGCTGAGTAACATCAGTATAAAATAGTAGACTGAACGAGAGGATAGGAAGATTTGCCCACTGTTGTGTGAACAGAGGATAGGTAAGAACTGAGAGAAAGAAAGATGAGGAAGAGAAAAGCTGAACACTTTTTTTTTTTTTTTTAACACATTTGACCCTTCAGATGTCTTTGTGTGACTCCAATTGTCTTGTGTGATTGTTAGGTGTGTTTTTATGAGAAAAACTTGCATCATTAAACGTTGCCTGAAACAGCCTAAATAAAGCCTGGTAAAAGCTTGCCATTGTCCAGTTAAACAATAAAAAGCCCAGATGGTTGAAAAGAGATCTGTACTTACGTAGACTTAAAGATGAGGCCTTATTCTGCAGAATCAGGTTCTGTTCCCAATAAACCCTAGAGTTTTTGGGAGTCAGTGTGTTACTCCACATATCTGCTTTTTTGAGAACAGATAATTTCGCTATTGGCTCTTTCAGGAAAGGTGCCGGAGGCATGGTGATCTGATTCCCTCTTTCTCATTGTGGTTTCTGTAATCTCTATCGGAGTTAGAGATATCAGTGCTACTGACAGAGGCTGAGAACCAAGGGCACTCTGGCTTATCTACGCAGCTTTGGTCAGGCAAGGTTTGTGGAGAGCAATGGCTCTTGGAACTTGCTAGACCAGATACTGAAAAAGTGTTGGAGAAGACATTTTGGAGATGGTTCCCTGCCAGCACTGCATTGCTCTTACAGGGATGTGGGTACTTTGTGGACCTTACACCCTCACACCCGCGTCAGCAGAAAGGACAGCTAGCCATGTGGCCAATATACCTGCTGCCTCTGGTTCCACCTGGTCTCTGTCTCCATGTGTGTAGCCTCTGGTAATCAGGAAACCATGTTCCTCATTCCTTTTGTAGGCATGTGCATTGCCTCTCATAGGACCATAGCCTGGCAAAAGCCCTCCAGAAAACGGGGATGTACCCCTTGTGTTGCCAGAGTGAAAATGACATCCTAGTGCCACATCATATGTTTGCTGATTTTCTTTCTGTAGTGGTTGCAGATGCTGAAAAACAGAGAGATGCTCTCTTTGGGGAGCTGCCTACAGAATTCCCACAAAGCAACCACTGGGAAGTGGAGTGGGAGGCAGAATGACAGGCAATAAACCCTTGATACCAGCCCACAGTGCACCTAGGCATGAACACTGGATATGTCCTCTGGTTAATTCAACAAAAACATTCCTGTATATCCTCACATGTGATCCATACCAAATCCAGGAGAGCTGGGAAGGCACAGGTCTGGAATTAGTACTTGTGGATGTCCCACTTTGGGAGACTGCATAATAGAGGTAGCTTGGGGGACCCTGACAGCTTTGAGGAATTGCTGTGTGCTGGCTGTGTTCCCAGTAGAAGGATTAGCTGCAACAAAATGACACCAGACTTATTAATTAAATTAAGATCCTTTCATTCTTTTGGGGCAGGATTTTCAAATCCTGTGCTAACTGTGCTCTCACCAAGGGTAGTCAGGTGTTGTAGTGACACTTTCAAGCAGAGTAAAAGCCTTTAGAGAACTGACTTTCATTCTGAAACCCTTTAGCAGGTATGATGGGAAAATGCAGTGGATCTTGGAATCCAATGCAGCTCATGGAATATCTGCAGCTGCACAGGCTCTGTCTGCTTCCCTACATGAAGCAAAGTCAGTTTTGGGGCACACCTAGACAGGAGAACCCTAGGAAGCAGCAGAGGACTTGGGGTGCTCCCCAGATAGCTGCTGCTCCAGGAAAGGGACATAGGAGGGATGTTCCAGTTTTAAGATGTGCTTTAAGAACATGATACAAAATGTTCTAGGGTGCATATGACATTAAAGATATCTTCATGACTGCATCCTGTCCCTCTTCCAGTTTGCTTAATCCTGTCCTGCCTTTTTGAAATGTCACCTGCCATCTCAGTCAATGCACAGGCCCTCCTCACTTCCTATCCCAAATTGTTCCAGAGCCTTGCTATCCCCTGGTAAAGTGACACTGCAGTTTGTACTAAAGATGTGGAGTACCTTCCTTCCCTGTCATTTCTTCCATGAGCAAAAGGTCAAAGCTATCACTTCTGTGACTGGGTAGGAGGGATAGTTGTGAGTTGAGTCATCCCACAGGCGCAGGGTGTCCTATAGATCCCCTATTGTCTTGGGAGGGCAGTGAAATCCAGGCCGGCAACCTCAGGCTTGATGCAGCTTTTCCAGTGCTGTTGATATTTAAGACAAATGATTATTATTTCAGAAAAGAGGAGGTGATACTTACCCCTTCCATTTATCAGGAAGGCTGACATTAAAAAGCCTGAGGCAATTGGGAATTTTTCCTGAACTGGGAGCAGTTTTTTCAAAATTACAGCTGAATTCTTCTCTGCCCTGTCTGACATGTCATGGCACCCCATTGAATTAATTGGTTTTCAGGATTGAATCTGGCCTGGCAGCCTTCACACAAAGGCTATGGAGAAAACAGAGCTGCCCCCTTTTTTAAGACTCCCACAATACAGGATCTTGATGAAGTTAACAGCTGGCAAATGCAGAACGTGGAAAAGGAAATACTGCTTCAGGCAGCACTGTCATTGTAACCCTTGGAATTCAGGGCTGCGGGAGGCTCTTGCAGATAGATGTTTTCTCAAGGACAGCAGCGCAACAAATGCGACAGTCAGTAACAAAAGCTCAGAGAGGAAAGCAAGACCCAGCAGGGGACAGGGAGGAATTGCCTTTCAAGCATGGCACTGAGTGACCAGACGGGTAATTTGGGAGGTTGTCTTTCCCTAAGTACTCAGGAAATCTCTGGCAATGGGAGGCACTGCAAAATTGTCATTTTATAGTTTTGCACAATGTGTCTGGTCAAAACCTGGAGAGTTTTAGTTTCCAGAGCCAAAAAGAGAACCTGGGCCAATTTCTGATCCTTTTTATGTTCTGGTAGAAATTTCCATCACACACGCAATTGATCCTATGGGGTCAAACCCTCTGGCAATGAATGTCCTCATAATTTAGGTTATATCAGCTAAATATGCAACTAAATATCTAAATAGCAAAGCAAGGCTTATGTGATTGCATTTCTTTCCACGCATTTGTCTCTCAAACTTGTCCTCTTCCCACAAGAAACTTTGAGCCCATTGACTAATATCGCCAAAGTTTACATAGGGTAGAGATCAATTACATTCCCATCATTTTTGTGGAAAGTGACTATTCAGGAGGCAGTGAGTGTCCTATGGCATGCTTACAATCAGTGCTTTTGGTGAAGACAAAACTGCAGTATGATTTTAATGCTGTCTGTGCAATTCTGCCTGCTGAGTGGATGTGGTCAGGGTCCATCTGGCCCACATGCAGTATGGGATCCCTGGGGCATCTCAGTGGTTACTGTACATGCAAGATGCTGCACAGGAGCTTCAGCTCAGGTGTGTGAGTGTGGAGGGGGAATTGAAGCATTTTGGAGGTGGGAGAGATCAAAGGGAGCTTGATGGAGGGGTTACTGCAGGGAAAAAGTATGGCCACGAGGCATTAACTTTTAGGAAACTGGATTATGTCACTGCTCAGAGTGACTTGCTTTGTTTTCTGGATAACACAACTCTCAGAAGTGTTTCCTCTGCAGAGTGGTTTGTTTCCAAACTTACACAACTCTTGATACCAAAGGGGAATTTGTGCGAGTGCCATAATCTTTGTCCTTTGGAGTGTTATATTTAATCACAAAGACCTGATATAGATGGCGGATGTGTGGAATGAATGGGACACCATTTCAGCTCACTGGTAATCTGAGTTGCTGTTACTTCACCTGTTCGAGTGCCATTTTGTTGTACAGTTTAATTCTGATTTTAAAGTTGCTTCCCATCTATGTAATGCATTTATTTCAGTAAAATTATCCCTGCGTTACACCAGGGACTCAGGCGCAGCATTTAGACCATTCACTTTAAACTCATCTCAGTAGAAATCATGTATAAATTCCACTGAGCCTGGGGACTCTTGCCTTAAGTCAGTGGTTGTTTCCTACACACAAAGCAGGCAGGAAACATTAACTTTCTGAGAACATTTTGTGATGACCATAGGTAGATGCAAGTAACAGGTCGTGGCAGGCAGAAGTCAGAATCAGATCTGACACCTTTAATAAATACATAATTGCTATTTTACAGGAGGCATCACACAGCACTATACCAAGAACAAGAAACGTGCATTGAGTTTCCAAAACCTTAGATCAGCTATTTGCTGGAACTCAGTACCCAAATTATATGCTGCTGTCTTGGGTAAGGGCACGGTGGGTATTTCCAGAAGTGCTTCAGGACCGTGAGTCTCACTGGGATATGTGCATAACAGAGTTAAGTGCATGAGCAGCTGGGAGGTCTTGGTAGGCAGGTACTTGAGAAGTCACAGCTCAGTAGGACTCTGCTACTTCTCGGAAATTGCAAAGAGGTTGAACTTGCAAGTTCGAAGAAAGGATACTTCAGTTGTTGCTCTCACTGCAAAATCTACATATGAATACATTTAATTTCTTTTAGGAAGATATTTCTTGCCTGAAAAGGGAGAACTGAGCTGGATTTTGGATGTGCCACTGTCACGTAACACAGCGGGGCTCAGAGAAAGGCTGGTTAGTCCATGTGCACAGCACGGTGCAGTACAGCAGTCAGGGTCCTGTGACCAGCGTGCCCCAGGGGTCTCCCAGTTTGTTATACCTTGTTTGCAACAGGAGTGTTTTGGTCCAGGTGCAGGTCTGCACTGGCACAGCCACACCACCTGCTGAGGGACGTGGTGTCACCTTCCTGAGAGCATGAGAGGGAGGGAGGGGAGGATGAGGGCAGCCCTTTGAGCCTATAAGCTATTGCTGCACGCTGTGGATCATACCACTGGTCTGAGAGACAACAAAAGTAATACACACAGCACTTAAATGCCTTAAACACGGCTCATGTTGAGCGCTCTGCTGTGCATCCCAGCAGCATGAGATTTGCCAGGTAGCCTGTAATTGTATAAAATTTAGTTTTTTGTAGAAATCAGACAGAAATGGGTAATTACTCACAGAAGGAGGTCATAATTGCCTTCACTAACAAGTAAGGACAGACACTGTTGCCTTTAGCCCCACTTTAAAAGGACAAAGCAAAGAGCACTTGGCAGCAGGAATTTCCCATAAGGAAGAGGTGCTTGGTATTTGACAGGGTAATTGAATGTTTAGAGGAACAGGCTGACATGAAAATACACTTTCTTTTGTGTGGCTCAGGAAGACCAATCTTTGACAACAGCCGAAGACGCAGGATGGAGGACTGTCAGGAGCCAGAAAAAGAATGTGGTGTAGACAAAGTTCTCATTTGTGTTTTGGGTGCCACAACTTCCCAAGGGGCTGTGATGTCCACCTGGAGTTGCCTGGCAAAGATGTCCAGGGCTCAGAATACGTGGCTTTTAAAATCTTTTAAAATACTGACGTCCCTTTGCATAATGTTCCCTCCCAGCCTGTGTCCATTACATCCCATCCAACAGTCTTTGTTTTGAGCAGTTTAGTGATGCTGAGCAATGAGACGTTCTGTGTCTTTTCCTTCACATGATCTCCAAAGGGCCTTGCAATTCATTGTGCAGCCACCCTCACTGTTAGTAGAGCACAGAGTGAAAGAAGCACGTGGGACAGGAGAAGGGGACTTTTGCTGCCAGGACAGACATGGAGCTGGCAGAGGAGACCTCCCTCAAGCCACCAAGGGAGTGGTGGAGCTGGCCTCTTCAGGACACTTCTGTTCCCTTCAGGCAAGAAAGAAAATTTTGAGATGGGGGTTTTTAAATAATGGTCTTGCCCCACTCCCTGCTCGCCTCCTGTCCCAGTACCCCCTCATCTCATATCCTGTGGGTTAAGGATACAGCATTTAGATAAAACGCCCCAAATTTGTCTCTTTGCAGCAGGTCTTTCAAATGTTCCATCTCCTCATGTCTCAGACAGTTCAGGGTATTTACACAAAGGGTCCACTAGCCATGGAGAGAGGCTATTTCTTGCCATCCTGCTTTTGTTTTGAATTTTGTGTGGACGGGGACTGTGTTGTCAATCCATTAATTGTCACAAAGTTAATGGCTTGGATCTACAGGCCACAGGCTTAAATTTCTGGGAATGAGATTTACTGCAGACTATCACATGAGGATACTGTGACAATCTAGTTGAGGTTTAAGAAGAGCAATCCTATTAGCTTGAATTGCCAATAGGGTTCAAAGCTCTCTTTCCTCTTACACAAATGCCTTGGAAGCAAACTGATCACTGTCCAGGTCTATCAGACCATGAAACTAGATTAGCAAACTGGTGCCTCTGTGGCCAAATGACAGAGCAGCTGAGGCCGCTGTACACAGAGGAAGAGAGAGAAGTGGGGAGATTATGCAAATATGTGGCAAATAACTCACTTCATAGGATACAATTAAATAAAAGTGAAGGTACAACAGCACTACCAGCTGAATACAAACTCACTTTCACTGCAGCAAAGGACACATTCAATGTCATGGCCAGGAGAACCACCTCAAGAATGAACAGCACCCAAAAATTTGTCTTCACAGCTACCAGCTTTTTTTGTGGTGCACAAGCAGAAGAATGTAGACCCTTTCCTACCAGGTATGTGCCATACACTGAAACAGCTGGCCTTTTATTAGAGTTTAGGAAATAAACTGACCTGGAGAGAGGAGAAAGAATGGTGATTGATGGTTATGTGGTTGGTACTAGCCACATCACTAATATGACTCTAGTGGTCTGAATTATTGTTAGGGCTATGGGAACAGGGCTTTCTGGTGCTGTGCAAGCAACGCAAACCATGGGTTCTTTGCCAACAAATATTCTTGTTTAGTCCCACACACCTTGAGGGATACTTCAAGCTGATAGATGGATGTGGCTTATGTAGAAAAGATGATGACTTGCATCCCCTTGGAGTGGGACGCGTATCTGGCATTCAGCTCTCCTGCCCTTGACTTAAAACTGATTTATAAAAAATCCCAAGACAGAATTTAGTCCTATGGCAAATTAAATATATCATAAGGAGCCGAAGCCCTGTGTCTCCTCTCAGAGGAAAAATCTGAAGCAAATCATCCTGCTGGCCCCCCACCTACTGGGATTGCAGTAGGTTGTAGGTTTGGTAAAGACCTAACAGGCTTCAGTAGTCAGTTAGCACCACTTGGTTCCTCTGTGGATCAGACTAGGTCTAGAAGTGGGGATTAGTTAATAAAGTAATGCCAATTTTTGGCTAACTGTCCATGTTGGCAGGTAGTGTTTGGGTACCTTTGTGCAATTAGCCAAGTTATATGCATTTCATTTGTTGGGTAGATGCTCTGAGGTTAAAATCAATCCTGACCAGGTTGTATTGATAAGTAGGATAGTCCTGGTAAATACCAGCAGAGTATTCTCAAGATGTCTGTACTTCACTCTGCAAGGCAGAACTTTGCCCTGTGCCCCTGATTATTCCTTCTTGCAAACTTACCACAGACTACTGATTTTGATAAAAACTTCAGCTCTTCTTCGTCGCTCAAATGCACTGTCTTTGCATTGAAACATACAGAACATGCTTTAAAATGGGTGAAAAATCTTCAACAGTTTCAGTCCCTTGAATCAGCCGAGCCGTATGATTGACAGATCACAGGCATTTCTCCTTGGCAAGACAGTTTGCTTACTTGATAATTCACCAGAGCTGGAATTTCCTTCCCTCACAGGTCTCGCCCACAGCCCAACCTTGCAGCCACAGCATGTGCTGTTAGCAAAGGGAACTTTGCTCCTCATTTTCTTCTGCCTTTTGATGTTTCTTACTGTGAGCCAAGAATATGAACTCTTTGGTACACACAGAAATGGGGGAGATACTCTACATAAAATTATACATAAAAGTTGGCAGCCAAGACAACCAGTTAAGTAGAATTAATAGTCAATACCTTATTGATTACATCTTATACCACAAGTCCCCAAGCAGTATTACTAAGATTTTCCAGTTCAGTAGTTGTTAGTCTGTTTCTCTTTCCCCTTTTTTGTTTTGATTTGCTTCTGATCTAATCATGACTGGAAGTAAGCCTTATTCACAGCCCTGGCAGCAATTCCTGCCCACAAGCTTTGGGGAAGTTCACACTGTAATCTCAATATGGATTTGCCATTGATGGTCCTGCTGTGAAATGGATCTGAACTGGAACCCAAAACCTGAATGCCACATTACTCTGCTTAAATGCGGGTTTTGATTTGAATGTTAATCCAAATCTGTATTTCAGGACTTGGCAAGAAAAAAAACCAGTAGTAATAGCAAATAGTATCTGAAAAAAGCAGGAACAATAACATCAATAAAAGCAATAAAACCAATCATATCCACGCATTAGACCTCCTATGCTTATAAAGAATACATTTATGAGTGCTTTTAAAACTCAGCACACAGAGATCCTTCATCTAAAATTGTTGCACGTGCACTTCTGGTGTGCAACACAGCAACAGCAGGATTCCAATCTTTAGGGGAAGTGCAAAAAAAGTGCAATCTTTAGGGGAAAAGCAAAAAATAACATCAAGTAGTGTCACAATTGTAAGAGAGGGGAACATTCAAGCAACGTATAATTAACCCAGCTGGAATTTGGTCAGGATATCCAGGTTAACACCTCATTCAGTTAGTGGGCTGTGTAGTAAATTGTTGAATATTGTTGTTTAAGTCAAATAATTTACTGAGCTCTTTTCATGTGTGGAATATACAAGAAGGTCAACTGCCTTTTTAACATCTGGTAGCAGAACCCTGGTGATTTACCTGCACTCTGGTGATTGTAGATAGCCAAGTGATGGATGACTTTGCTAGAAAGCTCGCTGTGTTAACTCATACAAGCCCACAAGGAGCCTGATAACTCTGCTTTGTGGAAACATTAAAGGCTTTGTCTGCAGCTTGTGTAGATTGAAAAAGCACCATAGATGTCAGTGGGATTCTGCTGATTTATACATGCTTTGGACATATCTCTAAACCAGAAGGCCATTCATTACTCTTTCTTGCTTGGGGAAAAAAAAAAAAAAGGAAAATAAGAAAAATAGAAAGTACCTTCATTAATTACTTACTTACTAGAAAACATTTTACTCAGATTTTCAAATTACTGTTCAAATCAAATCTAGGATTTGGACATAGCCTGGATGAGGAGAAGACTGGATGAGATGATGCCACGCTTACCTTAATCGCTTTGCTGCCCAACACAGGTGTCTGTAGGAAAGCCAACAGGAAAATTACAGAAACAGCAAGCAGAGCAGTAGATGGTCTTAAGGAGGATCAGAAAACTGATTAGGGGCTAAATCTCCCCTCAGCCTAATGAACCATGCACAGGGGAGAGACTGCCTGCATCTCCCTGTCCCTTTCTGGCTTCCTACATCTCATGTCAGTTTAAGCACAGCCTAACCACACCAGTTGTGCTGACCCTGTAGAGCTGACCTTCCTCTCTTATAGAGGTCTCTCTTTGATCAGCGTATCTGTATTCTGAGACACTCTGAGCACATTGCATTGACTGACAAAAACTAGTTTTTCTGTCTTGCTGGCAAGAGGAAGCTAATATCGTTAGGGAAAAGAAAGGTGAGTTCACTCTGTTTTCTGCCTTATCAGCAAAACTGTCAGTCTGCAGTCACAGCATGGCAGCTGATGGAAACTGAAGACAGGAAGGGCATAGCATTGCTTAATTTCTTCCCTATCCGTAGGCTGAACCTGTAGGAATGGCAATTAGAAAATTCATCTTA
Organism: Struthidea cinerea; assembly: GCA_013397865.1. NCBI lineage: Eukaryota > Metazoa > Chordata > Aves > Passeriformes > Corcoracidae > Struthidea > Struthidea cinerea. Next base: position 587,861 of record VZTI01004732.1, read on the forward strand.
TGGCTTAAAATTTTTGCTTCAGCTTCATGCCAGACTTCAGCAAGCACAGCACTCAAGTGTAGTTCTCCACTGCGGCTGACTTGGAGGCAGTGTGGAGGGGATGAGTGTCCAACACACCAAGGGCAATAGTTTTACTGCACAATCCCCCTCCAGATTGCTCTTGTTTTCCACATATCTCAGGATTACCAGAGGATGCTCAGCCTCCACTGATTTACTGTCTTGGCAAATATCGAGCAGAGCACAATCTATGCTGTATGTCGCAAGGAAGCTAACAGTGGATGAATGAGGGTAATGTTTGCAGTCAGGACTTTCCTTTACAAACACTGAATCATGCTGTTGTGAAACCAGGACCGAGTGATGAATGACTCACTGTTGGCAGCACACACTGCCCTATCAGTAGGCTCTGTTCAGGGGATGTGGGGGCTGGTGTTTGATATCATCTCTGAGATCCCAGCTCCCAGCATGCTAATGAGTAAGGCACACTGTGGCCTGTATTGATCTGTGATTTGATTATTCATGAGGCTCTGCACAAAGACACCGGGCATTGCTGGAAGTCCTGTTATTCTCCAACACAAAGATGTTGCTTTGGGGATGTTTAAAAACATCTCTGTTGTTTGGCTGTGATGTTTCCAGCTTGGATCTCTTTTTTCTGAGGATTTTTTTTTTTCCAGTATGAATGCTTTTTAGTAATAAAATGCAAAACTTCATTGGTAAGGGACAGAATAAGCATGCTTAGATGATTCAGAGAAATGACAGTGAGAAAGAGATCGTTGGGCCAGTGGTTCAGAGTCAGTGCCTGCCGGTTATGAGGTAAAGGACACATCCCCTATTTGAGGGCAGGTGATTATATCATATGACCCAATGCAGAGGCTGGAGAGGACCTGCCTGTTGGTAGTGCTGGAAATAGGTACGCTACCAGGCTCAAAAAATGGAGAGGGAGAAATGCTCTGTTCAGTGAAAAGGCATCAAGCTCCTTGTTCCGCAACTGTTTCTAAGCTACGGCACTGATTTACTTCCCAAAGACTCCCTTCAGGATGTGAGGAAAGAGTCTGCATCTTGAGATAGACCGAGCTGAGAATGATATTACAGGAGGTCTCCATACTTAACTTGAGATGATAAGAATCCCTACTAAACCAGCACTGCACCCACTTTTTACTGGGACTCAGCACAAGGGCTGAAGTCCCAGAAAGTTTATAGAGTGATGTGTCCTCTCAAGGTGAAAGGAGGTGTTCACAGATGAACAATGAAGCATAGGGAAGGTTGGCCTGCCTCTGCCGGCTCTCTGGGATTAAACAGGAGACTTCAGTCACCAGTTGCTGCTGCTGGGTCTGTAAGTACCAGATCCCAAGCTCACTGCAAGGCTCCCATTAACTTAGGCAGACCACAAATCAGGCTGTGAATAAGCACCATGTTTGCTCAAATAGACTGAATTTGAGAGACGGGAGATAAGAGCTCTTCCCAGGATAGGGCAGAAACACACCGCCTGGTTTCCTTCCCAGAGAAGTCCTGCACTAAAAAGGTTCAGCATTTGTACCAAGGATGAGCAAGGCAAACACGCAGGAGTACCTTTATGCAATGACAGAGGTTAGAGTATCATTGCAGACCAAGCTGTAGGGGCCTGACAATCCTGTCTTTCCATTAAATAGCTGCAAGTTGGTTTAAGAGGGACAAGCCTTACTTTTCAACAAGTAATGTAGCTTAATTAATCAATGAGAAGACATATGCATTCAAGATCCAAAGCAGTATTTCTCTGGCAACAGTCCCCTCCCAGTGAGTCTGTGTCATGTGGTAGTACCAGTATAGGCTAAATGATGCTTAAGACTGAGTAAACAATATGATTGCAAAAGCAACTGGGAAAAGGAGCATGGAAATTGAATGAAGCCCAGAAATATGTTCTGAATCCCCACCCCAAGCACACTGTGGGAGGAACTTGACATTGCCATAAATAAAGACGCATGTTAAAAACCTTTCTATAGTTTCTGTAGAGCATTCTCATGGGGCCCAAGATGGCTGTTGATAGCCAAGAATGCATTACACTGAAAGATCACAAGTTCTGGAAAATCCTATCAAATTTTATGGAAAATGATAACATTCCTGCCAGCTTAATGAACCATCATTTCAAGGCTCTTAGGAGCAGTACACCCACTACTGTAATAGATGGATGGTGCATGCAACCTTGCAGAAGAGATAAAACCCTCCAACAGTCCTGTGGTGCTAGCCAAGCTAAACTATGTTCCATCTCCGACAACCACACAGCAGTACTCACTCCTGACATGTTCCTATAAATATTCTGAGCCTCTACAGAAACCTACTGGCTTCAGCCCCAGCCTGCTCTGTAGGGTTTTCCTGAAAGGCTTTATGGCTTTATTAATAAGGTAGACCCCAGATTAACCCCCACCCTCAGATTTTTCCTTTAAAAAGCCCCCGCAATCAGCTTGGGAAAGCAGGCAGCAAAATAATGGGTATCTCAAAACCTCCACACTGCACAGAGGTCTCTGCCCAAACCACGGGCTCGTTTGTTTTCCTCACAAACATGAAGGCTCTGGGAAGGGGAACTTTGGCACGGAGCTGTTTTGGGAAGAGGTGAATGTGGTTGTGAAGCCAGGCAGCTCAGGAGGAGAAGTGTGGAGTGGTTGCATGACCAGACAAAGGCAGACGTCTGAGCAAGCACAGTGTGTGGCCCTGGGAAGAGCTCAGAGAGAGGGGGCTTTTGGGTGGGGGGCTTGGCCAAAATAGCAGGGGAAGTTGGGAACAGAGAAACGCTCTCCCGTGACTTGACTCCTGCTGTGTAACACAGGACTTTGTCTCTCCTTTGTAAATAAACAAAGCTGGTTGCAAAAAACTACCTAAGACCTGCACTGACTTTTCTTCCTGACTAGAACTACCTACAAGCTTGTGGATTTTAGACAGCCCCATGGGTGGAAAAGGAACAGCAGGGTTTTGTGTAGACAGACAACCTAGCAATACATTACAGACATATATTTAAGGGATATGTGGCAGAAGTGAGCAGAAGACAGAGACGGAGCAGGGGTAATATTTCATAGAATTCATGAGATCCTCTTTCTTCTTGAAGAAATGGTATCTGATGTAGGTAAATGCAAACAGGATTTTCCCCAGTTTCAGTTCCTGACTGTAAGTACAGGCAAATTCTTCTGCTGCCTCATTTTCTTGTGTGTACGCACCGAGTTAATGGGGAAGTGTTTGGGTTCCTTCAAGTAGCTAGGAGGTGGGTTACCACTGGCTTCCTTAATCCAGGTACCTTGTTATCTTAATTAAAAGCCAAAATCAGCTTTGATCTCCCTACAACTTCATTGCATAACCAGTTTCATTTACTATTGTTTAAGCTCAGTTTGCTTTCCATGATGAAAAGAATTTGTATTTCACACTGAGCAGGAAGTCCTACTTAAATGTTTCCTGGTTTTGATCTCCTTAAAAGGAATTAAATTATGTTCCTGGTTAAAAAAATTCATCGCAAACAGATTACTGAGTCACCAGACTTGCCAACCATGAGCCAATAGGGCAGCAGGCTGGACACCTGGAGGGTGATGTTGCTCCATTCTCTTGCTTTAAATGTAAAAGGACTGTGGAGATGGTTAAAATCTGTTTTTTGACCCCCTTTTGTTGTAGTTTTTGCTGCCTTTCCGGTCTGGCTTCTCACATCAGTTCAACGGGACCTTTACACCTTCTCACCCTGCTCCCCTGAGCAGGGAACACAAGCAGGGTTAGTGAGAAATGCTCCGGCCACTAGGTGGGGTGTGGGAAACCGCAACCACCCCTTCCTCCTAACAAAACGATTCTGAGGGGATTCTTTCGACTCCTTTGGTTGCTGTAGCACTGAAGATGTTGGGAACGACCAGGCTGGAGCAGCCCAAGAGCTGTTATCGGTTTTTGCATCCCCAGCTTTCCTCCAAAGGCAGCTCTGGTGTGTACCCGACCTGCCCTGACCCTCCTCAGTGCTGGCACGCCTGGAAGCTGGGCTGGAGAGCTCTGATCCAGCCAGAAAGGATGTCCCACTACCTTGCTGTCCTCCTGCATGTGCAGAGCACCAAGGTCTGTTGGCTGCCATGCCCTGGTGGCACAGCCAGATTCCTGACAAAATCTGTGTTAAGACAATCTTCTGCTTTCTGCAGGAGTCTGAAGGGAGCAAGTGAGTTTGCTCCTGATGATGCAGGAAAAAGCTTTCTAGGCTGCTGAGTGGCATTCTAGATCATTTAAGAACGTTGGTCTTTGGCCTGCTCTCCAAACATGCTCCAGACTGTATCCCAGAGCTTATGTTTCATTTTGCATGGGATCTGGGGAGATTTACTTGTTGCCAGGTAGCCACACTCACAGCGTGGCAAAGCCCACTAAAGCGAATGGGACTAACATATTTTCTCACTATGCACGCTATATAAATCCAAGGAACTAGCTGCCACATAAAGCACTCAGCTGCCTGTTTTGGACAGCAGAGGGGATCAAATTGCGTTAATTCTCTTCCCTCTTTGCCCTGAAGCAGGTAAGAATCAGCTTTTGTGACTCTGGGAGATGCCTCTGGTTTCCTGCTGCTGCCTGGTAAGAGCTTTTGGCATTTGTGGGGGTGACCCAGGAAACCCTGGTGCAGGGGGAAGGGAAGCTGAGCTCTCAGGGTCTGAAGTGTTCTTGCTTCTCATCTTACCACTCAAAGGAAGCAGGAAAGAAAATGTTGACACCTTTTCCCCACCAGTTGCCCTACATAAAACCAGTTATCTGCTTAAATGGTTACAGAGAGGCTGAAGTTTGCAATGCGTTGTCTCCAAGTTAATCCTCTGTGTCTCCATCAATCGGCGTCACAGGAGTTAACAAGAAGCCAGAAAGAGACAGCAGGTAAAATTTAGCCACTTAAAAAGGAAGTCAAACAAACATCTCTTCTGAGTGTGTTATAATTTTACAGGGTTTGCTTCCTTTATACCCTCCCCTGCCTAGTATGTGACAATCTTTGCCTGCTGTTCCCTCCGCTTTTACCCCATCAGCAGCTTGGCCCTTGCAGTTTTCCCCAAAAGGGCTTTGCTTGTGCTTGTACATTGTATTATCTCCTTCCCTGCAAACCCTCCCATTTCCAGGCTGTTTAACATGCAGTTAGAACAGCAGCACTCCTGAAAAAGCTCTGGCATGCCAGCGCCCTTGGAGATGCTCTGGGTCGCACAGTGAGCCTCCTGAGATATATTGGTGCATGACTGAGCTTTAGCGGGCTAACAAAGCCCCAGACCCATTTATAGAACGAGTTCTTCCCTAAATCACTGCCTGATATTGCAGGCTGTTTGACCTTGGGACAACTAATAGGGAGTAACAAGGTGAAAACAGTGTCTTGGGTGACCCTGGGCAGTGTCCAAGCCATGGGCTAGTCCTGTCTTAGCCCTCATTTTGACTGGTGTGGCGGGCTCCCTGCTTTATTCTAATGAGACCCTGCAAGTCCTAAGGCCCCGTGCAGTTGCCCTGAGATCTCGTTCCTGAGAGCTTGTCCCAGCCCCAAGCACAGTTTGGAGTAGGACTGGGCCCTTGGGGGCAAACACTTGGCTACTGTCTCCCTCCTGTGATGAATTCTGATGATGTGACTGTGTGCTTTAATCTCGTGAGAGGAGCAGAGTCCAGCATGCCTGAAAGAGAGAATTTTTGGCTAAATGGGGCAGGAAAAGCAAGAGCACATACAGCAATTATGTCTGCTTGTACAGCCTGCACAAATGCTGTGGGCCAGCTGGACAAGACTGCATGCAAATAAGAAATTTACACAGATATCTACCTGGCTCACAGACTCAGACAAGTATCTGCACGTACGAGTTCATGTGTATACAGCAGACCGATTCCAAGCCAAACACAAATTATTCCACGAACTCCAATGGGACAAAATTTGTTTGTGTAGTTTCAGAGGCCAGTCTGAAAACTTGGAAAGAATATTTTCCAGGCACTTGACCAGTTTCTGGGTAATCTGAAAAATGGTATCTTTTACAGAGATTTATATGGCTATAAACACACCCTCACATATGCACATGTATGTATTTGATAGCTTTTAGTTTGCTTTTTTATTTGTTTTACCCCCATGCTACTCTAATTGTTAACTCACTCTGGAATGTGAGGATTAAGGGAAGTTAACCTGAGTTTCTCAGAGTAGAGTTTTTGGCCTACAAAATGAATAGGAGTGGTTTTTGGGGAAGGGAGGATGCATTTTGCTTCCTACACTTAGCACCAGCAGTCTTTAGTTCTACTTAAATGTAAAGGAAACGTTAGCAAGGAGGGAAGTGCCTTGCATTTTTTGAAGTCTATTATTAAAATATAACAAAAATCAGACGAAAGTTTGCATTGCGACCCATTGAAAGATCCATGTCTTTTGGACTGCTCTTGGCAGGAAAAAGTAATTTCTTCCATATGGTTGGGGTAACTCCATTGTGCAAGAGCTGCTGAAGTGGTGGCTCACATTCTTTGTATTTGTTTTCTTGTGGGATGGCAGATTGCCCGGCACCTGAAGGCAGCTCACCGCAGCGCCGTCACTTGGGGGCTGGCGCGTGTGGCTGGTGCCAGCAACTCTCCCGTTGCCACCTAAACCATCGAGTGAAAGGGCATCCGAGTGGCTGCTTGCAAGGCTGGCATCCTCACTTCCCACAAGGCTCCTGTACCCTTGGGTTGGCAGAGTGTGTGGGCCTGGGTGGGACGCCCTTGGTGTAGTGGATATTGGGTTTTTTCTCCTCACCCTAATCTGGCTGGCCTGTGCTCTCGGGTGATGGAAAACAGCAGAGGTCCTTTGAAGCAGGGCAGATTTTCATCAGCAGGGAGGCTGCCCTCCCAAGGTAATGTGGCAATATCCCAGCCATCAAAGGGTCCACATGGGCACGTGGCTTACCTTCCTCATCTCACCTCCAGTTATCAAAGCAAGCAGGACATGACAGTACTGCGCACTCCTGCTGGAAATCCCAGAATAAAACCAAGGCTTCTGGAGACAGCTCCTCAACAGGGAGATTTGAAAGCGCTTGTGTGCTCCCCTCCAGATGACTTTATCTCTGACTCACCACATGAAAACGAAAGATACCATCGGAAAGAATCCTTCCTTCTTTCCATGTGCTGTTTGCTTGTTTGTTTCTATGTAAATGGGGTTAGGTTAGGGTTAGTGTTGGCCTGGTAACGGAGGCCACTGTGCTCCACAGTGTCCCCTCCCCTTGCCCAAAAAAGGGGACCTTTTTCCTTGCATGAAAAAGGTAAATTTATCTCTTTGCTCATCCTTCTATTTATGTGTTAGAGCTAACACAGTCATCTTGACTCAAAAGCTGAGATATTAAAGAAATTGATTGTAGGAAGAAAGCACAGCTTAATGGATTGACCAGCAACTCACAGGTCAGGCATTGAACTTCCAACTGTGGCTACTCATGGCTGACAGTGACCACCCTCTGACATGGCTTTTGGGAGCTGAAAAAGCCCTGCTGAGCATGGCAACATATGGGCTCAGTGTTGAACACAGGGCAGTCTGCTGGCCTCAGTGCTGCTGCCCCCGACTGAGGAGCCAGAGCCCATCAAAACTCTGTGCCTGGGCAGTCAGCTGTTTGAGCTAAAGCAGTGAAAATAGGAAGGGAGAAGCATACAAGAAATAGCTTTAAGAAATGAAATAGCTTTAAATGCATCTTATCAGGGGGTTGATTAAAAAAAAAAAAAATATATATATATAGGGTGAGTTCAAACCAACAAAAATACTGGAAAGGGTGCTTTCCTTCCTCCCTCACTTTTGTGTTTATTTCCCTCTTTTTAATTCCCCCAGCTCTGTCTGGTAGAGCGGAAAAATAGGTAAGTGACACAAGGAGAAAAAGAAGGCACACAGGATGCAAAATAAGAATTTTTTAATGGGAAAAAGCACCTAAAAACTGGGGAGAGAGGGTTTACCCAGAAATTGTTGTTTTAAAATAAGCACCATTTTTAATGGGGAAAAAAAAAAAGAAAGAAAGAAAAAACCCACTTAAACAGTTGTAGCCACAAAATGAGACAGCAGAGCTGCGGTTTGGCTTTGCTTAAGGTATTTTATGCCTAGAAGCACATTCCTGGGGGTGACAAGGAGGAATTCTTGGCCCAGAGACATTTGAAGGTACCTGAGGAAGTCAGAGCTGGTGGGGAGATAGTTACTGGATTAACATGAAGTTGTGAACACTGAGTCTTTCATACCTGCACCAAGGGCTCCAGACATGCACTCAGCAAGACTGCAGGAACTCGTGGGATGCTGTTCTTAATGCAGTGTCATCATATAAGCCCTGATTTTCAGGCAGCATATGCACGTGAGTGATGGGGTAGGTCTGTGACCCCCTCTCCTGGGAGGTAACCAAGCAGTGCTAAATGCCTGCATCCACTTGGAGGATGGAGAGGATTTGGTGACCTCCTCCGGGCAGAATGACAGATAACCTCCTTCAGCCCAAGGAGAGCCACTGCTAAGTCTCACTGTCACAGCATGCCACCGAGCCATTGGCAGCCCATCCTGCTGATAGCAGAGCTATACAATGGCCAGTTCATTACTACAGCAAAAACGTCTTACAAAAGCTAGAGCCAAATAAATTGAAGCATTAGGATCTCATTTTCTACAGCATTAACACTATGATGAATGTGAAATCTAATCCCTGCTGGCATCATCAATACCGAAGACGACAGTGCTATGCGTCAAGAGGTGTTGTCAGGCTCCCTCAGGAATTGTATGCAGTGATCAGAAAACCTTGTGTCTCTTTCCCCCTCCTCACCAGCTGTCTCTGCTTACAGGAGGCCATCTCATTTCCCACCAGTGGAGGACCAACAGTACAATGGCAGGCACATGCTGAAGAAAGAAGCAAAGATTTTTCTTCAAAATTATTTTGGGAGTGAGCTGTTACTTGGAAGCAGAGAGAGAAACTCGTGTTATAATAGCTGCTCCAAGAACAGTAACTCTGCCTGGATGAATTTATAATAGCCACTTTAACTGGTGCCAGGAAGACACCGAACTTCCAGTGAGTCATTTTTCCACAGCCGTGAATAGGTTAGGATGAACTTCAGGTATGCGCTTTGTTTTTTATGATCTAACAACCACAGCAAAGTTTTGAATCCCTCCAGTTTTACCCACAGGGAGTGGCTACGCCCATCTTTCTTGGGTGGTTTTACTTGAAACTTTCTGTATTCTGCACAGAAAAGGCTAAGAGATGTTATCTGGAAGAGCATTGGGTTTGGGTTTTCTGTCTCTCAACACCTTCACACCCAAATTCCACTCTGGTCTAAGGAAAAGCCTTGTCATTGACAAGGGGTAGGGACATTGCACAGCTTCAAGGGGTTGAACCTGCAGAACTGTAGATGCTACAGAGTCTAATGGCCAGGTTTGCTGCATATATCAAAGCCTTCTTGCAATCCTTTTTTCTGACTAGAAATTCTCCCATACAGGTGTACTCTGGGGGTCCAGATCTTCTTCTGTCTTTATGCCTTTCCCCACATGCTTCCTTCGGCTGAAAGTTACCCTTTTCTCTACATCAAGGAGAAACATGTCTTAAGGTGCACCCCAATTTCCTTTACTTCCCTTTGCTTTTTTGAGCCTTACTTTTTGTTCCTGTTCTATCACTCCTCTTTTCTTTCTGTCTTGGGGTGACTTTATAATGTATATCCCCTATCGCTACCCTATGCCCACCAATCTTTTCTGTGTCTTTAAACTGAGCCTGAGAAGGACAGAAAACAAAAAACGTTTCAAAGCAGTTGTTTCAAGGACACGGAGATACGCTCTGTGTATCTCTTGGGTTTTTTTCGGCTCTTTTTCTCCCAGCGAGAGACGGAGGGTTGAATTTCGTTTTCCTAGGATTTTTGGGTTTTTTTTTTGTTCTTTTCTTCTCTTCTGGACTGTTTCAACAACATCTGAACACATCAGGAGAATTCTCCCAGAGGCCCAGGGGGGTGGCCCCTCGCCGACCAGCTCCGAGGAGGAGAGAGACCGCACCTACAGAGGACCTCTGAAATCTTCTCAGGTTTTCTCTCCACAGAGAGAGAGAGATCTCATTATTTAGCATTATTATTCCCCACCTGTGTGTTTGTTAAATAAATAGCTTGTTATCTCTTTCACTTTCCTTTGAGGAAATTTTTTTTCCCGAACCTGGGGGGGAGGGGTGGTTGCAACCTGACTTCTATGAGCCTTACTTTTTGTTCCTGTTTGTCCAAACTAGGACACTTTCTCTTTCAGGGACACAAAGTTTCAGGCAACGCTTGATTTGTTGGGTATTGTCTGGGAGGTGCAGGCCACCACCACCTGATAGCTTTGGAGGTGGCTGTGCCCGTTTGCTTTTATGTTTCTGTTACATCCTCTGGGCTTTGCTAAAAGTCACCAAAACCTGTGCAGGGAGGGGGGAGTAGAACAGCCCCTGAAACTTTGGAAGCAGTGTGTCAAAACGAGTCAAAGCTGTGCTTTAATACCCAAAGAGTACTGCCTAACTGAGCATAAAATTTTGCGAACTCTGACAAGCAGACCTTTATGGTAGTAAAAATCCCACTGCTTTTGCTGAAGCTAGGAGGTCTCATCTCATGTCAGGCCTTCCTGTCATGTGCTCTGAGGAATGGGAACTAGCAAAATGGCTTAGATAAAGCAAGAACTGCTTTTAAACTGAAGCTTTGTTTTTAATTCGAGGTTTTTTCCTAATTAGCTTTGGAAAAGCTACTGTTAACTTTCATTGCTTTTTCTGGCTTCATACACCTGCGGCTTTGCTGTGCGTCCCGAAGCATAAGGATCAAACTATCAGCAGCAGGGTGCTGCTTCTTACAATTCAGGCCTGCCCCAACAAAGGTGAGAAGGAAACTTTTTGAGAGAAACACATTTTTGGTGTAGTTCTTGTGCCTGTGGTTTAGCCTTTGGGCTTGGGCGTGACCTTCTGGGTGGAGCTCCCAGACTTTCTGGGGTCACTAGGCTGGTGCACACCAGCAACTGGAGACCATCAGCCCTAGGAAGTGAGGATGAAGAGATAATCTTCAGCTCCCTGTTTCTGCCCTGGTTTGCCCGTATTTCATGGCCTATCTCCGTCTGATCTGTACATTCCTGGTGGCATACTTCCCTGAAAAATATCCCTTTGTTTGTTTTGTGCTATACTTTTGAGGAGGATCCTCCTTGCTTACTGAGAGCAGCATCTGCAGCCTGGCAGAGGGGAGACACACGCTGTGCTTCCCCCTCCACCCGGCTCGGGCCATTCCTGGGCTTCTGCCATCACCCAGAAGGAAAGGGCATGATGTGCTCTGCCAGCACAGGGGCCAGGCTGCTGGCAGCCAGGGCCGGCAGCCGAAGGCAAGGCGTCACATCGTCGCAGGGACTGTAAATACACCACACATCTTTTTGTTGTTGTGTCATAATCACAATGTTCCTTGAATGTAGTTTGTTTAGCTGGATTACTTCAGCGCTAAAAATAAGTGGATCTTGCTGTTTCCAGGACAACCACTATCCCAACGGCTTATCTCGGCGCCTCTCCTCTGTCAAAAGGATGTTCTAAACAGAGCTGGCCATGAATATTAAAAATGAAGCATGCACACAATAAAGCATTCCCTGGGAAGAGCCCCATGTTTTAATGCTGTACGTTATGCTAATAGGACAGTTGCCTCTCAGAGAGGTGCTTAATTCAAAAGCGGCACAGTGTGGGGTGAGATTGCAAGTAAGCAGGAATGTAATGTGTATTTCTTTATTCTTTTTCTTTTTTTTTTAATTCAGTCTCTCTCTGGTGCTTGGAGTGGCTCACTAGGCAACACTTTCTGCCTCTAGCCCAGAAATCCATGAATTGAAACCTTGTGTGTGTGTTCTGAGCCCACACAGTGAGATGGCTGCAGGGGGACAGAGAGCTGTTGCCTGGCAGGTGGCACCTGGTGGCAGGGACAACCTGGCTGCCTCTGTGGGCACGAGAGTGCTGGTGCCTCTTATACTGAGCCAGGGAAGAAACAGCTTGCACAGGCAATGCCTGGCTTTTCTGAGACTGAAATTCAGCTGGTCTTCCCAATAGGAGTAGAGATTAATTGCTCATTTGGAGGAGTCAGGGAGATTTAAGAAACCCTCCTAGCAAGGAAATGGTTGCATTATTACATGTCTGCATTCCTCCAGCTTTTTATTCTCTATTCCCTTTTTCTTCCTCCTTCCCTCTCAAACAAAGAAAAAAGCCTTTAAGAAAAAATCAGAAGAAGCCTTAGGAAATCAAAGGGGTCATTTTTAAACTCTGTGTCTGGACAAAAAGGAGGAGATCATTTAGCCAGTAGGATTGGTTTTCAAGTACAGGGTGAGTGGAGGCTGACTACTGAGCAGTAGCGCTCCTGCAAGAACTGGTGAGACCCATGTCCAGATCATATATTTTGAGTGAAGCAATTGGTTCACTATTAATCAAACTGTTTGACTTCAAATAAATGTTCAATGTTACTGACGCAATAGAGCAAAGTATTATACAAAGACAGCCATCTCAGCAAATGCAGCCTCATTTCCTCCAACAGTATTTACTGAAAGAAAAGAGTAAATTTGTTTAAAAATATTGCCCATTTATTTCTACCTCTTCAGTTACATTTTTAACAAAACTTTCTATTTACCTGAAGGCACATTCATGCCGTAATTGGCATGAGGGCAGTGAGCTAGACCCTCAGATGTTATACATTGACTAGGTTTCACTGTCCAGAATTTAATTTTAATCAGATGACGATCAGGCCCGTTGTTAGGAGACCGTCTGAAAGCCGTCAGTTGTTTATGAGAGCTGACAGCAAATACAACTGTTCAATCCTTGTGCACTGAACCTACAAATTTTCGAGGTGACTGACTTGGCTGCAGGACAGCTGCCGTTTTATGAAGTTAGTACAGAAGGCTTCAGAAAAGGAGTGGATGCTGAGCTCCCACTGAGACTTACTGTCTACTTCTTAATATTTTGTTGTTTTTATTTTTGCTCTCAAAACTGATTCTGACTCCCTATGGATATTTAATTTTCTTCATGAAAACAATGTGGCAAAAATACTTGCCTTCCTTTGGTCTGCAAATTTGGACTGTGAACCTCATACAAAGAAAGTGACTGAATTTTTCTGATGCATTTCAGGTTTGTAGTTCTAGCCCCACCAGAGCTCAAAAAGTGAAGATATGTGGAAAATAATGTTACCTGGATGCTTTAAAATGTCTGAAAAGGCAAATTCCGGGGAGGTGCAAAGTCCTCTGGAGGTAATTAATATCTCAGCTCACTGAAAATATCTTACCTTGGCAGGTTGTGTCATGTCAGAGTAAATAATGCTGAAATGCATTAAAGAATCTGAAGACTGGATCTGTCTTCAATAAGGAAGATCTGTATCACACCGCCATTCCCTTTTATCTGTGTTGCTGCAGTAGAGGGCAATTCTTCTGAAAACCTCAGAAATGTATGTCTGGGCACCCTAAAAAACGACAGTTCTGGGGAGAGGTTCTTGAAAGAAGATGGTTGGCATAGCCCAGGCTGAGAGGAAGAAGAATTTCGTGTTCTGAAGTGTCATTAAACGTGATTTGTTGCAGGGTGGGGGGGAATAAGGGAATTGCAGATATTGACATGTCACAGGTGACGATGGTAGGAGGGTACAACTTTGGGCACAAAACTATTTTTCAACATGCAGACAAAAATTTCTGGTGCAATGTCCATTGTTTTCAGTGAACTTCTCTCACCTCAGAAGAAGGGGGATTTTGACACTCTGGCTCTACTGCAGCAGCAGGACCATGGCAAGAAGAGGTATCTGCACATGCATACACACACACACGGACAAAAAAATATATATGAATTTTTCTATATGAATATTTCTATATGAATGCAGAGGGAGTCCCAGCAACCCTGTGAGAGCCAGTCAGCTTCAGGAGGGACCAAGCAAATGAGAAAGAAGAAGGAAGAAGACAAAGGAGGAGACAACATTGCATCTCATTCTGCCTGTTCTGCCTCTTCCTGAGATTCAGACAGATTTGAGACAGTCCACGTCCCCCATCACTGAGCGAATGACCTGCTCCCTCAGCTGAGATATTAATAAAGTCAACTTGCTTCTTTGGAATTAAGGAAAGAAATGCAGATGTTGAGTTGACCTGACAGCCCTTCAGGAAGCCTTAAAATCCCCCAGCTTTTTTTAAAGGGGAAACAAGGTTTGCAATTAGTGAACTATAGCAGGTTAAAGTATCCAATTGCTATTAATGCAATTATAGTTAAGGTTGTGATAGCTCTAGCGTCTTCTCAAAGACTCAGGCCTCCATTTCGTTAGGCCATTGAGTGCTTTTTTAATATTGCTTCTAGCACTTAGTAATAGGAAACATAAATTTTGGACTGAAAATCCTGCAGATATGGCTCATATGCTCTGGAGTGTGACTCTACATGTGTCTGGGGTGGGACTGGAAGGTATTTGAGAAACCTTTTGGTATGCCCTGGAGTGAGAGAGTGCATAGCTTGGTGCAGCAGAGCAGCAGCTTCAGCAAAGGCGCTGTAGTGACTCTGCTGTGCAGATCAGTGCTTACACATAAATACTGGGTTAATGCATCTGACAGCAGCGGTGTAGAATAGCAAGACTATCTCAGTACTGCTGTCTCCCCTGCTTGTGCTGCAAGAAGGCGTGTTGTCTCTCTGCACCTTCCATATGGCAGACACTTTAAAAATACAGTGGTTTAACAGGTTCTACTGTTTCCACCTAAACTCCTCTTCTCAAGGGTAAGGAGTGACCCTTTGAATCTTTCAGCTGCAAATAGCAAAGAGCAAATCGGCGTCCACCTCGGGCTGCAGCCTTTACCCTCTAGCCAGGCAGCACTTTGACTCCTTTCCATCCAGTCACTTGTTTCTACAAAATCCATAGGAAATTAAGAACTCTATGACCTGGGACTATCTGGGCTCAGTGTGCCTCTGGGTTCTATGATTCAGGCAGAAAGACAGAAGGACAGAAAATAGTGAGCTTTGCCATCAATTGCATTAAATATTGTGTGCAACAGCTTTATTTCTCAGCCTTTGTCAGTAAAAAAAAAAAAAACAGAGTGTTTTGAATCTTCTGAGGTTTAGGCCAAGCCCACCATCCATTACTTCTTCTCAACCATTGCCATTTAGAGCAAAATAAGCTCACAGAAGTACTCTCAATGGGTGGCTAATATTTGGGCCTAGGGCTTCAGTGCATTTGGGGTTTGGGTCCTGGCTGGGTTGCTGACATGATTTATGGTATTTACTGTTCAGATTGAAATGCCAAAGATATCCATCAAGCTGTACAAAAAGACCAGTCCGTCCCTTCTCTCTCCAAATCATGTCTGAAGAGGTATTTTTGGCCAAGTATGCCAAGCACCACACCGCTTAGCTGAAAAAAATGGGACTCCATACACAGAAAAAAGGATTATTGAGATCACAGCACATACATCATAAATAATAAGTTGCTTTTCCTACAAAATGCAAAAGAAATGCCAGATTAACTTATTTTGTTCTATTAATCTCAGTTGAATTCTGCAATTATTTTCCTGTAGTAAGTTCAATCATTTTTAAATATCTTTACTTGTGCAACACTTTATCTTAGCGTGGTCAGTCAGATAGGTAGAAGAACTGATTGCTTTTTTTCTCTTTCTGTATTGAATAGCAAGTAGAGGCATAAATGGACAAAATCATCGTTGAAATAGAGACACAAACAGTATTTTCCAAGCTAAGTGCAAAGAGAAGTCAGCGTATCTGCATTTCAAACGAGTCAGGGAAATTACTGTGGGAGGACTGCTCTAACTCATTCCTGGGAAAGGGCAAAATGGAAATTGCTGGTTTGCTATTCAAGTGCATCACCTAGCACAGCAGGGTCTTGGTCCTCTCAGAAATTCTCAGGAGGGCTACCAAGCAAATAAATATTCCTTGCCATTTCTATTCATTTTCCTGAAACATCTTACATCCAAAGGCTTTTGAGGGCTACATCCTGACCACGTAGCAGAAACACCCTACAGGGAGGGTGCTCCAAGTGTCCAGTGCCCTGAATGTCTGGGCTGGGAGGTGGGCAAGGTGTGGAGCAGCTGTCTAGCTGATGAGTTTCAGCTAGGTGCCTGTGGTGGGAGGTGGCCTAGCCAACCTGGCTGCTCCTGCTATGGCTGTGTAGCCAGGAGCAGCAGTTGTAAGGAGTGTGCTTTCTTTCTGTGTGCTGCTGCAGATCTGGTTGCCCAGCAATAATTATTCATCCTATAATTCTGACTTAAATTTTGTCTTGATTAGGCCAGTTTTCAAATCCAGAGCAGCACCACTGGCAAAGAGACTTTTGAAGGACAAAATTCATCAGTTTTGATTTTAACTTCTGTGTGCAGTATGGCATAAGTGTATACAGACACCCCCAAACACCTCCAAATATGGCATACTACCTGCTGTGAGGTTAAAGGGGCAGCTTGCTAACAAAATTTTGTGATCACATTGTAATGAAAGGAGGAAGTTCTTTACAAGTTCCAAAGCACATGAAGCAGTTGCATGGTGAAATCTGCAGGCTACCCATCTGAAATGCCAAGGCTTTTTGTGCCTTACCATGCATGGCAGCTACCTGGCCATTCTGCCTCAGGAGCCAGCACTGCCCACTTCCCGACAGAAGTCAAGTTCTACCCAAGCAGGCAGGATAACATAGCCATGATGGCACAGCCTTGTGACGACAACAACAACACGAGTGGTGAGGGGGAGCACCTCATTTCCTCCCCCTCCCTGAGTCTGCAAAGATGAAGAGGGGTGTGGATAGGGGCACCCCATGCTCCCATTATCCTGGCAGCTGCACCTTGCTGTTAGGGTCATCACACTGGAGAAAGGCCATGGACAAGCAGGAACTGGGAGTCACATGGAAGACATGCAGGCCCTTAATGGCATGGCGGGGAAGTGGAGCCAGGAGCTAACAATGTGTTAAAAATCTGGCATGCTCCTTTTACACTTGGTCCTAGAGCTGGGAAAACAGAGCAGGCACACAGGCTGTTGTCACAGCCCATGGAGATGTAGTGTGGTGAGGTAACAGCAATGTAGGGGAAAGCCAACCTTGAGAAACTGCTTAAAAATATGGCCTGAGATCAGATGAAAGTCCCTAAGCCTTGCTTGAAAGCCTGGGCTCACCACTGAGGAACATTTATGGGTCATATCCAGGGCTGTGGTCGCGATCCCTACTGCACATGCTTGCCTCTCTGTTAAAAGGGGGCTGTGAAGGGGAAGACGAGTGGTGTGCTTTGGCATTCCAAGGGATGTGTGAGATTTCACTTACTCACAAGTGGTGCAGATGAAAATACAGGGTATAGACATGCCTGTGGTGTGTTGAGGCCTATTGGCAATCGATTTGGGAAAACGCAGGTTTCCAGATGTCTGCAAGTTCTGGTATGCGTGCTGTAAACCAAAGGTACAACAGTGGATGAGGTGTCTGCCCTCAGTGCAAACATTTTTCCTACTTGCATTGTGCCAGGAAGCTTTACTGGCTTTAATCATCACAAGGTAGAAAGCCGGTGAATAAAGTCTTGTCACTTTATGGGTTTGCCTGAAATTGAAAGAAAAGAAAATGTAGAGGACCAAAACCATTTAATCTGGAGCAAAGTTAAGAGAACGAGTTAACGAAAGAAAGGCGGTTGTTTAAAGGTGTGAAACTGCTGAAGAGAGCCAAGATACAAGGGGTTATCCACAGACTGGCCAAGTTAAACAAGACAACCTGGTGACTCAGGGAGGCTCCACCTCCAGTGTCATTCATAAACCCGGCCTGTCCCTAAGCAGCCACTCGGCTTTGATTGTGTCCTGTTTAACTTGGGCTTTGGATGACTTAACTCTTCCAAAAGTTGGCTCTTTGGGTAGGTATCACACCTTAAACCATCTGATCCTCTTTTATAGGTGCAAAGCACTCTTTTATTTGATTTCTTTCTGCTGCCTGCCTGCATCATTCGGTTTGGGTTGGTCCTACCAGGGACAGGCATGTTTCGCACCGGCAGAAGATGGTAGATCCAGCAGTGACTAAGCTGACAGACTTGGACTAAAGTTCCAAAAAGGCTCATCTGCTTTGTAGCCTGCAGGCTATAGCTGGCATCTGGAAGACAGTGGCAGAGGTTTACCAAAAAAACAGAGAGGGGAGTCCGATTTCAGAACTGAGATCCAGATGCCAAGGCCTTGAAGACTTGTGTCAGGTGATGTCCTTGGGAAAGGTTGTTTTGCAGTGTTTTGGTAGCTGTATAGAACAAGTAGTGTCAAATGTCACCAGCGCCTAAGAAGTTGTTTTCCCTCCTGAGATTATGTGATAAAAATGAAGCTATTTCATTTTCAGCGATATTTTCCATGAATTTAATGAGGAGAGGTTCTATTAATAGCAAACTGAAAAGTGCTTTCTGGAGCTCAGCGCCAGCACTGTGCTGCTCCCCAAGTTTGCAAACTGTTTCGAGCTTTTCCAATGTTTTAACTAAGCCGAGAAAAATGAGGATGAACTTTAGAGCAGCAAGTTTGAAACTTGCACTGGATGTTGCCATTTTGGGAGCAGTTTATCACCTCCATAGGGTGGCTGCTCAGGCTCCTCAATATCCATACCTGAGCAAAATCCACTGGCGCCTCAGACTGCAGGTGCTGAGCCACAGCTCTTGGCATCGATGCTGGGGTGGACCATTGCCACTCCACTGCCACTGAGAGCTTGTGGCACGGCTGACTGCGACCTTGTTCCTGCAGCTCAGTGGTGTCTGTCAGGTAGGTACTAGCTTAGCATGAAAGTTGTCTTAGCCCTCTGGTACATTACTTAATTTATATTGCCATGGCAGTGAGAGGAATAATCTTTGACCCACACTGATCTTGCCTCTAGAAACACCCACTGGCTTGATTTATATCAACATGGTGGCAGGGCACAGGGGTGCTTGAGGTGACCTTCCAGGCAGCCTTGCCTGCTAAAGGCAGGTCCTGTGCAGGCTCCTTCCTCTGCCCTCATGAGGACAGCCACAGGCTGAAAGATGACTTGAGAGCTCCCCATGCAATATTCCTTCCCTGGGGGTCTGACATAGCCTTCCTGGCTGAAACCAGGTACAAAAAAATCCCCTTTTCTGCGATATGAGAGGAGCTGAGAGCTACCACTGCAGAAATGCTCTAGTCTGTGAATCACCACTAGTCGCTTCTCAATGCACTTGTGGAGTGAGAAGCAGTGACAGCCCCTGTGCCCCAGTCTCAAGTGGGAGCTGGGAGATTGCTTGCACATGATGCTGTCATTCTGGCTGGGTCAGACTCTATCATGCTAGCAGCGGGCAGGGTCCATCCCGGCCCAAAGCTAAACCTGTGAAGGGTGACATCATGCAGGAGGCACTTCGGGATGCAGCTGCCAGTATGTGTTATTAAGCTAATCATGGCAGAGGAGGAGCCCCCCGAGGCTGAGTCGATAAGGTGACGAATGCATTCCACTAAATGGTAAATGGTAAATGGAAAGGCCTCAGCCTCCTTCAGCTTAGAGTCACAGAGCTGCATGCTGGAAATGGCACAAGTGAGATAAAGTACAGCCACCCCCAGGGTCTGGGCTCTGCCGTCTCCCTGCCCTGGAGCAACCTGGTATTTATGTTAGGAGCAGACAGCTGTAGAAAGCACAGAAAACCCAGGACCATGCTGGGGACTGCTGAGGAAACCATTGCCACAGACTGAGGCACCCTCGCTCTGGGGAAGGGTGTGAATGCCTTCCAGTCCTGCCCTGAAGCCCAGCTTGCCTGCCCTGGTTCCTGGTTTGGGCTGTAGTCTGCATGTAATTCCCCTCTTCCACCCTTCAGCCATGATGATTACCCGATGCCTCTTTCCACTGCTTATCAGAGTAGGTGCTGCTCTTCTCCAGGAGGTTCCATCTGCTACAGGACATTCTTGTGGTTGGAAAGCTTCAGGGCAGCAGCCCTTCCCCTGTGTCACCTTCAGATGTCACAGGCCATGAGATTTTCAGAGTCACGGTGCCCAGGAGCTGAGGACCAAGAGGGCTTGATAGCTCAGGTGCCCTGGAAAACAAGTCCCCATATCACCAATGCTGGCATTGGCCCTTCAGGAGAGGAGGGACCCATGTAGAGGATCCTGCTGTGGGAAGGGAATGAAAGGGCAGCCATATATCAGGCAGTCTGGGAGGCAGAAGTTCAGATCTCAAGAATCAAACTAAAAGAAAACAAGCAAATAAAAAAGCATTGCTTTGGCTTCAGCCAGGAACCCAGGACAGTAAACAGAGGAGGCTGGAAAGCCGATATATTCTACCCTGGGGGAATCGACTTTGCTTGAGCCAAAAGGAAAGAAATGAATATAAAATAAAGAGCAAAGATGAAAGCCATCTATCGCAAGCCCAAACTGCCACAGCCATGATTGGCAGTTTACATATTACATTTTATAGCATTCCTCTTCTCCTCCCTCCATATTTTCTTTCTCCCCATTTCTCTGCTGACAGCTCATACACACGCCTTGCACTGCACAAATAAGTGCTCTGCTCCTCCCTCACATCCTGCTCAGACTTCATGCCAGTCCTTCCCAAGTTCGCAGACCACCCCACCGTCCTGACTGCACGCAGAAGAGACAGCAGGTCAAGGTCTGAGTTGTCACAAGTCCACTGAAAAGATTTCCTGTCATGTGCAAATAAACCCAGCTCCTCTCCCCTGGCTTATTTGGTTTTTACTGAATCCGGTCAAATCACAATTTCCCTCTTCTCTTTCAATAAACAATCAGCCCGTGTCAACTTGATTACGAGCTGCTGATGCAGCATTGTTGAATCCAAGCCCCGAGTGTATGTTTTGGCAAAAACAGCGCTATTTTCAGCTAGGCGTGCCAGGTGGCTTGCCAAGAGGCTCAGCTTTCCCAGCAGACCCAAGGTGGGTTGGAGGCAGGACTCCCACTGGCTGCCTGGGCAGCAAGACCTGGGGCCAGGTATGCACAGCTCGGCACCGGGACGCCTGGCAGGGCATGCACCACCTTGCTGCTCCTCCTGAATTGATCCAGAGCAGGATCTCAGCAGGATCAGATACACCGAGCAGGGAGAGCACAAAAAACCCCTGTGCCTGTTCTGACCACTCTGAGGGTAACCACTTGGCATGTCAGCTCCCAAGGAGGTTTACTTTGCCTACATGAAATTCATGGAACCCATTTGCCTCTCTGTCCAGTGTATGTTTCTGGTGTAGGAGCTCTGAGAGCCCTGAGCTGTGCAGAAGTTGAGGGGCAGGGTTTACACTTTCTCCATACCAGGGCAGGTACCCTCCAAGTCAGCTCGCTTACTCTCAGACAATACAGCCTTCATGTCTTTCCTCTCTGTAAAGGGTATTTATTTCTTTCCATGGCAATGGTGTATCCCTATCCTCCATTTTCCTCTGGGACCACTCATGCTTTTGGTGTCTATTTTTCCTGTTGCTGCTTTCTTTTGCTTTGCTCTTTTTCTCATGGATTCAGTGGCCGTAGGGACCAGGTCTGTGAAACACAACAGTGAAGGCACAGACACAAAAATTAAGTGTAACACAATTTGGGCAAAGTGACTTCCCCCTTCTCCCATGACGTCCTTCTGGCAGAAGTCTCTTTTCTCCATGTGGAACGACAAACTTGCTCCCTGCTTATGTTGATAGCATGCAGATTCACAAACTGGCTGTCTACAGCATTCTTTTTTTATTTCTAATCAAATCGCCTTTTATTTTGCCGGCAGTGATGCTGCAGCAGCAGAGCCCCTCGGGTGGTTTGCGGTGGGCAGGGCTGGCAGCTGTGGGCAGTGGCAGACCCCGCTGGTGCAGGGGTGCTGCCCTCAGCAGAGCTGTGCAGGGGTGGCCGTGCACGTGTGTACCTGCACACGAGTGCCTGGCTGTGGCGGAGACTGCCTGTGCCTGTGCCTGTGCCTGCGTCTCCTCTCGCTGAATTCCAGAGGCGTTACGTGTCCTGCGGAGAGAAGGAACTGTTTGTGCCACAGGCATAAATAAATCCACCGAGCATTTGCAGTAACACGGGTTGCTCAGGGCCTGAGCTCAATCCTACTCTGGACAGGGACAAAATCTGCCTTTGGTGGGAGGTGGGTAGGGGCTGTGGTGCGGGGGTACTGCTGGGAAGGACACAAGGACAAACATACAGGCAAGGTGTCTGTTATCTCCTTATCAAGTGATAAGTTGTGTTATATGCTCGTGACTGCTGGCACAAGCCAGGGGGACGTATTTCTGCCTCCTCATTACACAAAAAGCTCGAACCAGTGAATGTTTGCATACTGCTGAGACAAACACACCAGCACTTCCTCTGGTGTGCAGGCTTGACTCAATAGAGAGCAGTGGCTTATTGGTTCATGAGAGGCATGTGGTGCAATTATCAAAATGATTTTTTTTTAAATATATTTACTACACACTTAAATAAATATACATTGTTATCGCGTGTTTCAAAGGAAGGAGATGGTACCACTGCTTTGTCGCTGTTACGTCCGAGGCGCATAAAGAAAACGACACAGAGTCCAGGCTCATGAACAGTGGAAGCCGAAGCTTTTCTTTAATAATTTTCTGACTACTTTATAGCATAGATCGCAAAAAGTGTGTTGAGTGGCAATAGGTAATTGGTTCCTCGGCCATCCACCCCTTGAGAGGATTGGCCAAGTCCTAAGATACCTATTCCATAATATTTTCAAAGTCGAAGCCATAACAATCTTGCAAAACAACTTGCGGGTGCAAGAAGTTTATGAAGCTGTGACCTTGTTTAAAATAGTTTACATAGGAAAGACAGTCTTCTCACAGAATATTGAGAAAAGGCTGAAGAATTTTTCTGCTTCTAGCTTTTTAGCACCTACACTGCTTTTATCAAGGATGCCACCAAGTAACACCTGCACAGAGCTTACGTGACTTGGTAGCTGGTGTTCTTCTTTAGAAATAGCTGATGCAATTTATTCACCGGCCTTTAGATACAGATGGTGTAGGTATTCAACAGCTGGCTAGAGTCAGGGGAGAGAAACAGGCATTTCTGTGTACAGGTTACCCCAAACTGGGACAAACCTCTAACATTAGGCAAGTGAATTGCACTTTTCTGGTGTCCTCTTCTCTCTCTTGACTCTGAAGGGGCTCCCAAGGTCAAGTTCAGACATAGCATTGCCCATTTGAAAATGTGCATGAAGCAATTTTATTCCTGGTCTTTCCTGGAAGACTTTGATGACCATAAACCTGTGACATGCAAAACCTACCTCATTTTTCAAACCTGTCTTTTTTTCCCCCTCTTTGTTGCCTGGGTGACACTCTTGTGTTCTGGCTGATTCACCACTCCCCTGGCTATTTCCCAGCATGAAATTGCTCTTAGCGAGTGATGAATGAGTGCTCTGCCTTAACTCTGCCAGAGCAAAGGGCACAGCTACCATACACACCACAACTTTTGGAATATGATGGATATGAGCTTTTATAGAAATCTTTATTACCTCACCTTTCTCACCCTTGGGACCGAACTTCTCATGAGAAGTTTTCAATTTAATTTACTTTCTTAAGAAGAAAGAAAAAGGTAACAAATCAAGAGTGATTCTGTTACAGTGATTTTAAGCTGGTGTCAAACCCAGCGGTGAGGTGCAATGGGCTGCTCAGCCGGGCGGAGTATTGGCACATTGCTGGACAAACAGGGGAGGCAATGGCACTCAGACTAATTTCGGTGCAGCTGTAGGACTGCACCCATAGCAAAGGCTGTTTTACAACCCCTGTAAGTATTTGCTCTTCACTGGAACTTGGTATAGAAAATCTAGCACACTTTTAAAAAAAACCCCAAAATTAAAAAAAAACCAAAAAAACCCAACAAAAAACAACCACCCCCCCCCCCCCCAGACTGGTCTTGTTTTCTGTTGTTGTAATAACAACAGAACCCAGTAAAACAAAAGAAACAAAGTCCTCTGGTATTTAGTGACAANAAAAACCACCCCCCCCCCCCCCCCCCCCGAAAAAAAAAAAGAGACTGGTCTTGTTTTCTGTTGTTGTAATAACAACAGAACCCAGTAAAACAAAAGAAACAAAGTCCTCTGGTATTTAGTGACAACAGCTCCTTAGCAAAATCTGGATGAGATTGTTGCACTTTAAAGTTAGAAGGCAGGGCTAGGATGGGTGGAAAGTAAGTGAAGAAGGCAGCTGTGGAGGAAAAGCATGACCAGGCTAAAGCATTCGAAGATGTCAGATCAGTTCTTGGCACAGCTGCCAGTCTTGTATAGGACTGTGGCCCTCATCTGTAAAGGTGAAACAAAAAGTTCTTTAGGGTCTGAAGTCAGAACTAGTCCTATGTGTGTTTTCTCCAGGGGAAACCTGGTGCTGGAGAAAGCTACTGTGGTTGAGGGTTGATGCACAGGGCTTATGCTGTGACACTCTAATCAGCAGAAAGCTGCTCATGTTCTCCAAAATGCATTTACAAAGGATTTCATGGCATGTGTCTAAAAATATGGGTGCAATTTTGCCTTTCACCCTCCAAAAAATGAACTGCAAGGATCATTCATGTGTGGGACTGGATTTTAATAGCCGCATGCAGCCAGGATTTGGGTTTACTGCAGTAAAAGTGGGAAAGAAGAGGAGCTTGAAGGACAAAGGGACAAGGAACAGATAACTATGAATCTGAAGGCAGGTAACACACTAGTATCGTAACACGATGATGTTAACAAAGCCCTGAAACCCAGTCTCACCTGGTAACTGGGGCCAGATGCCTAGGACAGGTCAATCCTCCTGGCCATGCTGTGGAGTTGACGGTGCACTTGCTGCAGGACTCAGCACAAAGGTGTGGGCCCAAGGGAAAATGCCAACACCATGGGAGCCAGGGATGCTGGAGCACTGCTGGTGTGAGCACACAGTGGCACCTGAGTCAAGGCTTTCTCATTGCAGGAAAGAATCTCTGCTGCAAAAATGCATCTGTGGATCCTCAGTGGAAATTTTGTGTCCAGCACTGGCAAGATGAAATACCACAAATGGATTAAGTTGTCAGGCTGCTCATTTATTTTCATACACACAATGGCTGTCTTGAACAAACCCCATCCTGTTTAAGCTCAGGGGCTGTGCTGCTCATTCTCTGCGTTAAAACTAGATAAACTGAGGAAGTGTCTAGCCTTCCATTTAGCTAAGAGCTGAGCTTCTGGACAATGCATCAGGTGCTAGCACATTCTCAGCTGCACTAGTGGATTTGTCAAAGTGTATATTCAGCAAAGGGTTCAAGAGATTGCATCAAGGATAGGTGACTTCCAGGAGGCTGTGCAAAAAGTTTGGGTGTGAAACCTCTCTGTACTCCAAGGCTGAGGTGGGGGGGCCAAGACATTGTCTTGGGTCTTTATGCAAAGCTGTTCAAAACTCTTGGTCAAGAAATCATAGAATCATAGAATGGTTTGGTTTGGTTTGGTTTGGTTTGGTTTGGTTTGGTTTGGTTTGGTTTGGAAGGGACCTCACAGATCATCTAAAACCCACCCTCGCTCCCATGGGCAGGGACACCTCCCACTAGAC
>VZTI01004732.1:613707-736823 GCA_013397865.1 Struthidea cinerea
GAAATTTTTTCCTGAACCTGGGGGGGAGGGGTGGTTGCAACCTGACTTCTATCAGAGGATATTCTCCTCCAAATTTGTCCAAACTAGGACATATATATAATTTGGCGCCCAACTGCGTGGCTCGAAGGAATCAGCAGACACCCCAGTCACTCGGGCTGCAGCCAAAGCAGCCAAAAGAGAGCCCAAGACACTGGGCAACCTGTTCCAGTGCCTCACCATCCTCTGAGTAAAGAATGTCTTCCTACTATCTAATCTAAATCTTTCCTCTTTTAGCTTAAAACCATTCCCACTTGTTGTATCCCTACGTGCCCTTATAAAGAATTCCTCTCCAGGTTTCTTGTAGGCTCTTCCTCCCATGACAGGGCTTTTTGCTTGGCTGTCCAGTGTTTACAACTTCCAAGAGTCTGGATATTCTGCAAATCAAGTTTCTGGATGAGAAAGGCACCTTTTGGCTCACAGCTGTGGCTGTACTCAAGCGCTACAATAATGGCTGTGGGGAAAGAGTTGAGTGATGAGCGACCAAAGTAAAGTTGGCAACTTAGATGAGTTTAGGTGAGTTAATGCACTATTAATGCACTGTCAGGCCCAGGCATATTATTATCGAGGTTCCTTGAAATATCTTACATGCTTGGCTCGCTCCCCAGCCAGTGGTGTGAATGCCAACCACTAGGGACAGATATATGGACTGATTTTGTCACCCCTGACACCTTTTGTTTCCTAAACAACTGCCTGGTCTCCAGGAATTGGCCTCCAGGATTTGCTAGAGAAGGGAGCAGAAAAGGGCATCTAAATTGTACCCCAGCCTTTCTACTCGTGCTAACTCAGATCTTTTTGTTAATTGGCGCTGTGCACAATCAATACCCTTGTTTAGAAAAAGGCAGGGAAGGAAAAAGTTGTAAAAATCCCTGTTCAACAAAGAGCACTGATGGACCAGCTAAGCATCCTTCGCTTAAAAACTAGTCATGAAATGGACAAACAAGGAGAGAAGAATCTGATTCTCATGCAAATTTTTGCCCTGAGAGATGAATGCATGAGCACAAAACCCAATTATTGGCTAATGGTCATTTGCATACCCTAGACTATCTCAAAGCACCTCTGAAGCATTAGTGCAAAGCATTTTGCTAATCAGGACTGGTCCCTTCCACCCCTTCCCTTGCGGGTAAGTGGTATTTGCCCACAGAAAGGGAAACGGCAGGTTACAGCCTCTGTCGAATGAAGAATCACAGCCTCCAGAGGGGAACACCAAATGCTCTCAGCCACACAGTGCTTGAGAGGAGCAAGGAGAGTAGCAAATGACTTGCTAGAGATCATACAGGGAAACAGCAGAAAGGTCTGGAAGAGTTAACCAATGTCCTGTCCCGCTGTCAAATGTCTCTCAAAGCTGGTCTAAGGGCATCTCCTGAATAATTCACTAGGATTATTTACTTAATCTGAGATGTCAGGATGGTACAGCCTCATGGCTCCAGGGATTCAGTGTTTGGAAGCCAGGTTTGGTACCTGAGTTGTGCCAAGTCCACCCGTCTGCCCTGTGTCTGACTCCAGGCGTGCCTTAACTCCCTCTCCTCCACAGCCTGCGAAGTCTTGGCTTCCCCCTGGAAGCAGCCAAGTCAGGGTGCAGCACTTGTTAGATTGGTGAAAATTTGTTACAAACTCCTGCTTTAGTTGCTTGAGGAATATGTTGCTTTTCAGGACTCTCAAACTGGTTTCACTTGGAAATGTGAAGGGTGATGCAGACAGAAAAAATCTGAATGAAATTGCTGGGCTTTACCAAAGATGTTAAATGATAATAAGCAGAAAGCCACTCCAAAGAGGTGTTCCCAAGGATCCAGTTCACCTGCTTGATTCCAAATATGTATTTTCCCACTGGTAGAGTTTTTACAATGTGCATAGCAGAGCTGTAGTTTAAGTGTCACAGGAACAGGAACACTAGTGATGATGAATGACGCCAGCCCTGGATTTAACAGCCCCTCCGTGCCTTGTGCCAGCAGAGTGGTAAGGAACAAACTGCTCCCCAGAATGGCTCGTCACACTGTGGGCTCATTGGGCAGTGTGGGGACAGCATGAAGATATCATTCATGGGGTACCATGATCGTTTTTCTCCTGAGGATCAGCGTTAGGGCAGTGGCATGGGAAATTGTGGCAGTGGCATTGATCCACTCATCCTGGGTTTCGACTTGTGCAACCAGGGACAAGTCCCCATTACATTGCAATATGCAAGCAGAAGCAAGGCCACCTAGCAGAAGAGGCATTTGTTTTTGGCCTTTGCTTGTTCTGCTCTCAAGGACCTCCTCCTGAAAATGTGGGCAGCAATTCCTCCCCTTCTCTTCATCCCTGTCTGCAGCTCAGGGATGAAAAGAGGTGGGGGTGGCATGCTAAAATCCCAGGCTTTGCTTTGGGCAGGTTTTTTATTTGGTCTGTTGCTGATGTAGAGCCCTGTGCTTGAATGTTGCCTTCTTCTCCCAGAGATGACATCCTCTGGTGTCATGAAGGGGCTTTTCTGTCTTTGTGGTGGCAGTGACGGGTGCTGGCTGGATCTGACCCCGAGGGAAACAGGTGCTGGCTCAGAGCTGCCCATCTCCAAGCCAGGGTGCCCTTGGCCAGCATCACCCTGCTGTGCTTCCCTCTAAATCTCAATGAGCTCCTTGGGATGTCAGGGGCAGATGGGACACACTGATTACTTGGATCCTTCCTATTTTGGGACATGACAAGCAGTTCATTTCCCCCCTCTCCTTTCATGTTCACACAATGCTTTACACTGATCTCCCCTGCACACATTTATCTGCCAGGCAGGGTAATAGAGCAGCACCCAGGGAGTCTCCTAGGCTTTTGTAGGGGTTTGATATTGCTGAGCTGTGAATGCAGCAAGAGGGAGCATGTGTAGCTAATCCTATGATACAATAACCAGTCCTTCGTGGTGGATGTCAAATTTACTAAATGCATGTTTGTTTATTGTTTGCCTGTGTAATGATGTACGTGGGACTTGGGCCAATTTGGAAATATTAATAAACATGACAGCATTTCAGTAAAGCACCAGACAGAATCCTCCCATTGCTCCCAGGAACACTAACACGATATGTTCATAGATGGAATGAAAGGGAGTTTTCTTCTGAAATTAAAAAAGGGCTTTCTATTCTCTAAGTAGCAAAAGAGTTCACCAGGTTATTCGCACTGGCACACTCTAACTGCAGGTGGGTTCATAAGCTTCTCTCTGATGTAGCAAAATTAGATCAGTGTAAGGGACAAGGAAGCTGAAGTTAGCCTGCACTGTCACTGAAAGGACTGCTTGTCTATGAGGAGGAATGCGCTGGTGATTTACAGGGCACTTAGCTCAGGCAAAACCAAGCAGTCAGTTTTATCTCAGCCTTTTCTCTCCTTGGACCAGGAGCCTTTTGGCTGTGGCTCTTTTATTCCCCTAGGCCCCCTGTGTGGTGGTACATCTGTCTTGCCAGCACTGCAGAGGGGGGTGTTCAAAACTAACCACGCATGAATGTTTATTTCCCAAAATCAGTCTATTTGACCTGCACCAGGCAAGCTCCCTCCTGCCCTTCCAGCTTGAGTCTGTGACATCACAACTTTTTGGTAATGGCCTATTAATCACCTACTGCCTGGCGCTGTGAATTCTGTCTGGTTTCCTCCAGGATACTTCATCATCTGCAAGCAGGACTTGGACCAGGCAGGGATGCCTCCATCCAAGCTCCTCCAGATGCTGGTGCTCCGAGCTTTGCCAGAACTGCATGATTTCTGTGCGTGCCATTAGACAGGGATGATGAACAGCTTGGCTGTGAGCACGTGGAGTGCAAACCCTGGTGAAAACCTGGCTCGGGGCCCTGGAGAGCGAGCGTCCCCACTGCCATGCAGAGCCGCCATCTGGCAGGTTGGACCTGGTGTCCTCACCACTCCAGCTTCCCAAGCCAGTGGCTTTTTTGTTTCCTTTTAAGTGAAAACAAATGTTAACCTCGGCCCATGGATGACGCAGCCCATGGCTACCAGCAACACCTCTTTGTGCAGGGGTTGCTGGGATGAAGGAGCTTAATTGCACACCACACAGTACACAAAAAGAGCCCCAGTGGGTCAGCAATGTGGTCTTTGCAAGGGAATGCAAGTAAGAAAATGATCCTACCTCAGGGAGCAGCAAGGCAGCCAGGCTGCAGTTTGTGGTGCAAAGCATGCTACAAAGTGCTCCATGTCAGTGGGTGCAAGGTGAGGCACAGCCTGTGTGTCCCTCCGGCACTGCCTGCTGCATCCCAGGAGCCATGTGGGATCCCACTGTTGCATTTTGCAGGAAAGGGGCTGCTGTGCTTTCTACCTCCCCACCTGTGAGACTTGCACTATGAGGGCCTTTGTGTGGTATTAATGTGAGGCACCTATTTCTTGTTTCAGCTGGCTTCACGGGGGAAAAAGTGCAAGGAGAATCCAGTTGGGTACAACTGGACAAAAGCTGGATGAGGTTTGTTTCATTGTAGTGACAAATTTTTCCACTGCCACATGGTGTGACCTCATATGTTCCTTCTCCATCCCTTCCTTACAAGTTGGTCAAAACTTGGAAAGAAGGCATGTGCCCAGGAGCAGCCTCCAGCTGTTCTGTAGGATGGTTACAGCAGAAAATAAGAATGTTTGAGCCTGAGCCCAAATTTTTGGTTGGAAGAGCAACTGCCCCTTCTGGCTCCCCTTGTTCACTTCCCTTCAAGACACAAGAACGGTCCTGGATGGTAGGAATGAAGACAGACCACAGCACCTGCTTTTGCAGCTGAGGGTGGTGAATCCAGGCAAAGCTCACACATGGGTTTTTGGAGGGATCACGTCAAAGCGAGGCCGTGCCAGGGGCTGTGGCTGTGGCACACACCTTGCAGGCTGTAGTGGCACTGAGTGACTTTACCACTTGCAGCTCCTCCTTGAGAAATGCTGCCAGAAGGACAAAGGCTCCTTCCTTTTCACCTCAGCACTGATGAAGCTTTCAGGGAAGCACTTTCCAGCATGGAGAGTGCCATTTTCCTCCAGCAGTTTGCTGCAGGGGTTTATCAGCTTTTTGGTTGTCCTGACACAACCACGTCTGCCCCTTCAGCACTCTCACCAAGGGCCCAATAGCCCTTTTCTGGTATCATCATCTCACAGGTTCAAGCTGTTCTGCTTTTCCATGAGGAAGCCAAAATTCAGGCTATAGGAATTCAGGCTACAGGTCCATGCACAGTCGGCACAGTTGTCGTCCTTGCTTCTTCCACAACATGCTTCTTTAATTTTATTTAAGAGAATTTTGTCTGAATGACTTTAGCTTCCTAATTGTCTTCATTGTCTCAGATCATCAAACCCCCCTCAGCTTCCTGCCTGTCCCACCTGCAAATTCTGTCAGTAGCAACAGTCGCTCCTTCCAGATCACTGGAGGAAGATGCTGCAAAGTGTCAGGTCTAGAAGAAGTCCCCAGGGAGCACCACCAGAAGTGCTCCCGTGTGTGCCACTGCCATTAGTGCCTGTCAACCATCCAGCTCCTCAACTCTTATATACATTGTCTGGAGCTGTTGCAATATTGTCATTCTCCCCCAAAAGTGCTGTGTGGGGCCCAGTGGTGCCTCACCCAGGGATTGCCTCCAGGCAGCTACAAGTATCAGTCACCTTTTATAAAATCAACAGAAAATTCAATGAGACCTGTCTTTCATGAAACTGTTAACTGGCACTAATACTCTCTCTCTTTTATTTTTGTTGTACTTGAATCCCCTGTCATATTCTCTGTTGTTTGGTCTGGGGTTCATGTCAGATACTTCCACCTTGTCTTTTTCCAAAAATTAGCATACACTTAGACCTTTTCCAGTCAGCTGAAAATTTGCTGGCACCCCTGGGGTTATTCAAAATGAATGCTTACAAGCTAAACATCTCCCAGACAGTTCTTTAAGGACTTCGGGGTATAAGATATCTGCACTTTGCAATTTAAAATTGTTTATCCCTAACAGCTGTTGTCTGTCATTCTTCTCAGTGATGCACCGGAGAGCACTTTATCATGCTTATGTCTTCTCAACATAACATCTATTTCTTTTCAAGTACAGAACAAAAATATTAATCAAACTATCCTGCATTATCATTAGCTATTTCACCAACTCCATCTAGAAATGAGCTAATATTGTTGTAATGACTCATTTTTCATTTCTTAATGGATATCTTTATGGGAATTGTTGAATTTATTCATCTGCATGGCAATTGTCTGAATGTTTCATGACTTTTGAATATGTATAATCAACATTGTCTTTTAGATGCATCATTCAGATATATAATTTGCAAAACATAAATTATTCAGGAGGTTGCTCAGCCACACAAATGAAAGCGTTTTCTTGTCTGGGTCATTAATCTCACCTAGATAAGGGCTAAGGCACAAGAGATGTTGCTCTTTTCACTTTACAAAGTCCAAGTTCATTGAGATACAAAATAGCTATACCCACACAGCAATGCTGCCGACAGAAAGGGGATGCAGCCTGATTGGAGAGGTAAGGGATTATCCTCATGTTCAGGAGACTTAGATTTTGTTGCTGCCTCTGTTACTAAGTCTCCTCATGCAAATCATTCACCAGCCCATGCCCAAGCTCTCCTGCTCGGTAACTGGGACTCAGTGCTGCTTCACCTCCTCTGGGAAGTGCTCAGAGTCCATGGAGGAGCAGATCTTCCCCGAGAGAAGCCTTCTGCCATTGGGTAGCTTTAGAAAGGTATTGAATGGACAGGATTAGTTCTTGTTTTGTTCTTCTTTGCTTGCCATTCACCTGGCCATTCACATTTGGAGCATTTCATTTAATTGTCATTTACTTTTCGCTTGAAATTTCTGGAAAAGCTGTCTAGTGCAAAGCTGGGACTTCAGGGCAAGGAAACAGAATCAATACTTGTTGATCTTTTAACAAACTCTGTCCCCAGAGAGTGGGGTTTAGACCTTCACAATTTCCAGTCTCCTCTCCCGGCGAGTAAGTGGAGTAGGCGGAGAGGAAAGCTGAAACCAGGAGGGATCTGTATCCAATATGTGATTTGTTCTTTGTGGAGAGACCAGCTTTGGTTCAGACTGCTCCAGCTGGTAAAACTTTCACTCTGTAAATTCAGTGTGAAACCAAACGTGTTTCTTGAAACAGATCCTTGGAGGACTTTCAAAGACACCGGTAGGTCAGCTGTATCCAATTAGTAAGGGCCTGTGACAGCAGGCGAGAGCCCTGAGGGGCAGGGTGGGGAATCTTCCCAGAACATCTTGCCTGCACCAGGCTGAACTTCACTGAGGTCACCCCATGGGTTAGAGCACAGGGAGTTCATGGTGGGGTTTTGGTGGCAGAGCCTTCTTTGAGCAGGGCTCATACAGGCAGTCATGTCATAGGCTGTCAGCCCCACTTATGCATCGACCTGCACGCCTTCGCGTGTAGTTAGGAAATGGGAATTGGGGGACATTTCTATTCCTAGCTTTTTAATGTTTCTGTCTTTGCTGGCTGCTGTTTTGTAAACACGTCCTCTCACAAGATTTTTAAGCTTGACTTCTCTTTAGCCATGCTCTCTATGTAACCTGGGAAGGTTTTACCCCTTGTAGTGTATCTCAGCTCTTTCAAGAAGTTTCAAAAACAGGTTTAGAGTCCCTGCAGGGTATGAGTTCAGGACCCTGTCTTGGACCCCAGTACTATTGGGGGAATAGCCCTGATACTTGACTCTAAGTACAATTTTTCTCTAAATCTTGGATCTTTGGATCAGCTGTCATTACAATGCAAAGACAGTCCAAACTTTCTCTGAGTGTTGCTCACATGCAAGGCTTGAGATGTGACTTCTATTCATTACTTACAGCCTCCCTGCTGGATTACTCACTGGGTAAACTAACCAGAGGAAAGTTTCCCACAGAGGTAGCACCCAGGGCCTTTCCCCTGAGAGGGTCCTGGGGCATTTCACAACTCACACGTGTACACTGCTGCTGTGGAGAGGCAGAGGGTGGCCCGGGGCACTGCACAGGATAAGGGTGTGTGGTTGCAGTGGGCAGATGGACACAACTCCTCCTGCTGTTACAGAGCTTGGCAGCCATGCAGAAGCAGAGACAGGCTTTGTTTGTAAAGCCCCAAATGAGAACTAATGAGAGGGAAGGTGAGCTTGGTTTAGGGGGTAAGACAGAGCTGTCAAGCAGCGCTGCTTTCCAAAATTACTATGTGAAATCCCCAGTAATTTTCTAAGCCGAAAAGGGGAAAAATAACACATCCCTACTGACTCCTGAAGGATGCTGGGGTGCTAGGCGTCGTATGAAAAGACCTAGCCCTCTAAAGTGGGGATCAGGTTGAAAACTACATCAGAAACAAAATTATCTGCATTTACTGTCTATGTTTAATTATCTGAACCTCATCTTTACCGAGTGCCAAATGTTCAATTATAAAAAACCACTGGCCAATTCCTCAGTCCTGTTCATACGCAGCACTCAGGTGCTGAGGAGCAGGGGTGTACCTGAGCTGCCAGTAGGACTACTTTAACAGCAGTATTAATCTTGCAACAGCTGCCAGTGACATAGGAACTACTCCAGATGTGGGGTGTTTACGAGCTGATTTATGAACTAGAGTAGGATCACAGCAGCTATCTATGCTATGGGTAAGTATACAGAGGATGATGGCTGCCCCCAGCTTCAGTCCCTGAAGATGCACCTCACTTCATAGCTTTCTGTCAGCAGAGGACAGGAGGAGGAATCAAAGTGCAGGAGTTCTTGAGGAAAGGATGAACAAGGCTTTGCATTTTAGATGGGCTTTAGGTTGGAAAAATAATAAAATCCGAGCATTTTAATAGAAAGATCAGCTCTAACATTGGTAATCTAGACAGACAGCAGTGGGATGAGGAGAGACACAGGGAATGTTTGATGTAAAATCAAGGTCATGCCCTGAAAATCAGACACAGACGGTGGAGAGAGGTATGTGAACCATTAAAATGAAAGGAAACCTGAGATAGTTGCTCCACCAGCTGCCAAAGACACCACGCTCTGTTTGTGCATGCTGGAGCCTACTCTCCTCCACATTTGGCAACGTGGCAGATGCCGCATTGTGGTACCATCAGAGGAGAGGAAACCCAGAGGATAAACCAGAAGTGACCTAGGAACATACTTTTAAAATTCCTTTCTACTCATTAATCTGATGTGGGAGAGGGGACTCAAAGGAGGAGAAAGTCCTGGCCCAGGAGCTAGGGGGCTGAAGCCCTCTGCTCGCTTGCTGAGCTGGCACAGGGAGCTCCTCTCCTGCTCAGAGGCATCAGTGAGCAAGGAGCTGCTCTGTCCTTACGTGTGACCGGGCAGCAGTGTCTCTGCAGATGCCGCAGAAGTCTGCAGTGGTTCTTCTTGGGAGTGCCTACGCGTTGCAGCGAGAACAGCAGACCCTTTACGTACAAGCTTGTATGCTTCTGAGGGAGCACGAAAGTTCTGCTCCTTCTCATTTTTTTATGCTGGGCTGAATCTGAGAGGCCCTGAAGCTGATAGCATTTTTACTGCTGGTTTTACTGGGTGCTGTGACATTCATTACCCTTGAAACATCTGTTGCTGCAGCACCAGCCTTCACTGAGCTTTCTGCTCTTGACTCTCAACATGGGAAACTGGCTCCTCCAGCTCAGCGCCTTAGTGCAGCCTCCCCACCACCCCTTGGCCTGCACCTGCCTCTGCTCCAGTGGGTGAGGCTGACAGACTCCTGACAAGACAAGGGAGACACTCAGGAGGGCACCTCGCGCCCACCAGGCACTTGCAGCTGCATCTGGCCTGGAGCTCCCACTGCAAGGACAGCGTTAGATGCTCTGGAAGAGAGGCACAGGCTGCCCACTAAGAGAAAGCCAGACATGTTTGTGTTTACATGACTGCAGGGATCACCTGGTGCTGCTTCTAGATTCCAAGCTGTGCAATCAACAGCAGAGTGGCTGAGCCGGGGTGCAGCTGTGGCCTTGTGCCGCTGCCTCCTGCAGCTCTGTGCTGCCTGACAGGACTGTCACCACATCCTAACAGCATGTGTGGTTACTCAGTCCCAAGCAGCTGGAGTGGAACAAGATTTCCATGCCCAACTTCCAGATCAGAAAATCCAAATCCATGTGCAAAAGGACAGAGCATGGGAGTGATGGCATTCAGTCACCACAGTGCCATCAGACACACATGAGGTACTCCTGAGACACTGAGCAAGTTGCAGAGTGTCATAAGGGCTGGAAAACCACTCCATGTCTGCTGGGAGCATGCAGACACAGTCTTTGGCATGTCTTGGCTGGAATACATCCTTTGATACCTGGGCTGGGAGGCGGGAAGGTGGCAGGTGGAGAAGGTACCAAATTGCCCTTGCACCTTTATACCTTCCTAACTTCCTTATCTGTCACTGTGTGTCCCCAGGTGTCACCGAGGGTTGCTGGCTGCCTGCAGCCTGAGGAAGTCTCCTCCACGGGAAGGCAGCCAGCAGCACTGCCTGCAGCGGAAGGACAGACATGTCCAAGGAGCACTAGCACGAGGTTTCTTCCTCTTTGTACTTGGTCATCTAAACAACGGCTCTGATTAAAACCAGGAGCTGTTGTACACTCAGCCGCGTGTGGACATCAGCCCAGCTATTTGGTCAACAAAATAAAAATTAAGATACTTAACTCTGAGCATCTGTTTTCTTGCTTTGTTCTTTTTTTAAATTTTGGCTGAGTCCCTGTGAGATTGGACTGTTTTCCTGATAGGTCAGCACAACTAGATGCCTTAAAGCCTTCTAAAGATTGGTTCTTTTACTTGATGATGGCCCAGAAAGCCACTGGGGATGTACAGTCAGCATCCACCCTTTTTGGGAAAAGGAGAGGGTGAAAGGGAGAGGCCACGGTTCTGATTTGCTTGGCTTGGCGCTCAGGCTTGCCGAGCTGTGCCTTATGCCGCAGCCACGTGATTCATGTAGCTGTGACACAAAATCATAAATCAATCCAGTTGGGCTAGAAAAGTTCACGAACCCTTACTGAACTTTTGGACGAACATGGGTCGAGTTTCAGGCTCATAAGGAAATCCGAAACCAGGCAGGCTTCAGAAGGATTTGCGTTTCATCACAACCCTTTTGTAGAGCTCCACTAGAAAGGCGGTGGTCAGGAAAATGCTGGGTTTGGTTAAGAAAAAAGGTATTAGCATGAGAGCCTTTAAATAGAGCAAGGCTGACTTTATGAAATAGTCCTACTAACAGTTAGTGAAAAATGATTATTTTTGAAAACTGCCTCTTATACAGCCAGGAGTTATCTTCATTTCACAGAATTGTCCAGCATGGCTAAAACACCTGCTGGGAAGATCCATTCCAGCATATTTTGCAGATTTTCAGAGAGGTTTCAAATCCCTTACTCTTAAACCTATTAAATTGTGGTGATCTGTTTGAAAACTCCTGCTTTTTTTTTAAAAAAAAACACCTCATTTTATAGGCATGGAAGTTCCTCATAAACATCTTAATGCAATACTAGCAAAAGGTTTCAAAGAGCATCTTCATTTTCAGACAGCTCAAAAAGCATCTGTATTCCTCCCTTAAATCTGAATGCAGAAATGAAGCCAGAAAGGGCTTCCTTGTCAGGTTCACTATTGCTTTTCTGGCTGAGGGGGTCTGGCTCTCCTGCTGCATCTCCCAGGATGGCAGATATCTTCAATGGATTAGTTTGAGTTCAGATTTTGAATCAGCCTTTGCATTGTTGCTTATTGCAAGTGGGTCAGGGCCAATAATCAGGAGATTTTAAGATAACAAGATTTCATGTCCAGTTTATTTGCCCTTTTCTATTTGAGCCTTCAGGTTCCATATTTGCAACCTTTCCCTTCCCAATGCACAGGAGTGAGAAAGCTGAGATCTTCAAGCACTCGTGGGGCTGTACAGCCAATTTCTCAGGAGAACAGTAGAAACACCATGACTCTT
Organism: Struthidea cinerea; assembly: GCA_013397865.1. Taxonomy (NCBI): domain Eukaryota; kingdom Metazoa; phylum Chordata; class Aves; order Passeriformes; family Corcoracidae; genus Struthidea; species Struthidea cinerea. Next base: position 625,554 of record VZTI01004732.1, read on the forward strand.
TCAGAAAACAACTCAAGAACTGGCATCTGTGCCTCCAGATGAACAAATGAGGCTTTGACTCCACTGAGCTTTGTTTTTCACCCATTCACAGTACAAATTAGTAGAAGCCTTGTTATACTTTACAATTTGTATTTCAAATAAACATATTGCCTACTAAGAAACTGCTATGGCTATTCAGTCCAGCATTTTCACTGTATTTAGGAAGACCCTTGCTTTTGGATTAAATTGACCCTGGAGCAGATCCCAAATTAGTAAAAACAAAATAAAAGCATGGGATTTCAGTCAGTTTAAACACCAGAGACACACAATAAATGCTGAAGCTTAACCAGCACTTTGTGGACATCTGTGCCTCTCATAAAGCAAATTGTGCTGGTGCAAACAACTGACCGGTGTGAAAAAGGACCAAAAAGTATTCTCCTTATTGACAACTTGATTGTGATGATTCAGAGGAAAGAGCAAAAAAGGGGAGGACATTGAGGTTCTCAGGAAGGAATATTGCGACTGTCAGATTCTGAGCAGTGATTTTTATTTGGCCTGGGCAAAATTCAATTTGGAAGTTAAGGGGAATAATGAGCTGAAAATCTCTGAGCTATGTACAGCTGTCCCAGCAAAACCAATGCTCTGGGCTAAGTTCTGCTTCCAGAGAGATGGATATACCTTGTGTAGGCTGCTGGGATTCTGGACCCCAGCACCAAGAGCAGCATCTTGGGGTGCCCTGGACCTTGCTGGACCATATCTGCATTCTTGAAAATCTTCCTTTCCACGAGAGAGTCCTATGGACTCCCTCTCTGACCTCTGCCTAGTGCATGTAAGTCCTGAGAGTCTAAGGGAAATCACACTGGGCTTATAGACTTACAGCTGAGTTTGGAAACTGATTTGTGGCTTTAAAATACGATGTTTCAAATATGAGAACTATTTTACTCTGTTTGTCAGAGCCCTCCTTCCATGCCAGAGGGACTCCAGGAGTAAGAATGGGAGAGAAGTCAGAGAAGGCAGAGAAATGGGACTGGGCTTGATAGATAATATATGGCAGAAAGACAGTGTTGTTCCTCAGAGAGGACAGGAAATGTGAATTCTTAATGTTCTACAGCAGGTTGCCCAGGACCATGTCCAAAAGGCTTTTGAATATTTCCAAGTATGGAGACTTCTCTATCTCCCTGGGCAACCTGTACATCAGTGATATAAAATAGCCTTCCTGCCTTTCATGCACCCTGTGCACACCTTATCCTTGGACAAGTTCTGCATGTAAGAGATCAGCATGTACTTCAAGCAAGGCCAAAGCAGATGACTCACTGGATGCAGCTTTCATCCCAAAGCATCCATGTTTCGGCACAGCAGCATGGCTAGGAGCTGCTACCCTAATTCACCATTTTCCAGACTTGAAGTTTTCCAGGTGGAGGAAATTATTTAATTTCCTTCTACGCATGAAGGAGCCAGAGCTGTGTCTTTGACATTCAGGTGAGCTCCACTTCATCAGAAGGACGGAGAGCACCATTTCAAACATACTTCCACTGGGAAGAGTTTAATATGGAGAAATTGCTCCCAGGGAGCTATAAGAGTGAGAGCTGTGACATGAGAAGCTGTAAGAGTTATTCTTTTGCCTGGGTAAAATCTTGGTGGAGAGTAAACACCATTTGCAGTATAACTGATAGCAGCAGGAACAGGAACAGGATGAAGGTAAATACTGCATTTCGTAATGGAAGACTTTCTGCTGTTCAAAATTCAGAGTCCTGTGTGCATGGGACTTTCTGAATGTGTGCATGTGTGGTCCACAGCTCTTTGTTATATGCTGTGATTTTCCCCACTCCTCTACAGAGATAAGTAGGTAGGAGGCAGCTGTTTGGATAAGTCAGCAGCAGGCGATAAGATTATAACAAAGCCATGGGACGGCAGTGGAAACTTTCTATGCCACACGCAGGGTTTTTATCAGGGGTCTACAAATTGTCTTTGTTTCATTTTAAGGGCTTAACTTAAAGCTCATCCTCAAAGTGAAATGGCCTCATCCTTCCTGTCATCTTCCAAGATAGAGGAAGTGGTGAGATAGGTGTGTGTGTGTTCCCTGTCACTTGATATCACCTTACAGCAGAGCCTGGAAACAGGCTTTTTAATCAGCATTTTGGGTTTCCTTTCCTTGTTTCCCTCTGTCTTTGGTTACTTTGGCAAAAAGAGCCTCCACTTCCTCCTTTGCTCTGCTTAAACAAACTGGAGGATTCAGAGATGGTGTGAAATGAGCCAACCCTGATGGGACCTAGGCACAGCCCTTCCCGTCCCTGTAAAACCCCAGTGCAGGCAGTGCTCACATCCCCTGCCTTGGTGCCAGGGAAATCGCATGTGTATACTCCATGTGTAGCCTAAAAAGCCTGAAGGTCACTGGGCAGCTACTGAGGTGGTAACCCAGCCAAGGCTTGTGGACTGACTTGCAACTACTTAGCTCTCACCCACTGCAAAAGCGGAGAGGCCTTGAGCACAGCTGTGTTCGCTCATCAGAGAAGGCAGTTCAAGAGAAGTAGTGTCAGAAAACTGATTGGTGGAAGAAATATTTTAGCTGGGCCTTTCAGATGCTGGAGATGCGCATGAAGGGATTGGCTTGGTAAAATCAGGGTGTGACCTGCACAGGAGTTGGGTACAGGCAGGTCTGGAAGTCCTATGCAGTGCTGTATGTGTGATGAACACTTCTGCCCTGCCACTGAGGGGACCATAGAGCGGCTAGCAGTACATAACATGTAGCATTTCCTTAAAAAAATTAACATATCAGACCAAAATGAAAACAGTATCAAAACAAAGCGGTAGCTTGAGGTTGAACACTGTTCCTCTGGCCCTAGGGACCAACGTGTCCCTGGAGCTCAAAGCTTCCTTGCAAGGCCACTCTCTGCCCCAGAAGGATTTGCAGAGTGTATGGACAAGACACACAATGAATGGGAGAAAAAGGGCTAAGGGCTCCTTATTACTGTATTTACTGGCCAAGAGGACTGAAGAAGCAGAGGAACTTAGATGCGTTCCTGATTTACTTCACGTGTGTCCTTGTTTTTCAGCAACCAGAGGTCCTCCAGCCAGCTCCTTAGCTTGTGCCAGACACAGGCTCTTCCTCTGCCACCAGGACAGCCGCTATGAGGTTCTTCAGGAATGCTGCTGCATGTTAAATCCTCATCCTGTCTCAGTGAACATGACATTGCAAGCATAGACAAGCTGTTTCAACCTGATTTAACCAGGTCAAAGAGGAAATGTGTAGCAGAACAACCTTACTCCCTGCCCACTGATAGCCCAGTGTTTGACCTCAGGTTGCAGTTCACTGAAAACCGTGAGTGAAAAGACTTATGCCAAATGAAACCTACCCAACACTGCATGCGAATTTTGTGAGCAAGAAGTAAATTAACCAGTTGAAAAAGCTGGAGAAATGTCTAGACCACTTAGATGGGTTTATGCATTTAAGAAGGAGTTGGCTTATGCTAGCAACTCACCAGCCTCAGAAGAAAATACTATAAATCTTCTGATATGACTTTTTTCTGGGAATGAAGAGATGAAACGAAGAGTGCATCTCATTGAAAACCCCAATCCCAAGCCCTGAATAACCCACTAATAGTCTACAGACCACTTTAAAGTTCTAAGAACTTTTCTGCCTGATATTTGTTCATGCTTATTAGACACGTGATGAAAAAGATGATTTATAACAATCCTTATACATATAACCTTTCTTCTAGAAAACAATCTTTTGTGCAGTGCTGGTAGAAGCACCTGAGTTGTGAAGGGAAGTGAGAGGTTGACTCAGTTAAAAACCTTTCAACATCTTTATTTTAGTTCCCTAGCGAAAGGTCACTAAAGGCACGCTGAACAAAGGCAGGAGAAGACACTTCTTTTCCTGCTGTTGATGGCCCTCAAGTTGCCAGTGGAGAGGAAAGATGTTCTGACTTGCTCAGGTGGAGGAAGGTGCCCTCACCAACGCCAGGGTGAGTGGCCTGCAGCCCTGTAGAAGCTCTGCACCTCATTCACTGACACGGAAGACTTTGTCCTTAGATTTTGGTAGAGAAAGTAGTTATAATTCATCCTCACAAGACAGAAGGAGATTCTTTCTATAAAAGACAACCCTCAGGGATTACTGAAAAGATCTGAAGGGAGTTCCAGCAGGGTGTGGCGTTAGGAAAATGGGCAATGAGGGAGTGTCAGGACACCAGTGATCCTTGTGGTCTTCTTGCTCCCTGCGATGGCAAGTCCAGGCCAGCCTGGGGCCTCCCAGGACATACCTGCAGAGTCCAGATGACTCATCTTAACCAGGAAAATTGCACTGCCCAAGTCTTCTTAGAGAAAGGAGCACAGAAGAGGACAGATTTCTCAGCACTATAAAAATGACCCTACATGGGAACTTCTGTAGAGTATGCATACATGTACACAACTACATGTATATAAACTAAAATGATCTAAAACTGCTTACGGAACAGTCTAAGTGCCAAGAAGTGATTTTTAATTTCAAAAGCAGTGTGGTGAGAGGATGGGGAGAGGTCAGGCTAGTTTTAAAAAGAAGGAAGCTCCCATCTTGCTTTTTAGCTCAATTTTTTTTTCATGTATGACTATCAGTTGGTAGTTTCATACTTTTCTGAATGAGCTTTGGCTAAGGAATTCTGGGCATAAAAAGCTGTATTTTTAGTTATGAAGCAGAGACATCGTGGTATTCACATTCTTTGGCTCTCCTCTCCTGAGGTATAACTATTGAATCTATTAATTGCAGTTGAAACAAGCAGAGTGCTGCCATTACTTTCAGTAAGGTCAAGGCTGGGTCCATTGCAGACAGAGATCCATTAAGGCCTTTATGTGCTGGCCAGGCCTTGCAAAATTGGCCTGGCGTTCTTGTTGTTCATTCCTCCTGGCTGCTGTTAATCAATTAATATGTGAAATTGCAGAGTCAAATGGAGACGGGATATTAATATAGAGTGTGCACTGTTTCCCTGCAGGAATCCATGTAAAAGCTGTCATTAACATCATGCATATACATGAGTCCAACAGTAAGCTATTAACTTATGTATTCATCCAAGCAGGCTCAGTAAGTGCTTTACCATCAGCAGTCTTGCTGCACTTGAAATTAAATATGTGTGTCAAGGTTAGCTCTTCCTGGGCTGAGAAACTGAACCAGAAGAATATTAACAGATGTCAGCAATATGTGTGTGTGGGAGGAGAAGATCACACCTGAATCTGGTCAGTACTGAACAGTATTTGGAGCCTGGAGCTAATAATCTAGAAAAAAACCACTTTTAAGTGGCACAGATGGAGTTGGTGTTCTCTGCTGATGCCTTTCTCCCCTCAGTACGCCCAAACAGACTTTCTGACACAGTATTTAAACACTGTGACTGTGTCAAAGTCTGACCTCGGGGACCCAGGAACCTGCATGGTCTCCTGCAGCAAGACAAAGCCATCTAAACAAATGTCTCTGGCTGATGCAGAATTACCTATTGGCTCCACCTCCCTGCTGCAGCCCGTTACCTGGGGGTGGGACAACAATTCCTGCTCCCTGTCCCTGAGACAATCCTCTGGTTGCAAGTAGAAGTATTGAAACTATGTTCAAGGCAGCTGGTTTAAGTTGGCTTTAGTTTCCTACGACATATTCTCTTTTTAAAAAACAAACTGTTTTTCAGCTGTTGCACAAAATTATTAACAGAATAGGTAACAGATGTCAGGAAAATACAAACTGTAAACTCTGTTGGAGAAAAGAGCTTGCTCCGGTCTGAGATCAGATTTACAGCTGTAAAAGAGAAAGCTCTGTCCAGAAGTGCACCCAGGACTTAGCAAGTGGCAGAAATCCACTATGATCCCACATCGCAGACCCCATGGTGTCTGAGGGAGTGTGCACAGGAACCGGGGAAGGAAGCAGTCATATTTGTAAAAGGTCCAAGGAGGGGAAATGCTATGTGAGAGCTGGGAATTGGCAAAGACGACTCTTGTTTAAGAAAATAAAATAAAATAGACTAAAGACAATCTGGGAAGCAATATGGCCAGTGAGTTGGACATTTGTTCTGGGGAAAATGCTTGGGAGACATTTCAAGGGATATAGTGAGAGAAGAATGACCAAACCCCAGCTAGATTAGAGGAAGCCAGCACAGACTGAGGCACAGGAGGATCGTGTCATGCTTAACTACTCTTCAGGAATCCTTTGAAGATACCACTGCCATGACAGATAAAGGCAATTTAGTGGGTAGCAGAATATTTTGATTTTCCAGAAACATTTGACAGTTTTGCATGCAGTAGATTAATGGCTTTTGTACAAAAACATTAAAGGGAAGATAAAACAGTGACTGGAATGGAAAAAGAGCCTAAAAGTAGGAGACAAAGGTTGGCAGAGGATGGAAGGAAGCATTTCTGACTGTTTCTAAAATTGACATCACTTCTATTTATAGTGGACCCAATGATATTTATGTTGAAGCCAGTGGTAGTGTGCCACTGAGATAGATTTGCAGGAAGACGATGAAAATGGGTGGTGTCCTGCTTTGATCTACGTACCTGTTCAGGACAGCCTAAAAACGGGATGGTAAATCACCTTGCTGTATGAGCTGCAGGCAGACAACCTCTGGAAGTGCTGCTGCCTTCACTTGGAGAGTCTGGCACAGGGGTGAGTTCCCCCCTCAAACCTGTGTAGAGGGTCTGAGCAAGCAGCACCGCCTGCAGCCAGGCAGTAAGAACATTCCCATCCAAACCACTGCCTTACTCATTGGGCCAAAAGTATTTCCCTGAAATACTGCTATGGGAAGACCTGGAAGCAGGGCTGAAGCATCCTGTTTGAGGACGCAAAGGGGCTTCTCATCATCACAGAATCACAGAATAGGATCACAGGACAAGCTGAGTTGGAAGGGACCCTCAAGGAACTTTGAGTCCAGCTCCGGGCCCTGCACAGGACAGTCCCCAAGCACCACACCATGTACCTGAGAGCACTGTCCAAACAATTCTTGAGCCCTGTCAGGCTGCTGCTGTGACCACTTCCCTGGGGAGCCCGTTCCAGTGCCCAACCACCCTCCAGGTGAAGAACCTGATATCCAACCTAAACCTCCCCTGACACAACTTCAGACCATTGCCTCAGGTCCTGTCCCTGGTCAACCCAGAGAAGAGATCAGTGCCTGCCCCTCCTCTTCCACTCACAGGGAAGCTGAAACTGCAATGAGGTCTCCCCTCAGTCTCCTCTTCTCCAGGCTGAACAGAACAAGTGACCTCAGCTGCTCCTCACAGAGCTTCCCATCTATCCTTAACGCTGCAGGCTTGCACAGCAGCATCCTTAGTGTGTATCTGCAGCAAGACTAGGCCTCATCCCCATTGGGAGCATGGAGCCCTACAGGTGGGCAAAGTGTCAATGCTGGCCCCATGGGCCAAGTACTAGTGGGATCTGCTCAAGGTCCAACAGGCCAGAAGAAGTTTAGGAGACAGCCCGTGAGCTGCAGATCCCCAAGAACCCTGCACATATTGTTCAGCAATGGTAATTGAATTTGCTGAACAATTGAATGGTAACATCTCAAGTAATTTCAGTCCTAAAGTTAGAACAATAGGACAGCCTCCAGCCGCCTCTTGTTAAACCATAGCCTGCTCATTGCAGGCAGAGCAGTGAGTAGCCCTCAGTGAAATCCTTTGGTAGCCAGTGCACTGTAATGCCTAGAGGTGATAAAAGGTGAAGGGCAGAAGAAAGCTGAGGTCCTGGCTCCTGGCTCCATCAGCTCCAAACTCAGGGTTATCTCAAAGGAAACTGGATTTGAAGTGTCTAAACTTTTCCCTAGGCACTTGCAGACAACTGTTTGTATGTATCACTGTCCCCGTGTCAAGCTCCAGGGGTTGTCCCTGTTGATGTGCATTGGCAGTGGGAGTTAAAAGAGGCTTCATGAACAAGCATCTGATGGCACAGAAAGCCACAGCCAGAGGAAACTTGTGCCCAAATTACCACCTCATGGAGCTTTTCTGCTAGCCCTGCTCTCCCTAAAACTAGGGTGTGTCAGGCTTGATGCCTCTGAAGTTGTTGAATGGGTCAATAAAGTGAAATCCTATGAATTCAAAATTGGTACTTGTCTTCAAGGTCAGTAGAGTCAAGTTGTTTGTTCGGCAGAACGACATAGGGATTTTCCCATTTTTCCAGTTGGATATGGACTCTGGAGTTGTGTGCTACCTCCCTCTTAGTTGGAAGTGTCTTTCATGTAACTCGGTTCTCTTCTTCTTCGAGGATATTTTCTTGGTCAGACCCATAGATCTAGGCCTGTGTAAGAGATCTTAAAGGTATTCAGCTCATCTCCACTGAGTATCTCTAAATCTGCATTTGCACTCAAGTTATGTTAATTTTTGGACATGGGGCACATTAGGCAGTATATCATTACACAATTTTTTTCCCATAAGCCTTCATTATCTCTCAGTCCTAAAAGAAGCAGTCTGCAAAATAAAAAAGCTTTTAGATAACTTTGCCTGAATACTCTTCCTATTCCTTTTCAGTTTTGCCTGTAGCACTTTATCCTGGCTTTCAGAGTGGGGATAAAAATACAGGAAAAAATACATCATGTTCGAATGCCTGTGGGGAAAACAAACAGCATTTGAAACATGTTGTTCTAAAATATAACTTCCTACCTGTAGACTTTGTTTTTTCTGGAAGTGTCCAGAATCCTTGATAGCACTTGAGTTCTTAAAAACTCTTAAAAAACTTACTCAATGAACATAAATCAAGATAAGGAATACATATGGTAACAATACTGTCTCCTGCTTGGTTTCAATTTGTTCCAGCTGTTTGCACGATGGTGAATTGCAGGGCCAGGAACACTGTGTGCATGACCGTGTTACTGGAAGTGGCAGACAGACCACTTGGGCAGATCATTACCTCCGTGCAAGCAGGTGAGGTAACAGAGGAGTCAGCATTCACCTTGCGGCAATCAAAAGAGTTACTTCAGTATACGGGAGGAAAATCCAGCTCCCCCAGCTCCTTGAGGCTGCCATAAGAAAAGGTCATGATCAGCAAACAAAAAAGAAAATAATATCTGGGTGTTCAAAGTCTGCCTGAAGTTTGATTTCTCTGCCAGAAAACCGAACACTAAAGTTAAGATAACATTTAGAGGGAAACAGATGTACTTGGGTTGTTTATTTGAAATAACTCCTCATACCTCATAGCCCAGCTTGGCAAAATCTTCCTCTAACTTGAACATTTAATGTGGTCACGCCTTACAGCAGTAATCATTAGTGATGCACAGACAACCATCCCAAGGGAGATGTACTTTACACTCCTGCTTGTAACTGACAGTGAAAAAAGCTGTATAAGTGTATGAGCTTAAATACACTACGTTAAATTCCTTATTAAATAATGGTATTGAATCCTTACACAGTGCTTTCTCTTGTTGCTGGATCTCTACTAAATGTTCTATCCCTTCCCTCAGTGATACATGCTATCCAAAACGGAAACATCACCCGCTGTGTAATGCACAGAAATACAAGGGTGCTATAGTCAATAACCACAGCTTAAATAAATGGCTGAGGATATGACCGTGCTCATTCTTTCCCTTATTTCTCTGTAGACCAGTTGTCAGGGGAGAAGTGTGTGTGGCACTCAGATGTACTGGGAGCTTTCATCAGTGGAGCAGAATGTTTAGCACCTGAGATTATCACATGCTGTATGTCTTTCTGGGATTGCCCAGGTAGGAAAAATTACATTTAAACATGCCTTTAAACAACCCCACCCAATGCCCTGTGTTTCCTATCTCAGAAGTCCTTCAGGCTGCAATAAAGTTAAAACCAGGCTTAACTCTGATTGCTGAAATTAATTGTGAGATTAGCAGAAGCAAGACTTAAGGTGGAGCAGTTTTTGTGTTACAAAACCAGGAGTCAGCAAACAACTAACATCACAACCTGGGGAGAATGGCAGCACAGGCCAGGGCTCAACAGAATGAGCTCCAGAACAGCCAATGGGTTCTATGCTGGCACCTAAATTTCACACTGTCTCCCCGGCTCCTGCAAAGTGAGGAAATCCTGTTTCCAAAGCCCCTCTACCCAATACCCCCATATTGCTGCAGCACCCATCTGGGGAAGGGGTGCAGCTGTTGCTACCGAATCCCCCTTGGAGCGGGGCAAGGGAGCTCTCTAATTGCAGCTTGTTTCCCCAGGAAGCCTGGGCAGAGTAGTGGGGAGCTTTGATGGGGAAGCAGATACCATGACAAATCTGGGGTGCTGAGCTCTCCTGGGCAGTGATGCTACAAGGACAGCAGGACATGTAGGTCTATCCCTGGTGTTGCCAGTGAGCACGTGAAAACAGTGTGTTACTTTCCCTCCTTGCTGCCCTTTTCTACCTGCTGTACTGCAGCTACCCAACATAAACCATGTGATTGTCCAGGCTGACCTTGTCCTTCCCAAGGTCTTTGCGTTGCACATGCAGCAAGAGGCATCTTTGCAATCTGGCACTGCTGTGGTATGGATGCTCCATTGGATCCTCAGGATTTTCAGTCCCTCTCTGGGCCTAAGTGCTGCATTCACACTTGTAAAATAAATTTGGAAAAAGTGTTGCAAATTCTTAAGTCTGGCCTTGTAAACTTCCTGCAGATTTCTCATGGTAGAACAAATAAATAGTATAAATATTTGAATATGATCAAAGCGTAGAAAGGTTGCGATTTGTTATCTGCCACTGGGCATTAGGGATTGCAGAACCTCGTGGCTGAGGACTGGGACGCAAGAGTGGGTCTGCAGTGTTGGTGGCACCAGAGGAATCCTTACACAAGCTTCAGATGGAAAAACTGAGAGCAGGTATATTATGCAGGGAAATCCGTGCTCCCTACATTTTTTTTTATGTTTTTTGAACGAAAATTTAGGATAATGAAAGAAGGTTTTAGGGGTATATAACCGTGAGTGCCATCCCTGGTCTGCTGTTCCGTGTATGCAGCACCCAGTGGGTAATGCCCTAAACAGACCTGGCCAATCCTCGAAGCTAAATCTCCAGTTCCAGGTAAAAATAACATTTGTCAGATCCAAGTAACAGAAGAACTTGCAGGGACTGGAAATAATGCTTCTTATTCCTGCTTTCTGAGGGGGATTTGATGGGTCAATACAAGAGACAGGGCACCCTTCATCCAGCTGGGCTTCCTGCCCTAAGTGTGAGCGCTCTCTAACACAGTCTCAGGGCTCACCAAGTCAATCTCAGTTCTCACTAACAGGGTCTCAGACCTCACTGAGAGTCTCTGAGAGAAGCTGTGATGGCATCCTCGGAGCAGCCCAACTAGAGGCATCACCAAACAGAGGCCTGCATAAACCCTACTGCAGCTGCAGAACAAGCCCCTCCTCCCCATGCCCTCTGTGCTCAAGCCACAGAGCAGTGCAAATCAAGACAATCCTCAACCAGGGAAGCAAGGATCTCCCAAACAAACACTCGTCCTTTTATTTCTTCATGCGACCATATTTGTTGGATCTTTTTTTTACCAACTGGTGTCTGAAGTTCAAGAGACACTGTATCTTTGTTTTTCTCTGCAGCTGTGAACTATGATAAACATGATAAAGTGATGACCTAGCACCTAGGACTAGGTCTTATGGAAAACCAGCATTTTTCCTCATTGCTGTATGAGACAGCAAAAGTGCCCGGTCCTCCTTGGTAAGAGCTACTGCAGCTTGAGAGAATCCTCTCGAGCACTCTCTGTCCTCACTGGGCAATTGCCTTTCCTGGGATGCTGCTGCTTACATCCCACAGCATCAGCACAAACGTGCTCTAAATGAGATATAAAAATACTTTGAAAGCGGCCATGGGAGATGGCCAAGAGCTGTGAGGAAGAGAAAGCTTTGAACAGTGCTGTAACTGAAGCGAGGTCTCCACCTTCTAAGAGGAAGGGAGTCTCGGAGCTGCCTGATGAAGGGGACAGGCACTCAGTGGTGCACAGCAACACTCAGCAAACAGCCCTGCCCCGTCCCTCACACCCAGTGGTTTCCAGAGCTGCCTCATTATCTCATTCCAAGAGTGAAATCTGATTAGATTTAAAAAACAATCAGTAAAATTGAAAACATTCAGGTTTTCCATGTGTGGGCGAGCAAACCCTTGGGTTCGAGTGTTACCGTATGGAGAACACAACTGTAGCTGGCCGGGTTTTCCCCTCCTACCAGGACAGGAGCAGGCTGTGGACCTTCCCTGGAGCCTGCCTGGTTCACTGCTGCAGGAAGCCTGCATTTAGGGACACATTTTGTCCACAGTGACCATGAGGTTGTCAGTGACCCATCACAACTCCTCAACTGAAGGCTTTTGGCCAAGCTCTTGTGGTACTGAAGTCAGCAAGAACAATGCAACCGATTCAAGCAGGAACAGAATCTGGCCTGACAGAAGCAAACAGAAAGGCTGGGACAATGAACCCTCTCAATTGCTCAGAAATAATCTTCCAGCTGATGGGCATAAAACAGTATTTACAGAAAAGGCCAAGCTAATTTTCCATAACTCTCCTGTGAGGCAGCCCTCTTTCCGCTGCTTGTCTTATAAAAGCAGAGAAGCCAGCATTCACAGAACTGCTAATATAAAATAAATCAACAGATTGGAGGCATCTTTCCAAAGAGACAACTGTGTTTATTAGTACAAGATACTAGTAAAAGCACTCTGTAATGAAGATTTCCTCATTTCTTTGTTTTATGTTTATTATAGCCACTCCTCTGTTGCAACAAATAAAACTGACACGAGGATTATTAGAGTCAAAGGCAGACTCCGATTTTTTTTTAGTGTGCTTGGGGTAACTAACACAACAGACAGCAATGTAGCAGGAAATGTAAAGGGAGTAGTTGTTTCATGTTACAAGGCTGACCAACACAAATCTATGTGGGTAGTTTCCTGGGAACTGATCCAAAAAGAACCTTAGATGTCACCATCCCCAGCTCCACAATGCTGAAGTTTCGATGCCTGTTCCCAGGGCACAATCTCCACCCTCAAATTAGGTTCTTAGCATGGACAGAAACAGGATGCAAAGTGGGATGCCACAACTCAATACTGAGCACTGCAAATGATCAGCCTCAATGGAAATGAGTCTCCAAAAGTCTCTATTTAGGCACTGAAAATAGAAAACACAGATTAGCATACACCTTAAATATGTATGAATAAATGTTTATAAATTGTTTCCTTACCAAGACATGCTAATCAACCTTGTACTTCTGGAAAAGTGATCAGGGGGAATGTGAGAAATATATTCCGTAGGACTTTCTGACATCAATAAAGGGCTAAAGTATATAAGCCTTTTCCAGGGTTTTAGTAATCAGCTCAGGTTAACAGCTTGAAGCAAAATAACCCATCTGTTTGTTATTCTATGGTAAATACCCTGGGGCAGCATGTATTGGTTTGTTAGAAAGCAGTGGAAATGCAGAATCAGAAGGCTGATCTTAAAAATTCCCCTTTCTGGTTAATTGGAGCATTTTGTAAATTACATGCTACACGAAAATATGAGCTTGAATATAGGCAAAATAAAGACCCCCACAGCATGCATTTATCCTCTGCAAGAAATAAATCATGAAGAGCTGCCAATACTGAACCTCAGCCGTGTTTGCACATTGCAGTGCTGCCAAAGGCAACAGTGTGAAAATCTGCAAGACCCACATTCGTCGCTGGTGTTACTCAGCTCTTTCTGGTGCAGATACAGCTGGGATAAGTTTGTCTCATAGGGATAGACAGAGCTGCCTGTCAAGAGCCAAGATCAGTGTACTGCTCCTGGGAGAAGAGCAGATACCAGCCTGCAGCACAGGAGTTGGTAATGCTCTGTTTCTTCCATGTGAAAGTGCAAACCATTCCCAACAACTGGCTCACCCACACAGCTTCATATCCAGCTGTAGGGTGGTTTCCAGCCTCAATACTGTCTGGCTACATTTCCCCACCTGCAAAACAAGAATAGGGACTTAGGTGGCCAACCAGGAATATGAGAACGGGGCAAGTGTGGTGATATTCCCCTGAACACATTTTCCCCTCTTCTATGTGCATTTGTGTTTAATTTCTCCGAAGAAGATTTGTCTTTGCATTTCACAGTCTGTAACAGATTTTAAAGGAAAGCAAATCCTTTGTGAAAGCACATCACTTCTAGTGCTTTCTCCTTACACAAACTGCTATGGTTCCTGCCTTATGGTCCCAGCTCCCTAGCAACGGATGCAAGATGCCAGTTTTATCCCTCCTCCAGGTTTCATGGAGATTTAAGCTCTTGATCCCACACATGTACATGCATTTGACTGCCTGATCTTTCTGCTCAGTCCTAACAACCCATGCCTGTTGCTTCCATGGAAAAGATGATGAACCACCTGGGACAAAGCCTCAGAGCTGCTTTGAATCAGTACATCCTCACAGCTTCTTCAATGTTTGGATAATTTACCCAGAGTGCCAGTGAAGCTTTTGCTGGGCAGACCCCTATGCTGGCAGATGCTTCCAGCCTTGAAGTCCTCCACCCCAAATTCCTTCTGTAGCACAGATAAATTGATCTGTGAGTTTCTAATGCACCTGCCATGCAGCATGGAGATACCATGACATTTGTGCCAGTGGGAGACATCAAACCTTTCAAACGTGTCTCTCTTGTGTTCTGCATTGGGATGAGCCAGCAAATGTCAGAGCTAGGACTAGGGCCGTGGTGTAGTTTCAAGTGTGTGTTGCTTGTAGTGGGGCATTGTGCAGGGTACTCAGTTAATTTGACGTGTTGCTGTAGGAGTCCCTGGCAGAGAGGCAGCAGGAGCAGTAAAGCTTATCTGAAGGGAAGTCAGCTCTTACACAGCCCAATAGGCTGGGTTTGTCAGAAAATGTGTTATTGTTGTTTAGCTGATTGCCATCTTGGAGAGAGAGAGTGCAAAAAGGAAAAAAAAAAAAGTGTGTGGGAAAGAAAACAGGCTTGATATCAGACATTTGGTATGAGAGCTAGCTCTGTACTTGACTAACTTCATCTGTGTGCTGCTGGGAGTTTGGGTAAAGCTGACATGGATTTGAGTGAAGAAATTTGGACAAGGGGATGAAATGAAGTGCAAAAGAAATATAGGCTGAATTTCAAGACCTAATGTTTAAGTGTGAGGGAATTTTTTTAAAATAAAGATGTCAAAAAAGAACAAAATGTCCTACTTTTCCCAGCATCTGTGTGCAGTCAGACAATATACTAAGGAAGGTGCTGCCTCTCCCTGACCCATTCATGCCCATAAGCACCCCAGAGTCAGATTTCAGGGAGAAGCGAGTCCATGCACTACGGATGCATGTGGTCACACAACGGGGAGAGACAGATGGGCAGGAGGGCTGGGGCTTCACTGAGTGAAGACGCGGTCAGCTCGTCTAGAAGTGAACAGATCCATGCTGCCTCGCACTGGGCACAGCCTCTGTGATCAGTGTTTGCAGCGTAACACAGACCCAGTCCAAGGAATTCAGATCACTCTCACCTAGAGCAAGATACTGTCCAAGGAGCACATCCTCCTCTATCAGGAGCTCAGCTTCCACATGGAGCATTGCATCTGAAATCAAAGATGGATCTAAACACAAGGAGGCAGGTGCCAGCTCTAGATGTCTGTGCCACTCAGGCAATTAACTGACAAATATAAACCAGATCTCCACATTTCAAAACTCATTTGCATTGCTCCTGAGACAGTCTGTCGGAAAAAGATGCAATTAGGTTGAAGCTGACAAGATTTATGCGTGGGGGGAAAAAAAGAGAACAAAAAGCGAATCTGTCGAACACCCTAGGAGACTGGCAGCACTGGCATGAGCATCCTCTGCAGGAGAGCAGAGGAGCAGGGCTATAGCAGTCAGGAGAGAGGCACAGAGCTGCTTCCCCCCACCTCCAAAGTCAGCAGGGAGCAGATGCTCACAGCGATGAGCACTGAAATGTTGCCGGCAGCCTTGGTGGGAGGCTGCTGCTGGCAGTTCAGCTGCTACATCGCCAGCCCAAGCTGCCATCCACCCGCGGCCACAGGAGCCAGGCTATGTGCACAGCTCAGCTGATCCTCTGCCCCTTGCACAGTTCAGCTTCTGCTCATCACGAATGATGCACGTGATCATGAGGGTCCTGAAGGTGCAGCCGTCCAGATGAGGTTCCTGCTCTAAACAGGAAGGTTGTCATTCCAGGACCATGTGCAAGCTCAGCGGCCACCACAATAAATGAACCCGTAGAACAGACACCGGAGATGTAGCTCCCTCACTTTTGCTTAACTATCTTAAACGGGAAGGTGCCAAAATCTATATGGCTCTTTTCCCTCAAAAATGGGAAAACTCAAAGTATATGGCATACCTCTTACTTAAGAGTAAAATCACTACAGTAACATCACCTGTTCGGCATTCCACACTAAGAAGACAGAGTCATTGTGAGATTCATACTTGTGAAGAGAAAAAATAAAGCTTTGCCTTGAAAACCATACTTAAATCTGCTCTGTGGTAAAAAGATTGCAATAATTACAGGATTAAAACATCTTAATTGTTGCTGGAGATTGCTCAATTGGCAGGGAAAAACACATTCCCTCTTCCCGTTTTTTTCTTTTGGCACCACTATGACAGGAGCTAATAGTGTCTAAGCAGCTCACTTTTGAGTCTGGTCCTTTATTTGCCACTGGGCAGACATTTCAGCAGGCTGTTAATAAAAAGCACTCCTGTTTTCACTCTGCGGGCAGGATGGAACTGAGGCAGCCCTGGAACTCTGCCCTGCTGCCACAGGCAAGCCCAAAGCTAGACCGTACGGCTGTATTTTAACCCAGATAGGCAACACTGTCAAGAGTCCTCTCGAACAACTGAGTCTCGACAGCCAGTATATTTGCATGTGAGTTAGGAGAAGACAAAGAGAAGTGATCACTCTTGCCGTTGTCATGCTGGCTCCACTCAACAGTGGTTGCATGGCTCTAGGGCTTGCAGCAGCAGACAGCGAGCTGTTGATTCCTAGCCATCACGCCCATGACACTCACAGCTTTCTAAATCTTTCTTACATCCTCTTAAATGCTACCTTTTTGAGGCTTAACAGTTGCAACCAACCCAGCAATTCCTTGCGAGAATACCTTTGGTTGTGCTGTTTGCAGAGAGGGACCCAGAGCTGGGACCCCCATCTCTGGCAGCAGCATTTGCATTCCTGTTTCATGCTCTCTTTATTTCCCCGTAAGTCTCAGTATTTAATTGGCCTTTGAATGTCTCTGTGGATGGAGGTGCTCTTTCCCCGGACCTGTCTGCTCAGAGCCCATCACCTTACACACAAATTGGGGGTTGTCCTCCCCTCCATACGCACCACCTCACACAGTGACATAAGAAGTTTGATTCACAGTCTAGATAGTTTATCTACAAGAATTTATTTGCTTTTTTATTGCCAGTCACTTTCATTGGATCCTCTTGCAATTCCTAACAGTCTGCCTTCATTTTAATATCCTGAACAACTCGGTACTGCCAACAAATGATAACTCAAGGCTCCCTTCCCTCTCCAGATAGTTTATAAACACATCAAAGAACCCAGACTTGGAACAGATTACTAGCACAGGTAAAAGACCTGCACAGCTCCATTGATGACTTTTGTCCACTGGAGAAAATGACCATTTACTTCCAGTTGTCATTTTCTATCATTTAGCCAACTATTTGGGTTGATGAGGACCTTACCTCTTGCCCCAGACTACTTAGTTTCCAAAAAATCTTTGTGAGAAGACCGTAGGAAAACTGGCATCACATATGAACTGATGTCACCAAAATGAGAGGCTTGTTAGGTAGAACTTCCCACTCAGAAGCCAGGTTGAACCTTTATCACTTTTCTGGTTTTGTCCAGATGTCCATTGACTTTATCCTGTACCACAGCGTGGAAGTCTGGGCTGATCTGCCTAGCACGGGTGTAAGAGCTGCCATTCTCTAGATTCCTCTGCACTCTTCATCCCTTTTACATACGATTATGGCTACATTTGCCTCCCTCCAGTCTTTAAATGCCAGTCAATGAGTGCTAATTGTTAGCTAATTTCTTGAATAAAATTCTGTGTTAGATTTCATTTAATATTAATTACATTTAGAATTTCAGACCTCTGATTCTACTGTTAAGATTTTTCAGGATGGAGAGGAGACTTATACAGGTGCTGGATTTCATGAAAGACTCAGTTTTACCCATGAACTAATTACAAATTCACATTGTAAGTATACATATGGCTTATTTGCCTAGCCACACAAGCTGTTAGGCATCCAATTTGCATACAGCAGGACTTTGCTTGCACAGATGCTGTCAAGCATGAGCTAACACATTCATTTACTGAAAAATCCATCTTGCTGTGTTTCATTGTTAAGTACATGGTGCTTTATCCATAGTTTATCTTGTACTTTCTTTTTTTTATATCTCCTGTCCTCACTACACTATTTTTTCCCCCAAAAAAATCTGTGTTTGGAACTGTTATGTTGATGACATGTTGAAGACTTGAAAATAAAATTGACTCATCCCCACGGAAACCAGTGGAATACTTGACAGAGATTTCAACGATGCCAGTTATTTAATCTGGATCTGCTCATTACTCCTGCTAGTATTAAGAGTAGTAAAATACCTTCCCTTGCAACCATGCTCCAAGCATAAGTGCTGCCTGCTCTGAGGAGCTTCCTGGGGATCAGTGGAGGAGCCCTGAGCTAGAATGCTGAAAGCAATGGCAAAAACTCACTCAAAGGGCACAGAACTGGTGTACAAAATCCAGAGACAAAACAAAGAAGATTTAAAACACTATGAGGTCTTTGGGCGAAAGTATAGCAAAACCAGAAAATGCCTCATGTGGTGGTGAACTCAACAGACTGACTAGAAAGCCAAAACCTGCACTACTGAAGTATCAGTGCTTATAGATTGGATCTTGACATAACTTTGGGGGAAGATCCAGTTCTGATAAAGACAAGATTATGATGTGACAGATGTAGATAGAGGCCAGGTCTGTGTTCTCAGTAATGTCCATGGGGGAAGTGTTCTCCAGACATAAGATTCCAAGAAGTACTATAAAATACCTGAGCAACCTGTAAAACACTCTTGGTAGTATTGGAGAGTAGAAACCAAAAAAATTAATTTTTATCCTCTGCCTTTATGTACTTTCTAGCAACTATTTCTGTCAATAACTTTGTTTTTTGTGCATGACCAGTACAGCAAGACTTCACTGGATATTGTGTACTGTGAATCGGACAGGATGTGAGATCTCTGACAGAGATCTCAGAGATTGCCAGACATCTCTGACAACCCAAACCACCATTCACTCAGATACGGTCAACAGTGAAGTGGTGCTGAAGAAATCCAGTCCTGATGACATTCTTTCCTCCCTGCTTTAAGATACATTAAAAAATTATATTTTTTAAGCTGAGAAAATGTACTTTTTACAGTTCAGTCTAGATACTTGGCGTCTTACAATTGCCTTTAGATGGAACTGATTTTCATGCTAGATTTGACTGGGAAAAGTAAGCATTTCAGAGCAGGAAGAAGAAAAAAAAGGGTCCGTAACTATGCGCTTCCGTAAGCCAAAGCATAGATCAGTTGCCAAAAATTAACATGAAGGAATCAGAGCTAAATGCCCAGGTGCCAGCGAGTTCTAGGAGAAGCCAGGTGTCTACTTGAGTTCCCCTATTTAAAATAAAGATCCAAGCTTCCTGAAGCAAATTTCCTTTATATGTGTCCCAGACAAGCAAATAAAGGGAAGCGTGGGATATTGTGAAATAACTCTGAAGTTCTGCATAAAAGTGAGTTTATTTTTATTAGCTGCTCTCCATGTAAGCTGTCGCCTCCCAGGCACCTCACCTCAGACGTTCCTGGCAGGCATGGCTCACAGTGCTGGCCTGTGATTTATTAATGAAATCCACTTCATGATAGCAGAATTATTTTCCATTGGGGATTGTCATACTTTTGGAGATGGGACAGAGGGCTCTGAAATTTCACCTGAAATGTCGCTGCCCAGCAGTGGGCTGCAGTCCAGTCATGTCATCCCAAAAGGAATTGCATGCCCATTGTAACATCCAAAGCAAATTTATATCTTGGATATAACTTAATAGCTATCAATCAAATTGATCTAAACCAAAGTCTGGCCCCATATTTCCATGAACATGGTCAGTTAAAAACAATTTCTTGCAGTTTGATTAATTCTAAGCTTTCTTTCCACGTGAATTCACAGTTAATTAAGTGTAATGTGTCCTGCTGTAGTCTCCTTTGGGAAGAACTCAGCTCTGTGGGCCGATGGAGAAAAGGCTCCTGTGACACTAAAATCCTACCTTGTATGTAGCCAATGTGAAAGCAGGCCCAACACACTGAACAAGCTCAAATATTTGACCAGATTCACTCAGGGAAAAGTAGGACATTTCTGTGAGATGCAGGCACTTATTTGGGCTGGCTTTGACCCAAATGGGCAGCTGAAGGAAGGACATGACCATGAGCAGAGAGCATCTCCTGCTAGTGCCTCTGCTCCTCTAAGAGCTCATCCAGCTGCCATAGGGTAATAGTTTCTGATCAAATCTTCCCAGGCATAGACACTTAATTAGTTTATTTGCAGAGAGAGTTTGAAGTTTCAGAAGGTTCAGGATCCATTTACTTTCTTTCTCCTTACGTTTCACTCACACATATCCTTCTTCCCAAGCTGCAGCCAGGATCTCGAGCAGGGTGCCAGCCCAGCTCAGGGTAGAGAGAAACTTCAGAAACTTTTGATTATCCAGGCAACCTTTTAATTTACAGACAGCAGCTGAGCATCATCCAGGAAAACGAGTTAACTGAAACATAATTAACTACGTGTCAGCAGAGCAAGCTGAATTAGTCTGTTGAGGAAATTAACAGCACACAGGTACAATAGGGCTTCCGAAGAGCCTAAAGAAGTCGAATAAAGGGACACAACCACCAACTCACATTTCTAATTAAAGACGAAAGTATGAATGAAGTACAAGTTTCTCCCACAGCTCACTCACCTTTCACATGCCCTTTCACAAAGGGATTTCTATGTGTGGGAACATTTCAGGCACATCTAGAACTTGTTTAATCCAAAAGTCAAACCATGTTGGCAAGTTAGCTCAAGTCACTTTGGGCAGAGGGTGGCCACTTTCTGAGGCAGTCAGTCATGCACTTGAAGTAATGCCATGGGAGTTAGGAGATCAGCCATGCAGAAAAGCCAGCGAGCTCTGCACAGCAGCTCATCAAAGGATACTCAAAACACTCAAAAGTCAATCCTGATGCTGAAATCCAGGCTCAAGTTTCAGTTTCAAGTAAATTCAAAGTTCACAAGTGGGGATATTTTCTCACAGGCAGCAGTAAGCCTCTTTACTCTGCCTTCACGCTCCCAGGTCAATTTTTTGCCTCGGATAATTAAACCCAGTGGGGGGCTGAGGGACTGTACAATAGGGCACACCCTGGAAAATACCCCAGGAGCTCTGCATGGCTGCCAGAGCTTGTGTCTCCCCCAGCCTCCCACCTGCATTCAATTCAAAGCCCCAGAGCTGCAACCCTACTGGGGGCATTTCTGCAGTCTGGGTTCTACTGACCTGGGACCCCTCTGCTTCCAGGGCTGCCAGCCCTCCTTTGTCAAGGAGGTGGTGCTGGGGAGCCCCAGCTCTGCAGCCCTCTCACTCAGGGCTCGGCACTGTGTGTTTTCCTAGGAATTAAAACACTTTCCAGCTTCAAAAGTAAACACAAGTGTACTCTTTCTGTCAGCTCTGGTGGATACTGGAGTTGTCTTCAGGGCCAGACACTTTTCTCGGACAAAAGCGCTTAACTCCCAGTGTATTCCAAGTGCCTCAAGAACCACGACATGGCCTTTTACATGTTCAAGCCCTCACTTTCCACACACATACAAGCAAAGACCCAAAGCTTCCCCTGAGGCCTCAGTGGCTGTAAAACTCTGACTTCACAGCCATGTGTGAATGGCCAGGTGAACTTAAGTTCCCCTCCTCGCTTTTATTCATAAAATCACGTTTGCTATTACTTCTGATAAGAAAAGAAAAATCAACTCTCCAAACATAAATGGAAAGCAGCACTTTGTTTTTCTGACGTGTTTTGCCATAGTCTCAGGTTTAAACCAGACCCTGATGGCCGTGCTTGGTATTCTCCTGTGGGCAATGAGGAAGTAGTTTCTCAAGCTAGAGATGTGAACTGGAGTGATTCATTGTGCTTTACATGCCTCCTGTGCTTTTCCTAGCCAATTTACGTAAATACAGTATCGGAAATCGGGTTCTGTATGAACAATTGTGACAATTACTGCTAAGAGCCCCATCACTTTTTGCTCATTTAATATTCTCTGTAATTATGTTAGTCATAAAGAAAGTCATTTGGTATTAATGTGGATGTCACATGCCCTTCCACGGAAACCGCAGCAATAATTAATGCTCCATTAACACCTTAAGTGTCTTGTTATTATTTATTCATTTAGCATTAAAATTGATGAGGCTGTTTTAGGGAGGAAGGAGTCAAGATATATTGTATGAAATCCTTTTTTTTGCATGTGCATGTGACCACATTGCTCCTGCAAGAGCCACAGGACATTGGTTTAGTGACAAATGCCAGTGGGCCTTTAGCCTTAGCTATACTCTCCTCCCTGCCTG
Organism: Struthidea cinerea; assembly: GCA_013397865.1. Classification (NCBI taxonomy): domain Eukaryota; kingdom Metazoa; phylum Chordata; class Aves; order Passeriformes; family Corcoracidae; genus Struthidea; species Struthidea cinerea. The sequence continues at coordinate 647,986 of VZTI01004732.1, forward strand.
TTGCTGTGCTATAAATAGCTCAAGCTCGAACAGGGAGATACGCAAGATACTTCAAGAAAACACCAGAGGAAAATCAGGAGATGATGTCTGGCAAGCCTTTTGGCGGAGAGACCGAAGACCCAGGAAAATTTCATTCGGTTTCCCTCTCTATCATACTTCCAGATGTTTGTGTACAAGCCATGCAGAGTGAGTCCTCACCCTGTCAGAAGGTCAGGCTCTCAGCTCAAGAGAGAGCACGGGGTGCCTTTTGTTTTCTTGTTTCTTTGTGGCCAGAGACCCAACATGAAACATTTTGTTCAAGCGTAATACAATTTTTTTCACTTTTTTTGATCCACCAAGAAAAAATTGTTTTTCTGGGATCGGTAGGATCTTCTCTGTGTTTGGGTTTTCCCTTTAGCTCCTGAAAAAAATCAACCTTTGGCTGGGTCCAAACTTCGTTACTGCGTTTGAATTAAGTATCTCAGGGTGTCCTCCAGAGCCTAGTGGATTATCCTTGGCAGGTGGCAAGTGTGATCTGCCTAGGGTCACAGGAAAGGAAATCTGTGGCTGCTGGCAGACAAGCTCCCTCTGGAAACTGTGGTGCATCTGGGATGAGGATTCAGGTCTTCCACATCCCACCCCTGAGTATCACTAGTGGTCTCATCCCTCCTGCCCAGCTGTCTTGAACCTGAGGGCTGCTTCCAGCACTGCATCCGGAGCAGAGTCTCTGTGTTTCCCTGCTCCTATAATGGCTGTAACTGATTTCCCAGCTATTACCGTCATCGACAACCCTATTAGCAAGAGACATCTAGGCAAACAGCAATTCCTCTTACAGATGAGTTTAGCGCAGGCTGGAGTTCCCCAGCTGAGTCTGGGCTGAGTGTATCCTTCTCACACCACAACTCCAAAGAGCTTTATCTTTCTTTCAAAAGCAACACGGAGCTCTGCATGCTGCATGACACCCAGTCCCCAGTTAAACTATCCCACAGCTCTTACTGACTTCCAAAAGGGGATCTGTCAGAAGTGTGGTCGTTGTGTTGAGATCTACCACCAAAGCAAAGAAAACCCAACAGTGCCCGAGGAGACAAACTTTTGTTTGACACCCTCTGCCATCCCACGCACGTTTATATTTTTTTATATATATGTACTTGCATACACACAGGGTACCTTGATAGTAATTAATGTCTTGTCACTCACTGCAAAGCCTCAGTTATATTAGCCAGACCCATATGTTTTTTGCACATGCTGAAATGTCGTATATTTATGCTGCTTTTATAGTTTTCCTTCCTTGCAGGAACAGGATGTGTTGCCTCCTTTTTTCCCTACATTTTCTTTTCCTTCCTATCAGTATCATCTGCTACAGCTTCTGTAAAAGAAGCAGCTCAAGCAAAAGGGGTGCTCCTTGCGCTACTGCCAAGATACTCTGCCCAGCCCTTGGTTGCAAGGGCATTTCTAGCAGGAACAGAGGGCTCACCTCATATATTTCCATCCAAAGTGTGCACTACTGACACTCATCATGTGCCCAAGCTGCCTGACAACGACACGTGACTTCTGCGGCTTGGCAGGGGGTAGCTTGGCAGATAGGCCAGGTAGTTCATCACTTCCCACCACAGGAATGCTCTCTCCATGTTGCTTTTCCTTCTATCCTAGATATTGCACTGAGATTGCTGCTATAAAGAAAACAAATACAGCAACGTGCGTACAAATTGCAAATAAAAAGTTAATGGTGGCATCTTTCAGCACTCCATGGAGAGTGAAGGGCCATTAGCCTCATTAAAGCAAGGAAAATCAGTTTTTTGTGCTCCAATTTTCCTCTTTACTGCAGCGAATCTTCATGAGCGCACACACATATCTGTGCCTTGGAAACCTTGCTTTGAATTATAGTTTCTCATTACAAGGAAAAGGTGTCAGCTTCAGTTTCAGCTTTCCTTGCAAAGTGTTTTGCTGCCTTTCCTCCACAAAGGTGGCCCCTTGCTAATTCATCCTGCATCTTTACAACCAGAGGAGACAGTACAAGGAACCTGGGTCTGAACTCCTCACCTCTGGGTCTGACCCTCTTGGCCTCTCCCAGGGGTTAAATTCTCTGCTATACTCTTCTACCAGGGTATAATTCTCAAAATCAATAACTCCTTCCCCTCCATTTCCACTTCATGGGCTATACTTACCCATAGCACAGTAAACCCACATGATTTGGCTTCTCCATCACTGCATGATTTTCTGTGGAGATGAGTGCTTTCATTCTTACAGCTTCCTTCCTTCTGAAAATAGCAGGCTGGATTTTTTCGTCGGTCATCGACTTGTAGTAAAATCAAAGATATTTCACTAAACCATGTGTGCATGGTTTTCACCGACTCCATGGGCTGGTTCCCAACCTATGTCAGTGTAATAGAGATTAAAAGCAGGCCTGGATGGCCAGTGACTGTTGACACTGATGATCCTGCATTGTGTCATGGTAAGGTCAGGACAGTCCTTATCTTTCCGCTTTGATGTGAAGCACTGAGGATACACGTGTTGCCCCAGTTTGGGTCTGGGTTTGGATCTGAGTCTGAATTTTCTGTCAGAAAGTCAGGATTCAGACCTAGATGGGGTTCTGTCATGACAGACCAATTGCAAGGAGGAAGTTGTGAAATGTGGAGTAACCACACACAGATCAAGTAGAAGAGAAGGCGGCATTCATCTCAAGGGATTTTATTTTTAAACACAAAGACTTTGGGATGATGTAAGATTCCTGAACACCTGGCTGGTAAATACTTCATTGACTGAAGACTCACAGTTGATTATTCGCTACCAAATTTGTTTCTCTTTTACAAAGCAACTGCAAACACAGATACTCTAGGAGTCTGTTCTCTCTGCTTATAAGCCTTATAATGGCTCTTTCAAAATGTCTGCCTGTGTTTCTGATTCACCAAGGATTTAAGAATATACTGGATTGAATTTTCACAAGTAAAACCCAGTTTTGCTCACATCTTAATCCCCACCTCATCCCTACCCCCCAAAAAAAGAAAAAAAAAGAGAGAGACCCTGAGAGATACCTAACATACTTGCAAGCCAAGAATTAATGCTGTTGCGCCATTGATCTGATTTCCCACATCCTCTTCCTGGGGAATCAGTCCCTATGTATAAGTCAGTGGATAATGGCTCTGCATTTCTGAGGGAAGCTTCCTACCTGTGAAAAACAGCTGCTAACAGAGTTTGACTGTCAGGAAGCCAGCAGACAGATGCTTTGGGTAAGGATTCATGACATGAAAGACAAAAGAATCACTGCTAAGGCATCTGTTACCCATCTCAGAAAAAGGAAGAAGGAAACATTACTGAACCATTTATACAGGAGCTCCTGAGCTCCTGGGGACTTTAATTACCCATACATCTGCTGGGTATGCTGTTCCTCAATCCTAAACCAAAATCATTCTTTTATTCTAGATAGGACCATTTTATTGCACAATGACTCAAAAAAAGAGTGACATAATTCTAGATCAAATGATACAGAGGGAGGAGAAAACCTAAACAGTTTGGGAAGATAGGTGGTTCTGTAATGTTGACCACAGGTTTCTTGAACTGGGTCCATATAAGACAGATCTGGGAATGCACAATACCACAAAGGGATTGGAAAGTGAAAGTGTACATGGATGAGGGTCAACAGGCCAAGCAAGACAAGCATTCTTCCTGTTTATGCTCTATTCATTTTACATCATAAACTGATTTACAGTTTATCAGTAGACAGATTGCAATCTTTTAAAAATGAACTGGCTACCTGAGATGGCTTGCTAAATAATTTGAGTAGCCAAACAAAACCCATATTCAAAATAAGTCACTGAAATGAAATGACACTCAAAGAAATACTCAGTAACTCAGATTCTGCATTTCTGTTCCTTGATCCAGTGAGTGTAATGAGTGTAATACCAGAGAAGTGATGTCTGAACCCATTTTAGCAGAGATGAAACCTTTTTTTCAAAAAAATGCTTCTTAAAGGGTTGCCTAAAATGTACTTTTTAGATCTAGTTTTTTCCTCTGCTAGTAATTAAGTTAACTGTAGCATATTTACATTTGAGACCCACAAATGAGCTCTAAAGTTAGATCTACCTCTAAATATAGGCATAGCCTCAGTGCCACATGGGAAAGGAGAAAGCTACAAGCTCTGTCTGGTACACAGCATCTTTCTAGGGAATTGCCAAGCCCCATGTAGTGCACATCAATACAATAAGCAGTCAAGCTTGCTTAACTGTTCACTCAAACATGTGCCTTCCCTCAGCTCTACTGCCCTACAAAGAGAAGGAGTAGCCAAATCCAAGCAGGGGTTACTCCACGAGGACTTAAGGCATGAAAGGTTAGATACCCTGCATGGGGAAAATAGGTACTTCAGGGTGAAACAGAGAAGGGCAAATTAAGTTAAGAGATGCTAGCCTCAAAGTGAGGTCTAATGGCAAAGTAACTGTGTGCTGTAATTGTTCAGAGAAGCAACTGGAAATATCAGGCACCCTGTAGAAGACAAAAGAAAGAGTTAAGGAAAATAAGATCAGGCTTTCATACTGATCAGGCTATCATACTGAGAACAGGCCAGGTGACGAAGAAACAGTGAAGAAGGAAATTTCGGGATGATAAAATGTGACTGAAACAGCGAGCTGCTTCTTTAAAGGGCCAGGAAGTACAAGTGCAGAGACTTCGTCGAACATGTGCCTGAGTACGCTCTTTCGGAGGTGTTGAGTCCTCTTTTTAACCCATCCCAAAGGCTATGCGTGTTTTACTTGTACTTCTGGTCTGTTAGACTCCTATGGTGAAACCTTCACTCTGAGGAGGATTTGGCTAATACTTAACCTTACCGAGTGAGGCAAGCAGAGCTGAGCAAGTCAAGGATGGAGAATTAGGCATGTAACAATGCTTAACTTCCCTACAATGACTATAGCTCAATTATTTCTGTTAATGAGATCCCCCCGCCACGCATAATCAATCCCTGCTTGCATGGGAAGGCGCTGAAGGGCACGAGCTGACAGACATCATCAGGTGAGCGTGCCTGGGTAGCTGCCTTGCAGGCCACGGGGCAAATCACTTGCGAACATGTCACTGAACTCGCACAGAAACGAAAGGCACAAGCGCATTGCTGAGTGCTGAGCTTCACACATCTCATATCCAACCTCAGAGGAGTGTTCAAGGCGCTAGTGAAAGTCTGCACCTTACCAAAGTGCTCTTCTAACGGAACGGGGAAGACTGTGTTAGCACCTCTGGGCATATCTGATATACCCTTCTCGGAGAAAAACACCGCAGTGGGTGGTCTTGGGCATGGCTTTCCTCGTGCCCCACTTGCATGGAGCTTTTATATTTATTTGTAATGTTCTTTACGTATTTATTCAAAAGTCTAATGACATTTGAATGAAAAATCTTGTGCTGATTAAAAGCAGGTAGGGGAATAGCTGGGAAAATGAAATGCACCATACATAATCAGATCCAGATGACATACAGCCCAGGGTTTTGAGGGAATGAAGCTAATGAATATAGTGAACCTCTGGTAATTAGATTTGAACAGCCACGGCAAGGGAGAGGAGGGGGAGAAATGCAAACATGGAATAGATCTTAAAAAGGGGAATACACAAGAAGAAAAAAGAGTTATCCTAACACAGGCTTATAAAAAGCCCACATCACTGACTATAACCCCCAGAGGGAAGGATTGCAAAGTGTTTCTTCAGCTTTCCCTTTCAAACTTTCCATCATCTTTTCACTCCCCACTTCCACAGTTGTGCTCTTTTTTGTTTCCTCTCCTCCCCTTCCTCTGCATCCCACCTTCTGATTTTGCCCACATCCCCCATTTTACTCCCTAGGAGATCTTTAGGGTTTTTCAGGATGAAGAGCCCTTCCCAGACCATTCTTGATTCCCTTCCAAGGTACAACCTCTCCATCCTGCTCTATGTAGTTACCTAAACAGCAGAGCTCCATGCTGTCCCTTTCCTTCTCAACAGCACTAAGTTAAACCTTTAATTCGGGCTAACTACTTAAAGACGAGCATTTCTTTAACGTGTGAGCGGTCCCACTAAATCAGTGGAGTAACTGGGGTGTTAAGAACCACAGGGTTTTTTTGCCTGCCCAGAACAGAACCTCAAGCATTAATTCCTTTTCATTCTGAAACTGACTTCATCCCAGCTGCTGCTGTTGTGTTCAGGCTCATGTCCCCATCTGCACACAAACCAGGCTCCACTCACACCTGCCCTAGCAGACCCCCCTCTGTAGCCAGCCTGACCTGCCACCTTCACCCTTCCCTGTGCTGGAGAGGGGGAGCCTGGCTTTGCTTCATGCCCCTGCCCGGCCCATGGGGCTGGCAGTGCTGGCTGCCCGTGGGCTGGTGGGCTGAGGGCATTTGTGGCTCTTGGCTGGTCTCCACCCCGAGCTGATTGTGTAAAGGGCTTTTGTGCAGCCCAGTTGCCTGAGTGCGCTGACAATAGCCCCCTTCAAGGTGCCATACACCCCGAGGTTAGGAGCCACGACCGGGCTGCGTGACCAAGTGAACCCACTCTGCTCTGTCCCGGGGCACCCACGCAAGGGGGGAAAGGGAACAAATGAGTTACAGTTTACTGAGGGATTTGGTGGGTTTGGGAGGTTGATACGCTGCACATCAAGCCTCGCTGAGCAGGTCTTTGGATGAATTCCTCACATTGCTTTAGAATTAGAGCAGAAGCCCACCAAAATCCTGCTGCTTGCTACACCCAGGCAACCCCCGGAATGTTGCAGCATCCTGTATGTGAAGGCATTGAAGGAATGGGATGGCACTTTTCCTTTTTTTTTTCTTTTGGTGCAGTTAATGAATTCTTTTCAATTAGTCCAAGAATCAACATCACTATTTGAATTGTAGATTTTTACGTTGAATACAAAGTCTTTAATGTCCTTCCAATGGAGTTTATATATAGAGTGTTAACAGAGCTGTCTGTTAGGCAACAATTCCACTGGAGAAGGAGAGTCTGGATGGTGATAAAAAGCAGTACTTCTTTTTTCTCTTGATGTCTTCACTAAAGAGTGAAAGTGTCTCTTGGGATCTGTTATTTGGATTATAATTTGAATTACTTTCTGTGAGAGTACTGACTTCGTGGACTAGAAAGATTAGACTAGCACTGAAAAAATAAATTCCCTTTGGGACACTTAACACAACCCCTTTTTCTCCCCAAAGCCAGAAGAATCCTTTAAAGTTATTTTAGTAACACTACGAACCTAGAGCACACGTCGCACAGATTTTGAAGAAGAGACCAACACCTCCTTGCAGCACAGTTCGTTACCGATGGGTCAGAATGACTTGCTGGATCAGGAATATTTCCCTCCCTGGGAGGTGCTGATTGAGGCTGCAGGCTTCTCATTTGTATATTGCACAGTGCAACTCAGTTAGTTGGGTTTGAGGCAATCAGATGTTAAAAGACAATTTGGAGAAAATTGCATATAACTTCAGATGTCATTCAAAAAGGATGGGGTAGTGGCATCTGTTTCTCATAACCTTTGAAACATTACACATGTTTCAGAACGATACTGTTTCTTTAGAAGTAAACCATATAATTTCTGGATTTTTTAAAATTAAACATGGTACCTTTAATTTAGGATATTGTTATTCTAAAAAAGACAATGCTAACCTTTCTCGACCTTTCTCTGCAGTGTAAGTTATTGTTGGCAAGGTCATGTTTGGTCGCTTTGTCTGATCCAGGAGTGTATTTCATGAATTACCTTATAATTTCAAGTGGTGACTAGACCTTTGTGTTCTAGCTAACGTCACAAAAACAATTTATCCAAGGCATTTGACAAAGGAAGGAAAAATTGCCCACTTTTCCCATCAAACATAATTACCATTCACCACATCTAAATGAAGTGCTTGTTGCATCTTTCCTGGAGAACCAAAAGCCGCTATGAATAGGTTTATTTCTCCATTAACTGAAAACTGGTGCAGGGAAGACAGGGGAAACAGGCTTTATAATTAACCCTCTTAGTGCTCCAGCAGCAAATGGATAGATCTGAAACTTATGCTGTGGTGGAATCTTCTCTTTTTTTTTTTTATAAATGATGGAAAGCCATGAGGCAAGCCTCTCACCCCTCTCGCTGTAACACAGGGCCTGGAATGATGACACAAGGGCGGGAGAACAGGCGAACCCAGAGCAGGGCTCTGCAAGTTTATTCAATTAGGTACTAAATGTTTGGAACAAGGTTTCATTTGCCAACAGCTGTATACAATCATTTGTGGTTTTGAGGCCAGGGTAATTGGCATGTTATGAGCTTTTGCCTCAGCTTTTGGCATCTGCCTGAAAACCACATGGAAAGAGGGAAGGTTCTGCCTGGGACTCAGCCAGGAACCCTCCCCAGAGAGTATAATCTCAGGAGCCATCAGTGAACAAACCTCACCCAGGTCTCATGGGCATGGGGCAGATGCTGCCCACCAGCACGCCTAGCAAGCCCTGGTGAGTGGGAGAAAGAGTCCTTGCTAGGCTGTATGCTACCAGAGCCAAGATCGCTTCACGTGCATGGATTTATGCTTTTAACTAGGGATGCCTGTTTTCAGGAAATTGACTGAAGCTGCTTGTTAATTGGAAGCAGTGAGGGAATTTTATTTTCCATTGTGTGCTTCAGTCCTCAGTGATTCAGCACTCAGCACTAAGTTGTTACAGCTTGGAAGCTGCCACCAATCTCTAGCCAATGGTGACATGACACCCCTGGCCTCCCTTTGAACAGTCCAGGATGCTCTCTCTTCCATGCCATGTTTCCTTTCAGGGCGTGCTAGGAACTGCAACACCCTGCTCCTTGTACCCTCTTCCACCATTCTGCTTTTTTTTTTTCCCTTTCCCCAGTGCATCACCTCTTTGCTATGGGATGCTCTTTGGGGAAACAATAGCCATTTGCTACACGTTTGTGCCATGCCCAGCACAGCAAGCCCTGCCTAGGTCAACAATTTTTGGCAGCATTGCAACAAATACTAAATGCTAATAGCACCATGGTGGAGCCACGCTTCATCATGAGTATCACTAGATGGGATCACAGTACCCCTTTTATTATCACCTGTTACTTCTTCCTGTTAAAGGGGAGTCAGCCTTGAATGGTTCCTCTGGCTCACACTGTTGTAAACAACATCTCATCTTGGTTTCTTAATTGTTTACACGTTAAAGAGCAGCCCTGTATCCTGTAGAGAAGCTCCCAGCTGATGTCTAATCATTAACTCAAGACCAGGAGAGCCAAAATATGCAGTGCTACCCTGTATTAGTGTTCTTTAGTTATAGTAATGGATTGCTTTTCCCCCGTGGTGCTCAGAGCTCTTTACAAAGAAAGAGGAGCATTGTTATTGCCATTTAAGGGGCGAAAAAGCTCAAGGGCAATGAAGAAACATGCTTTGCCTGCAGTTAGACAGCAAAGGAGAGTCCAATTCTTCATAGAGACTACTTACAAACCTACCAAAAGCTGTGTCATATCCACGCCCCTAAGTGAGAACTCAGTGCGGCTACTTAATAATAACAAAAAGTATAATTTATCCCATATATGTCCAAGAATCAATGCCAGTTGTTCTGGCAGGCACTCACATGCTGTTTGGTTGGGGTGAGTCTGTTCTTAACAGATGCTCAGCTGCTTGTTAACGGGATGGAGAGATGCAAATGAAAGTCTGCAGGCTTCAGAATAAGCAAACTTTGTCCCTTGATCACAGCGCAGTGCCTCCTGCTCCTGACAGTTGCAGTTTTATAGTGGGTCAGGTGGACGACAGATGTTCACCTGCTTAACTACAGTAGCAGTAAAAGTCTTAAAAACAACCTCTGAACAAAAAGACCCATCTACTCTTGCTGCTTTGCAATCAGGCAGGAGCCCTTCAGATGTATTTGTCTACACGTCCTGTCTAATTTCCTCTCAGAAAGCTCAAGCAGTGGAGCCTCCACTCTTTTCTTGGGCAAATAATTTCTTTCTGTGGTAAGATCCTGCTCCTCTGATGTGGCTTTCCTCCCCCACCCCACATGGCTAATTTAACTTTTCCCTTCCTACCCATGCTCGTCGGCATGGATGCAATATGCACGCTGAAATGTCATCACTCCCCCTCACAATCACACTGTTGTGCTTGCTCATCTGGGGTCCATCTGTGGGGTGGTGGTAACGGAGTCCTATTATGCTGGGGAGTAGGAGGATGGAGGGATGAGGAGCATGGGAATCCTGACTTTTGCACTGAGCTGGGTGATCACACCGTGTTTATTGGGTTCAGTGCTGAGGCAGCTGTGTGAAGCTCCATACCCTGTGAGACGCACAAGGACATCTCCCAGGATGACCTCACACTCTTGTCCAGTGGAACTGCAATGCATCTTTTGTTCACCTTTGCTGCTGTTTGCTCTGGTGACTCTGGGTAAAACCTAAGGGACTTTGGAGCTTAGCATTCCAAGTGCCTGTGCTGTGTTGAGAACAAACAGGACCGAAACAAACATCCCTGTTGATCCATGTCGGTCTTTTGTGCTTAGAAACTCAGGGAAGGAATCTAAGCTAATAGGACCAATGATTTTCTACAGAGCTTTTATGCTGTGTATGGGTCTGCTGCTGTCTACAACACCATGGAACTGATACCTGCAAAACTATCATTTTCAGTGAATCTGTATGAACAGAGACTGGCTTTGACGCTCCAAGCTAATGTTAGGCAGCACATGGAGATATGTAGGATGTGAGCTGGGATTTCGTGGTCACACTTTCTGCTGAAGCATCTGTCTGAAGTCCAGTGAGAGGCTGACTACTATGAGCCTGAGGGAGATGTGCAGTGATGCTTGCAAAGCTTCTCACAGCAGAGCTGCTGACCATGGGTGGGGCAGAAAGGGCCACATGGGGTAAAGATACTGCTGTCCGTAGTAAGACAAAACCCTTGTCTAGAAAAAACAAAAGTTAAGGAGGAGTTTATCCTCTGTGTATGCCATATGTAGCCTGAATATTCTGCTGCTTGGGGGAGAATGCCAAATACAATTCATACCCTCCAAAGGAGGAAACTTGGTTTGAAAATGAAAAGAGCTAGACATATGTCTCCTCTGAAAATCAGTAGGATTTATGCATCCCAATCTCTTTCTCATTTTAAGACTTTCATCCCACACAAAGCACTCAGCTATGCTTTTATGACCAGGTTCCTCTTTTCCTTGCAAAATCACCGCCTCCTTTTCACATTCATCACCAATGGGGATCAAAATCAGCCTACAACCCAGCAAAGGCAGGCTTCGTATTTGCCTTCTACATCTTTGTTTAGCCCTCTGACAGAGCTCTGGAAAAAGCCCAGGCTGCAGCCTTAGCTCAGGGCTGAATAAATAAAGGTCACCATGCTCCAGGATGGAGGTTCATTGTCACACAGTGAGACAGAGATGGCCAGCTAAGCTGGAGGTGGTTTGAAGAAAAGGTACAGCACTCAGCTGTGCTCACCTTCAAAGATACTAATCTCACAGGGTTGCTCTTGCCTGCAGAAAGCAGTGCTGTGACTCTTCCAATGGTGTGAGCGGGATCTTACCCATGAAGCTCCTGTGGAAATGCCTTTTCTTATGTGCTGGGAGGAGGAAGAAGGACACGAGAGGTCATCTCAGCTGCTAGGGCTGTGGTTTTCAATAAGCCATCTGATGATTTCCTTGAGGATGAGCTGGTTAAGCAGGAAAAGCAGGATGAAAGAAATAGTGAGCAAGTGCTGCTGTCTTGGCAAAATCATCTAAGAATTGATAATTCGATGGACTCTTTGTGAATTCCTTTGCTTTGGATTTTGCTCATGTGCCATTACTATTTTCCTATCATTAAGCAACGTCTGGAAAAGCATGATTAAAATAAGAAACAAACCCCACCAGATAACAGGGAGGCACTGCTAGAAATAGGATCCCAGCTGCCATCTACTTCCTTAAAAAACCGAAGAGATCTGCTGTTTCTCCATCCTGCATTGAAGAGCTTGTGGAGTTGAGGATGTTTTTCATGCCTAACAGGATATTTTGCATTTGGGCTGCATGGCCCCTTTTCCTTATCCCTCCTAATCTTTCTTGCTTTTACTTGCATTATTTTGCACTCCTCTAAATGCTTGTAGACAAGAATGCTGGCAGCAAGCATATGAAGTATCAAACATATTGAATATGAGCTTCAAGAATGAAAATGCAGAGGTACTGCAGACCTCAAGTCCCCTGAGATAGCAGGTTGAGTTCTGGAGACATTCAGTCTTTGGGCTGCTATAGTAAATTGATAAATCTTTATACTGGATGATATGCTGGCATTAGAACTGTTGTTAAAACCTAGCACACAGGAGTTCTCATATTATTCCCTGATGAAAAGACTGGGTACCAGGATTTGAAGCAAATGAGGTACCTCTTTTGCCCAACACTTAGTTTAAACCATGGAACTCACTGCCAAACAAAGCTGCAAAGGGAAATGCTTAAGGAGGCTCAGCAAAAAATATCAGCTGAAGTTGAGAAAGACTGGCTCATGAGCAGTGGTTAAAGAGGACAGGACAGATGGTCATAAGGAAGAATCGGTACACAGAGAGCCCTGGGCAGGCTGGAAAGTTGGGCCAGCTAGGGAAGCATGAAGAATTGGACTCTCCTTTGCTGGAAATATTCATGACTGGATTTGACAGGGCCCTGGATAGCTCAGACCTAGGCTCTGCTTTACATAGACCAGATGGTCCCCAAGATCAGGGACCCAGCCCAGACTTACTGAGATTCTGTGGATTCAAGCCTGAAATCAAATAGCCAAGCTGAGGGGAGGATTCTTGTTGCTCGATCTTTGCTTTTATTTTTCTAGGTACCTGCTGCTGCCCATTGGCAGAAATGGCACACTGAGCTGGGTGCATCTAACCTGAAACTGCATCAGTTTTTGTACTCTTATGATTCCTCTGCTGTAAAACCCCCTTTTCCTTTCCAAGGAGGATGCTGTAAATTCCAGCTTCACATCGGAGGTAGGGCAACATTTTGACATGGCCATGCAGTCATTGGGATAAGCTATGTTATTCAGACGAGTTGTTAGCTGTTGCCCAGAAAAAAAAGATAACAGAAAGCAGCTGGGAATAAGAAGGAAGCAAGGGATGCATGTCCTGAACATCACTGCTTCCATCAATAAAGCTGTCTCTTGTACGCGTGCATGCCTGTATACCGCGCATTGCTGAGCTAGAGCAGAGTTCTTAGCAGACAGCGTTACTTGCAAACCCCCTGCCCCAAAGGACATCTCCAATCAATCTGAAATGCTGGTGGGTTCACTGGAGTGCCTCATGACTTACATCCACCTGAGACAGCGGCTCTCTCTTTAATGGCAATAGCAGCGTGTGGGCCGGGAAAGGAGGCAGCCGAGCAGAAGGATGGCTGGTGCAGGTGGATCAGCGCTGCACACACTGCATGGATGGAGCCATCCACAGTGACCCTCAGGCCACAGCAAGATGGGCCCTCAGCAGCCGGCACCACCCTCACTCTGTTGATGCCAAGGGATCTGCACTGAGGTCTGTGAGCGGGAGGTGCAGCCTTCTCTTACATTGCCTTTGTTAATAATACAGCTGATGCAGTGGGTGGCAGCCCGGGCTCTCAATCTGCTTCGTGTCGAGGCCTTTGTCCTCACTTGGGCAGTGAGGAGATGTGTTGGGTTTGTTTCCGGGCCAAACAAAAGCCTGCTCCAGCGAATGCCACTGTGGCTTACAGGCTTTCGTCTCAGAACCTACCTGTTCTGTCAGCTCCGCCTGCAAAGCCTGCATAACTCTTTGTGTTTGTTCTCAAAACAAGCATTCAAATACACCCTTTTGTATTTTCCATAAGAAAACCAGGGCAGAAGAAACCTGTGTGAACAAGCCAGTAGGAGTACCCTTAGCTGCGGGAAGCCAACAACAACAGGGGCACCACTTTCAGATTTCCTCACAGCTCTGCAGCAAACAACAGGGAGCAAAACAGCACACCCAAAGTGGAAAGAGCCACTGGTGGGATTTGCTTTATGAAGAAATGCTGTCCTTGTGTCCTGTAAACGTTGGTCATGGTGAAGCCAGGCAGCGACCTGTCTGTGAGCTTTCCCCCACTGTCTCATGGCCTCACTTCACTAAACCTAACACAGTTCCTCTACAAAGTGCGGAAATCAGCACTGTGCACAGGTGGCTCCTTTATGAAGTTAAGGGTGGAAGGATGTCTGGGTTTCTGAGAACCTTCCTCGAGTCTCTTGGGTAGCATGGAGCCTGCCAGGGTGCAGGGATAGTCCCAAACACACAGGGGAAAACTTCCTGCCACAAAAGTCCAGCAGGGTCCCCACAGAGCCTGTGTGAGCCCCTGCTCTGAGCAAGACAGCCTGAACTCAGCAGGGACATGAGTCCTAGTCTTGGGTGCACAGCCACTAGGAGATGTAAGCAGTGGTCTGCCTTGCACAGCCCATGGCTTGTGTTTTCTGTCTGTGTTCTCTGTTTGTCCACTAACCTCTTTGAACTGCCTTTTTAAATGTCTAAACAGTGCTCAGAGTGGGACTCTCGCAGGATTACCATCCAACTTATAATTATACCCAGACACGATATTAAAGTTGAAGGGCCAAGTACTCGAAAGTTAGGGAACAATAGAATTTATATTGCCTCTGCACTTTAATGCAAATCCTTCCCTCAGCAGCTGCTGTGGTTTCTGTGCAGCCTGTTTGCTGTGAGTGGGAGAACCCAGGGGCACGTTTTCTGCATGTCCTCAGTAACTCCCTGCTGCTCCCATGAGGAGTCAAACACAGGGCAGCACCGCACGCTCCCATGGCAAAGTAGTTACACGGGGCTGGCTGAATCTGTTGGAGGTATCCGCCTTTGTCCCTCCCATGTACCCGGCAGCTGTGGGAGCACAATGCTGGATGGCCAGTGGGGTGAAGGATCTGGTGGATGAAAAATACCTCAGCAGGAGCTAATGTTTTTTTCTAGCCCAGATCACTTCTGTGTGAAGCCTAGAGGGGTGGTATAAGGGTGAGGATGAGAGTGAAGACTAGGAAAGAAGGGCTTAGGCTGGCTTTGCTCCAAACAAAACGTTCTTCCAACTTAGGCAAACAGCAATGCTTGCGTGACACTCTCTTGGAACCTCTTTTACCCTTTATAACTCCTGAGCCAGTGTTTTTTTAATCCAAGTTGCTGAACACGTTAAGCAAGGATGGAGGCAGGAGGGGATCTAGCAAAGAGAAGTGAGGTCTTGGTTCTGAGTGACTGAGTGATGCCCTGGATAATGGAGTTCTTCCTGCTCAGCACCTTGGAGATGTTAAACACATTACTCCGTCCAAACATTTTGCAGGCAGTCACTGCTTTTCTTCCTCATTTTTTGAGTGCTTTTAAGTCCTTGCTTCAAACCAGAAGAGCACTTGGACTTGTAGAAGTATATGCCATCAGATTTTGTCAATACAGCCATTAGTCTCTAGCCTTCTCAGATATGGCTAACCTGTTTCACCAAAAATTCAGTCTGGGGCAATCCCCAGGAATGTAAACTTTCAATCCGCAAGGTGAAGTGTTGGAAACACTGATAAATACCTCAAATCAGGCTCCTGGAATGGGAAGCATTTGGCAAGCTTGTAAGAGGCGAAACCAATCCACAACGCTTGAGAATAGAGCTTGTCTCTATAAATAATAAAAAGGAGCAGCTGTTATCTAAAAAAGTCAGAGCATGAAGCTAAAATGCCCTCCAGGGTATTTGTATGCACTTGCAGGAGTTGGCACACAGCTGGAACGGGTGCACAAAATGCCTCTCTGAGGCTAATGAGGCCTTACCTGTGCCTTAACGTGAAAGTGACTGGACTTCCATGTGCAGTGTGGAAGGCTGTATTGCTCCAGCTCTCCTTCTGCCAGGTAAAAGGGTGCAGAAGTGCACTACCTGAGGCCATTCCCAAACGGAATGTTATTCCATTTGCAGAAGTGATTCGGGCATCCATGCCCCCACGGCATGGATTCAAATCTAGGTGACTAGGGTTCTACATCGCTGTGGTGGGTCTGGTTCTTCTACTTCACCTCTCAGCCGAAGCTCTTAAAGTGATGTAAGTAAAAATGTTAAATCTGACTTTATTTCTAAACTTGGGGAAATTTTTGACTCTGCGTAGCAGCATGCGCTAAAGGTGATGTTCTTAGTACCCAGCAATGGTGAAAAACAGACTATCAGTTTGAGTGCTTCACTGTTGGTTCCTGCAGCTGAGGATGTTTGCCCTGAACATCCCTTTCTGTGGCTGGTGGTAACACTGAAAAGGAATAACTCCTTCCTTTAAATGTTCGGGAGGGAATTGATGGGAAAAGACATGGATCACATCAGCTGTAACATGCAAAGTCCGCTTTTCTTCGACAGCCTCCCTGACACCAGGGCTAGAAATCCTTGTGTTCAGGTGAAGGTCTTCTCCCACTTTGGTCAACCAGCCTGGTGGAGAGATGGGCTTACAGAAAAATTGGTTCTGGATCTCATGGTAAGGGACCCCCCTGTTGCTTGCAGACTTCACATTTTAGGGTGCTGCTTTTCAGGTGCTTGGGCTTTTCTTGAAGTCGATTTCGACTACATGAAAAAATCTTGCTTTTAAATTTTAAAAATTGCCTTTTATGCACTCTTTTTCTTGTTGCCTTTCCTTCTGGCCTTTGGGGTTTTTTTCTTCCATATCATACTCACCACATCCTTGAAGTGGGAGGAGAGAAACTAAAAGGAAATATTTAATACCTCAAGTGTTTTTAAACAATCAGCAATTGGTAGAAGCCTGACAAGAGGTCATCCCTGGAGATAATCCAGCTGGTGAACTCCTTATGGATGCCACCATGAGCAGTGTCATTTCCTCATGAGGTGGGTGTACTTATTTATTGTGTCATTAAAGCTGGTTTTTTTCAGACAGCCTTTAAATATCTTCCCTGGGGATTTGCCAGACTGGGCAGCAAGCCAAGTGGAACCCCCCAAAGTTAAGAGCTCAGCTCTGTTGGACATAAACCACTTAACATTTCAAAGACAACAAAAGTGGTACATATCCAATTGGTTTCCCGTAGGAAAGAAATAACTGGCAAGTAGCACACTGAGCCCATCACAGCCGACAAGACATGCCATGGGGACTCTCCTTCTTCGGGCAAGAGCAGGGTGCTGCTGTATGTCATATCCACAAGCTGTGATTATGGACCCTTCACTCTGCTTGCCATGGCTCCAGAGAGGCTGAGACTGGTGCTCCAAAATCCCGTGCTCTATTGCTGCCATGGGCTCTTACTTACTTTCCATTACCGCTGCAAACCTTCCCCCTGCCCTGCTCACAGGGCTTGAATTTTGGTTTTATGTATCTTGAATGCAGTTGTCCAGAGCTCAAAGGGTGGTGCTGTTCATAATTCACTGTCCCCAGGCCAGGTGACAGCAGTGGCACACCTGGCACAGGTTCTTCCTCTTCTGAGATTCTCAGACTGCTTTCATACAGGGACGCCACCACGGGTTTTGAAATTTGCTTTCCACAGACCTTCAGATGGATTAAACTCAGTTGCTGCCAGATTAGCAGAGTGCAACACAGAGGATCAGCTGCGAAGCTGATTGAGGGACAGGAGAAGATTCCCTGGATTTCAGCAGGTCATAGATCCAGCCTGTAGGAGGGAGCTCAGCAAACTGTGTACCCTGGCTCTCCCTGTTGTGAGGAGCACTGATCATCCCTGACTGAAGCCAAATGCTTTAGGATCTCACAATCCCAAGGGCAAATGATGTTTTTGTTGGGTTTAATGTCTGGTCCCGCATTTGGTGCAAGATAGTTTGGCCTGTTCAGTGAACAGTACAGTCCTGAAGGGCTACCAGCTTGCCAGGAGCATTATTTCTGCAGGGCCTTTCAGATAGCAAAGGAGTTTCTCCAGATTTGGGCTTGTGAAGGGCAAATCCAGATCTGATGCCTCAAAACAGTAAAAAAACTACTGCCACCGCCACCTCTGAGGCCTGACACTTCCTCTCAGCAGGCTGTGACAACAAAAGACACCCCCTATTTGGCAATCCCAAATTGCCTGGTTGCTTTCCTCACATGATGGGACACAGCAATGCAGAGGAGCTGGCTGAAAAAAACCTGCAACAGGGAAGAAGGGAAGCAGCTCCCACACTGGCAAACCCAGCCAGTGTGTCAGATCCTAGCAAGAGATCACTGCTCAGAAAAGCAGGGGAGGAGGCTTCCACAGAGACAAGACCAGAAACGTAATCATCTGTGTTTTCAATGAATAAAACATGGCAGTCCTTGCAGACAGAGGGTGAGGTAATAAGGATAGTAATAATAATCTGTTTGGTCTCTATTTCTTCTGGGCTTCAGGGGCTCATTTTGCAAATGGTTATTTGTATAGCTGGGGCTGCTGCCTCACAGTTCACACTGCTCAGACTAATGTCCTGCTTTTCTCTCTGCCAGCAGCCTGGCTTTGCAAGTGTTCATGACTCAGCAGTAAATACAAGCCCTGAAGGTGAGCTGGAGCAGCAAGGATCCTTCCCAGGGGCCAAGTCCAACGCGGGCTGGCTCCAATGGAACTCAGCTCTCTTGCAGGATCCAGCACCAAAGGGCTGCACCTGCCTGGGGAGGACCAAGGGAAGATTTCGGCCTGAGCAAAAGCCCAACAGCCACTCCAATAAAACTGAGCCACCAAGCAGGCACTGAAGAGAGGCTACATCTGTGACCAGTCAGTCCTGCTGATGCTTCCAGACTGGTGAAAAGAGTCCAAAAGGGCCGAGCTGGACACAGATTGGATCTGTGCCCAGAGAACTTTGTGAGTACAGAAATTCCAGTGAGCTGCCCTCTAACAGCAAGCGCAGCGATGGCAAACCAGGGGCAGCAGAGACCCCTGTGCTGCTGCAGACGTGCTCCTTCGGAGGGAATCCCCACTGAGGTGCTTGGTCTTGGTTAAGAGGCAGCCTGTGACAACTGGGTGTTTCTGCAGAGTAAGCCTCCTCTCTCCCCTGTTTTTATCTAGTAACAGAAAAATACAGGTGGGGCAACAGCTGGAAAAGATCCTGATGTTGGTGTTAGAAAGTCTTCGGGGATGACAGGGAAGGGATCTGAGCAGGGGGCTGGCCTGTGCCTGGCACCACCATCCTGTCCGAGGGCACTTGGCAAATCGAGATGGATCAGCAGGACCTTGGGCGAGGGACACCTGACCGCAGCCAGACCATGAGCTTCTGCCATGCTGGGCCTTCAGCGCAAATCTCCCGGTCTCCAAGGAGCCTCTGCATCAGTTTAAGGTCGGATATGAGGCAGAAATTTCTATCAGCCTTGCAGCAGCTTCTTACAGCTCTCTGAAGAAGAGTTCAGCCTCAGTCTTGAATCAGTCCAGTAAGAACAGTGAAGTTCTTGCCCAAAATTACAGTTTCAGTGACAAACTGCAGTTGGTTTCCATGTAACTTGCACATTAAAAGATACCAATAATAGTAAAGATGTGAGTGGTAAAACAGAAGCAATGTTCTACCTCCATCTAACCCCTCCTATAAAATGGGCACTGGCAGGGTATTGCAACACCTTTTTGAATCCCTCCTCCACTCGAACAAAGATTTGTTTTCCCAGTCATTCGTGTACATTTATTGTGATTTTGGATAGATAAATCCATTCGTTTACAGGGCATGGAAATGCTTTCCCAAACCTGGACTTCTAAAAGGATGTAAAACACATACTAAAAATTAATCCTTGTGTTTTTTCCTGTACCCACTTCTTTTGGGGAAAAAAAAAAAAAGAAAAAAGAAAAATTCAAAGCATTTTATTTTGAAATAAAGAAAATAATAATTACAAATACTCAGGCTTTTCCCACACCCCTCCTTTCTTCCCAGGAAGAGTTTAAATGACAGAATACAGTATGCTTTCCACAAAATAGAGGGATTTTAGTAAGGCCATTAATAGACATTTAATTTTAACAAATGCCACCATAAACATTTCTCTAAAATTCACCAGGGAACCAGGATTTTATCGCTTTAGGAGCACTGCTTGGCTCTGTGATATGCTATGATGCTGGATAATGATCTAATAGGCCTCACTGACAACAAGCTGGCACCCTGCCATGGGCATGTGAAACCATCCTCCAGCCGGGAGCATGAGAAAACCTGCAAATAATGCCTCCTGATTGCCCAGCTATTAGAACAGCACGGATTAATGTGGCTGCAGCCACCTCGTGCAAATAAGGCATGAAGTAAAGTGCCTGAGCCTGGACATTACTGCTGATGGCTGATTTTGTCATTCCAATCACCTAGAAGTGTAACTGGGGAGTTGCTTCTTTGTTCCACCTGCAAAATGAATGGAGGTTCACTTAAAAAGAAAACAGTACCATTCGTTTAAAAATGCACTGGTTCAACACTGCTTTTTGGTTGTCCTTTGATTAGTAGTGTTTCCTATTTGGAAAAGAAGTGACAAACGTCTGAAGTAATGTTATAGGTAGTGACATTTTCTTATTTTTTTTTTTAAGGTAATGATTTCTGTGAAATTCTTCATGAAGAGGGGGTATTTCAATTAACTTTTATTTTGCTTTTATTTTGAGACATTTCATTCAGCTCATGCAGGTATTCTCTGTCATAGTAGATTAAAAGAGGAAGAACAGTATTAACTTAATTTGTCATCACTTTACCCTTGCTCTGAGGTCTGTAATGCTCTGCAAGACTTCATTTCCAGGGCTTCTCATGGAAATTTCCCTTTGAAAGTGGGTCATATCAGTAGTGACTTTCTTACGTGTCACTTGCAGTTTCTGATTCAAGCCAAAAGAACAAAGAAGAATTTTTGCTTGAAAGTTGTCAAGAAAAATACAAGCTCTCCTTAATCAGTTACAAAGGCACACTTCTCATTTTGCACGCTTCCGATGCAAAACCCATGGATTTTAACGGATGCAAACCCATGGATTTCCTGATTTTTTTCTGGAAAATGAGTCTCCATTGCTGAGGAAACAATGAATGGGGATATGTAAGCTGAGACCAAAGAAGTGCTGTCGAGCTTTTTCTCCCAGAATCAATCTTTCCTAGGATCTGGCATCAGGTTGTTAATACTTTTAAACGATTTACCCACAGCTCATTGTACATCTATGATAAAAGGACAATGGTTTATGGAGTTCTCATTTGGACTAACCTCTTGATTTGGGGTGAATTAGCCCCAGATTAATTAAAGAAATCCTTCTGTAGCATTTCTCACTTATGCTGTCTACAGATAGTGAATATTCCTTTCCATCCACCGCTGAAAATGGCGCTGACCATGAAGACACTTGAGGCAGAAGCCCCCCCACCCAGATATCTCCTACAGCACTGGGTCTGCATCTGCAATGATCTCCCCCTTTCACTCTTGAACACCCCACTGGTGCTTCACAAAGTCACCCCAGAGGCAGAAATTTCCAATTTGCCTGCTGTGCACTAAAATTCAAATCTCTTCAGAAAGAACCCTCTGTGGAGTCCTGCTCTTCCAGGCTGGCCCAATAACAACAAACCCTCTTTTCTAGTCAAGAGAAACAGCAAGAACCTGGCTCCAGCCTGGCCAATCCTGGTAGTAGAACCAAGCAATACCATAGTCTGACCCCTGAATATAGACAGCCAGCTCTACAAACACAAAAGAGGAAGACAATTTCTGTTGAAGAATGATCATTCCAATTGCTTGCAGCACACACTTTTCATATGGTTCAGAGTTTTTTCCTAATGATGCTAAAAATAGCATCATGTGAGGCT
Source organism: Struthidea cinerea (assembly GCA_013397865.1). Lineage (NCBI taxonomy): Eukaryota > Metazoa > Chordata > Aves > Passeriformes > Corcoracidae > Struthidea > Struthidea cinerea. The sequence continues at coordinate 669,510 of VZTI01004732.1, forward strand.
TCTTTATATTAAGTTTATTTGTGAATTTAATATAAGGAAAAGAAGAAAAGAAAGCAAAGCAATAAAAAATTAAGACAGCAACCAGTTAGGAAAATGAAAAGAAGAGATATGAATAGAAGTATTTATCTGGGAGCTAGAAAAAGAGGGAGAAAATTGACAGTCTTCATTTACTAATAAAATCAGATTTCTGATTATAAAACAGGAAACCTCTGGCTATTTTAGTACAGATGATATTTTCATGGCTAAAAGCATCCTTTTGACTTTCATCTCACATTATTTGAGGCAAAAATTTAACAAAATCAGTCAAAATACTTCTCTAGCCAGTGGACAAACACCCACCATATGAGTTTTGCCAGTGACTGTGTCAGATGTACTAAGCTTATTGGGGGCAGACTAGTCCTAATCAGTCGCTCAACATCTCTGAGCTTGTCTTTTCCACCTAAGAGAATACAATAAGCCTTTTATTCTTCTCTTACATCACCCCACAGTGTCTTTTCAGCCACTTACCCACCTGGGTAATTTTTTATTTTAATAAATAATAAGGATCATAATAAGCAAGCATGTAAGGTTTCAATTAAACATTTAAAAGGCCAGTGCTGTGGCTGCTGCAGACTGTATCCACTTTCCAAAGTCCTTTAATGACAGTTTTCATTCACAGAGGATAAGCATGAGAATATATCTGACATTGCCCCGACTGCTTAAGAAAACCTCTGTGTTGGTCCCTCGGTAGGCCTGAGATTTTTCTCATTCAAGCTTAAGAAACTGATAGGAAGGTACCTACAGCTACATCCTCCCACCCACCCACTTGGCACTCAAACTGTAATAGGTCCTTTCCTGACAAGTGGTAATCTTCTTCTCCCCATGGCACCTCTGCCAGACCTCATCACTGGAGTACACAGGTGCTTATTTTGCATGAAAAAAAAAAGAAGTGCAGAATGGATTTTATTAAACTTTTTTTCCTGGGCTTCAACCAAGCACATGAGATGTGTACCTCAAAAGGCAACAGTTATGGAAAAATCTGACTGATAAGAGGAAATGTCCCTCCCCCACCGCCCTCACAGCACTGCTGCAACCATTCAGCACAGAGAGTGCAGCCTGGGCTAAAAGCCTTGTGCTCACCCGGTCCCTGGCACAATCCCCATGGCCCCTGCGGGAGTTTTGCCCAGGAATAAAGGAACGCACCCTAGCAGTGGTACAAGCATCCCCACTGCCTCTAGAGCTTGGCTATGGAGCTGCCTTTCCTGTGCCTTAGCTTGCAACAGCAGACAAAAAGTCCTGCTGGGAAAGAGCAAGCTAAGAGCAGCTCTCCTGAGGGCCATATGAGGTCTGATGATCATTATGAAGACATCAAATGACAATGTTTTAGAAAGGTGACTGTGCCATAGCCGTGGGTGAGCAACAGGAGCTCTGTGATTCCTGTAATGATGGCATTGTGGGTGTTGCACTGTTTTCTGTCATCTCAAATGCAGTGTGCAAGTTCTGTGTGGTGGGGAACATTTTCAGCTTGCAGTCACGGGCAGCAGCTGCAGTGATACAGACAACAAACAAACAGAAGGGAGAGAGAATAACAGTGATCTTTAATGAGTTTTTTTGTGGTTAAATTTTTTGTGGTCCAACAAAATTTGGAACAAAAGAGAATGAAAAATCAGACGGGTCAGATCATCCCAGGGCATCTGATGCTACCACAAGCCTTTTCAGCTTTGCTTACGTAATTTTGTTGTCAAGCACAGCACAATATTAGGCATGCACATGTGTAACACTGGGGCTTCCTGGTCCCAGGTTCATTGCTGCATTAACCAGTGACATCAATTCATACGTTAAGGGAAAAAAAGGAGATATTAAGGATTATTAAGGATTAGAGGTGGACTAAAGCAAAATGTAAGCTCAAACTCCATTTTAAGCCTGCAGTTCAAATCTCTCTCTCTTCCTGGTCAAGTCTGAATGCCTTGAGTTCTGATGACTGCTACACACCCTCACTGCTAAGTTAGGGAGGATCTGTAGCTATATGGGTGATGTGCTCCTGTCTGAAAAGAAATATCCATCCAGGGTTCTAGTGGAGCCTTGTTCTCTGATATAAAATTTATTTGATAATTTAAGACACCCAGGCACACTCGTTTTTTTGAAGTGTTGCTCAGCTGTCCCATAAGCAGAGAGGCAAGCTGTAATTTTAAGCAGCAGCTCACCAGATTCCCAGCCATCACCTACTAATTAATCTACCGCAGACCTCTCGCTCGCTTCCAGAAAAGGGGCTGCCAGTTTTTCTGCCTTTTTGTTACACCTCCCTGAGGAGCAATCTAACTTAACAAAGGATTTTTCAGGCCCACCAACATAAGCATCTTCAGTGGAGTTATATGAACCGGTAACCTCAGCTGTATTCCCAAAATGGTCTTCAGGGTTAAAGGTTTGGATAGTTTCATTGCATTAAATCCCTGTCCCTGTCTGCCTTCTGTACTGAAGGCAAGAAGATGAACAAGCAGCATCATCTCTGTTCACCTCTGGAGCCAAAACCAGGGACAACAAAACTATCCCCAAGACACCCACAGCACAGTTGTCTGTAGGAAAGCAGCTGAGGAGTGCTAGAGAAATGCAGGACTGCAGCACCCTGCACTAGAGAAGATGGAAGGGTTACCGGAGAAGTCCAGGGAGAGCTTGAGGGGAAGCATGGTGCTGTGGAGAGTTGTTTGTCAGGAGGGGCAGGAGGAGGAACCTTCCTTGCCCTGCTGCAGGGGCGGTGGTGGGAAGAGCAGCAGGGATGGCTGCAGGGACATTCTGGGATCAATCAGCAGGGGAAGTTCAGGAGCATCCCATTGCTCTGCTGTGCCATTCATGATGCTGAGGAAACCCTCCAGCCCTGCCAATGAAGGTGTTGTGCTCGAGCAACAAATATCCCCACAGCAGCTGGAGTCCGCTGTGGCCTCCCACCTGAGCCAGTGCTAACCTGTGATCTCCCAGCCCTCCTCCAGTCAGGTTCCCTCTCTGCTCCCATGGCAAGCCCATTGTCCTGTGCAGCTGCTGCCAGGCAGGCCATCCTGTTAAGGATATCCCCATCCTGAGTGGTTAGGGATCAGGATACCCCCCTGGGATCAAGATGCCCCTGCCAGTGCCTTTGCACAGGTGTCCTGAAATCCTGCAGCAAGCAGAGCCTGCTGTCCGAAGGAGAGCTGTTTAGCCTCACTGCTCATTTATGATCAGAAAGACATACGTTCGCTGGTGTCACACTGAATGAAGCACGAGGACTCACCAGGGTCCGTGCAACCGCCCTGTGCCTACTTTGCCAGCTGGGGGATGCCAGACACGGCGTGCTGCTGGGCATGGATGCAGAATGAGATCCTGGGAAGGATGCAGAATAAGGAGCTGCTGAGTGGAGACCTCATTTCTGATCACTGGGGAATTTCATGCTCCAGCGGTACCACAGCCTCATGCACAGATGCAATATTACACGGCGCAAGAACCCCTTCAACGTATAAATCAAGGCAAGGAAGATTGAACAAAACCCTTTCTGTACTCTTGCCGAACAGCCCCACTGCTTCACAGGGTGAATGCCACAAACTAAACTTCATGACTGAAGCCTTTTGCTAAAAGATGAATTTCATGCTTTTCCCAGGCTGGACTCATTCGTGGGGCTGTCAGGGAGCTAACCTTTCCTTGTTAATCTGTTCTCCATCTTAATAAGGGTACAACAAAGCAGAAGCACTCTTAGACTTATAACCAAGAATACATTAAAAGGCAGAGTATAAACTGCCTTTCTGCAGAGGCAGTGAGCATCCAGCACTGATAATGATATTGAAAGTGGGGATTAAGCAGCAAAGCGCTGAGGGAGCCAGCATATGGCAGCCCATTGACCTGTCCCATATGCAGCAGCTATTGTTCCCTCCCCACTGTCCTGCAGCAGCCTACTTATGCTTTTTCGTGGCACGAGGGCCAGGGCCAAGGCTGGGGTCTGCTAAAATTTGACATTTACACATGAATTGTGCAATACTGCTGCACAGAGAGCCAGGGTGACCTGTGCCACTGAGCAGTGTCTTGGTAATGAGGTTGAGCAGAAAAAAAAGCATTGGGGAAGTTGCTCTGGGTATGCTGGTGGAGAGGACCTTACAGCAGCACTTCCTGACTTCATGCTTTCTTGGGCAGGGTGGGGTGGGGTAGGATCTGATTTAACTGCTGAAATGCTGGGGGTTTGGCATGGTTGGCAGAGATTGTAGGCAATTAATTTCCAGACCTGCAGGCTTTTTCCCTGAGCAGCAGAATACAGAAATCTTCACCCCACAAAAAAAGCAGAGCAGTTTCTAATATGTTTGTCGGGAGCAGAGCAGTCCTCAGCTCTGGGAACCAGTCATAGGTGCTTCTTTGGCTCCTGGTTGAATGGTGAAAGCATCAATCCGAATCAGGATCGCAATCACACAGGAGAAGATGGTGGTTGCAAAGCCTGAATGAGACCTTCACCTAGGGCCCACTGGGCTGGAGTGTCTGGTCGCATTGCGAGGAATCGCTCGACCGAGTCCCACCTCGCTGGGGCACTGCTGCAGTGCCACAAGGCACTCGGGTCCTGGGCTGGGCCTGACCACAGGGCTCGGCCCCGTTCCTCCTCTGCCGCTCCAAAGCCTGCAGCCGTCTCCCCTTGTCACCACAGCTCATGCCCATCACTGATAGCACTGTCCAGGGAGTTGCACCTCTCTCCTGGTGGTGTTGTGGGCTGCCCCAGGCAGGGGGTAGAGCTACGGCTGTTTCAGCTGCCCCTTCAAATTACAGGGCTCCCCACAGCTACCAAATGGCAGGACTTGAGGTGACAGCATCAGAGCAACAAAATCCAAACACAGATGAACCCCATGAGCAGGCACACACCTTTCCTCAGGGAGCTATTTGCTCCTGAGCAACCAACTGATAGGAAGAGACCTCATAGGCAGAACTGGATCCCACATAATCCTCTATGAAAAATACATTAATATGTCCTGCTGCTTGTGGTTGTTTCTGGCAGCTTTCACAATGTAGGACCACCAAAGGACTCCCAGATTAATTTAAATGATACGGCTATTTTTAAATCCTACAAGCCATTAATCCCAAACATGTTTTTTAGCCAGAACTCTACACGTTTATTTGATTTCTGTCTAAAGCCATAAACTAAGCCTTGCTCATTGATGAGATTTCAAAATTATTGAGCCAAGCTTGAGCTACTAGGCCTTTTAAGAGCTTTTGGAGCATGGTTTTTTTTCAGAGACACCTTTGCCTGAATTTTTCAGACAGCCCTGCATCACATACTGAGAGCCCCACTTTCCTTCTTACGCTCACACAGCTGTTAAGCCAAAAGTGACGCAAGTACAAGGTCGTGCACATCAAGGAAATAAAAGCTGTCCTCCTGTCATAAGATAATATTAGTCATCACGACCTGAATTATTCTATCAGTCACTGGATATTAGGATAAACAACATCCCTATGCTTGTGGCTAAGCACAGGAGTGGGCTTCCAGGGTGGATGAGCAATCTTCATTTTAATAAGTATTGGAAATTCAGCTGGACATTACCCTAGGCAACCCGGTCTCGTTGGCCCTGCTTTGGGCAGCTTCATCAGCTGCAGGTTGAATCCCACGCTGCAAAGGCTTCTTTCCCGGGGGAGAGAGCGAGCACAGGGATGGCACTTGCTTGCACGAAGCTGACCCAGCATCGCTTGCGCTACACAAGCCCTGTTGGGAGGCAGAACATGCTGGCTTGGCCAGTACTCACAATGTCATACAGCCTAAGCTAGAGCTTATACATGTCCCTTCTGTGCCCAGCCTGACAGAGCTTTGCCTGCAGTGTACAGTGTGGATTTGGTTTTCCTTGCTGAGGTCAAAGTTCAGCGTAGGAACAGAAACACGATGGGATTTTCTTAGTGAATTCCTGATCAAATTGGCCTTAGAAAATTTTGGAGGAAGCAAGAAGAAGCATTTAGCAATCACTATGATTTTTTCTATTCTGTCTGCCTCAAAACTCTCAACTCATTCTGAGTCACATGCTATGTCTGCCTAAACCATAATCCCTCACTTTCACTGTCTGACCTGCCTTTCCACCCCTTATCTTCCAAAAAGAAATCACACCTGATTAAACTCAAGTGAAGTCCCCAACCTCCAGGCCACATCGTGGGGCGAAGTGGCAGAGAGAGACTGTTCCTGCTGCCCGCCATGCCATACAGTGCTGGCAGTGATGCTTGGGTACAGCTGAGGATCAGCAGCACTGATACCACAGGAAGGGAGGGGTCTGCACTGCACAAGAGCAGGAGCTGCAGGCAGCAGGAGTCACCCAGCAATGTGCACAGGTTGAAAGTGAGAACAAGGAAACCTGATAAAACCAGTGGGAAACAGGCTCGACTTCACGAAAAGGCAGTCAAAAACTACGGCCAGTGAAATACCTTCCTTCAAATCCTGGGGTTGCAAACAAGGCAAAGGCTGCTCAGGCTCCCCCAGTGCTGCGCTTCCCGGCTAGAGTGGGTGCGGGGAGCCGAGCCTTTATGTGATTTATCCATTACATACTGAATTAAGCCAAAGGCCGGCCGGTCCTGTGAGCACCGAGGACCTGTCAGCAGCTGAATGGGAGCATTGTGCGTCAGCTGCTGCTGTCAGAAACCGGGTCTGCAGGCAGCAGCCGTCTGCAGCAGCTCTCTTCTGGCAAGGAGCACTTAAATTGCTCACTCCCTTGGTGGCACGCAGACGCTTGTACCTTTGTCCTCCCCTTGCAGGGAGGGCTTTTCACCGAGGTCTGTGCTGCAGGAGGCAGGGACAAAAGAGACTTCTTAATGGGAGAGAGGCAAGATCCCATAGGCAGAAGAAGAGCAAACAGGGCAGGGCCCTTGCTACGTGGCCTTACAGAATAAGTGTGAAAGCAAGAAAAGTAAACCCGTGTTACAAATCCCCAACTTAGATAGATCCAGGCCTTTGGAGGGGTCACAAAAAGGTTCAGAAAACAACTGATCCCTTGAAAACTTTTTCTTTAGAAACAGCTGGGCTGAAGTTGTCATGTTTCTTTGGTTTTTGAATATTGGGACAGCAGATGAACATGCTCAAGCCTCCAAATCAATATATTGGAAGTGGACTTGATGAGTAGAAACTCAGTGATTTTGCCCTTCTTTCACCCCAGGTTTTACACTTCGCTAATTCAGATGATTCTTGTCCAGCCTAATGTGCACCATGAGGGCGACAAGAAGAGCCAGGTCCTTGGGAACTCTTTGCTGGTGTCTCCTCTGTAGCTGAGTTGATGCAACAGGCTGCTCTGAAAGGGAAGAGCACTGCCTGGAAAAAGAGATTAGTGGGGAGCCTTTATTCTTGCTGTAACTCCTTTGAACTAACAGGAGTCACACCACAGATTAGTTTGGATCAGGGTTTTTGCTTGACCATCATTAGAAAGGAAGGTTGCTCAGGTTTGAGACACTGCACTGAGACACAAAGACACTGCATCCTTTGTAATGCAAATGTGTTTTCTGCTTCAATAGGCTTCGGAGAATGATGGACAAAAAACATTGTACAGAGATGTCTGTGGCTTCACTCTTATTCTTCTGTGATGTGCAACTTCAAAAGAAGGTATTTTAATTTGACAGATGGACATTTAATCATAAATAATAATGTATACTGGTTCTTAAGTCAAAAGCACATGGTGCCTCTGCACCTGTAGCCACTGTCCCTTACAAAGGAAGCCTCCCCTCTTCCAGATCATCCAGCCCATTTCTTTTTCCATCTCCCTGGAAAACATGCCTCCCCTTCCAGGCAGGTCCACCCAGCAGAGCCCTGCAAGCACCTTTCCCTGCTTGCATGGCAGGCTGCAGGGTGGTGAGAGACGTGTTTATTGGTGAGGGGTCCACTTCAGCAGCTTTGAAACTGCCCTGAAAACTGATTGAATACGTCTTGCCTCCTAATTGCTACAGATGGAGTAGGAGATGTTACTTTGAGTGTTAGGTGAAAGGCTTGTCCTCAGTGGAAACGCTATGATCTCCAGGCTACAGCTGGTTTTAGCCTGTTTCCCTAAGTAAACAAGGCTTATAGGATCAGGCTTTGTGAGTTCATCTGACACTATCTACTGCCAATAGCTTTTTGACTCATTGGCCAACCATTTTGACAGGACAGTGGAGGTTTAAAAGCTGTAATTTTTCTTCCACCTTATGAAAATTAACTACGAAGCAATGGAAAAAAAAATCCTGCCAGTGTTTCCCCAGGTGAAAGTCTGACCAACTCAGCTCTAATAGACATCAGATAACCATGCTAGGAAGGAGGGAAGGGAGAGGATGAAAGAGACTGTGAGGCAGGCAACTGCAATTACTCCCTGAACCGCTACAAACACCTTCCCTTATGACTTGTCTTTACAAGAAATTATTTGCAAAATATTTCATCTCTTCCCAGCACAGGCCCAAAAATAGTGGCTAAGTTTTCAAAAGAGCATCCATGCTGCCTAAAAATTCGGCCAGAGGCAGCACCCCAGAAGCCACTGGATGCTGAGAACTCTGGAGGGTTCACCATACTAAGGGAGCAGAACTTCCCTGAAACTCCCCAGAGGAAACCTGCTCACCCTATAGAGGAAAAGCAAACACACAGCGATGCCAAATACAGGGACCTGCAGACCTGTTGTTTCCCACAGCTCTGCTTGATGCCCCAGCAAAGGACATAACTCAGTTTCCTTCCTCTTCTAAGCCTTTATTCCTTCTCCTGCCTCTGCCACCTTTGCAGGACATGAGCAGCAGAAGGCACACAGGCACTGTCTCAGTAGCAGCACTGGGACAGTGGTGGGGATGAGGGCACCTCAGCACTGGCCTTACTCGAAAAGAGAACACAAAACAATGTACTCTGTCCTTCCCTTCCAGCACACTCCCCTGTGTTTTCTGTTGCTAAGAACTAGAAATGGAGTGTATTTTCACCCATTGCTGTGGGAAGCTTGAACAGAGCATCACTACCAGACCATGGGCTAGAAAATGTTGTGTCTGGTGTGCAGAGACCACAAGCCAGTGTTTGCTCATGTCCACCTGCCCAGGGCCGTCTGCTGTGGCTTGTCTCGCATCTGAATAACGAGGCTCCCTGGGGCAGAGAGAACCTTCCAAGGCTGTGCTTGGCACAGTGGAGCTGCAGTTGGGATTGGGTGTTGCGACAATAATAGAGAATACAGTGATGCTAAATTCAGTTGACACAGACATGACAAACAGAAGAAGAAGGGGACTAAGACAGGGTCTGTGTGCAACATCAGGAAAAAAAGGGGACTATTTCATGTCAAGGTCGGCCCAGACCTGTACGTGTGGGCTCTGCTCCTGTCCTTCCCTTCAGAAGTCATTTAGCTTCATGAGAGTTTTCACAGATGGACAACATACACTTTTATAAGGTCGAATTTACAGCCAAGTGGTGAGGCAGGGACAACCAGAGAAATTTAGGCTGTGGACTGGGAAGGATGTGTGAGGCCAGCTTCAGCCTAGAGCTGAGATTCGTTTTGGAAGGCACTAAAAACCACATGATTTGTGCTTGCAAGAAGCCTTGTTTCTGGTTTTAAAGGATTTAATTCAAGTCTGGGTCATGTTTTCTAGGCAGTCTGGAGATATTCCAGGGGATTCAGTTTGTGCTATTAGCGCTCACTTAATACTGGGGGTATGTGTCCAGCAGACAGGAAGCACCCTGTAACATGTCGGGTCTGTGTTTAGAAACAGACTGAGGAGATTTAGAAATTTGGTGGATTTGCCTGCTTTTGAAGTTGAATCAGCTTGAGCCAAAAAACTTTGAACGCAATCAGTAAAGCCATTTCAGGGCTTTGTATTACTGTCATGGGCTTAAGGGAAGCCCAGGAATAGCTCTTCCTCAAAGTGACAGGCTGCTGCAGGCAGGCTTTGGCTCCAAAAAGGTGCTAGCCAAGCACGTACACTTCTGAAACTGTAAGAGAAATTTGGATTTGCCTCCTGATGGAGACTCAGCTCAACAGGGTCTGGCAATCCCTGTGAAATATTCCTGGGGTGAGACTTGCAGCGCTCCGTCTCCTCCTTACCCTGCTGCTGCCCCAAGGGGGAAAACACCTTTTTACATGTTTCCTTTGCAGATGCGAACAACACATTCACAGCAGGGGTGGCAAATTGGTGACAAATGATAGTCCAGGTGGAGCACCATGTCCACATGCATGATGCTTCATCGCTGCACAGACACTTGCTCTGCTCGCTGCCAATCCGAGCCTGCAAGCCCAGGTACCACGTGGCTGGTGGGGACACACACCGTGGGGCTCTGCTGGACAAGGAGCTGTGGGGCTCATGGCAAAGCCAGCCTGAGGGCATGGGGCTGCAGAGGTGGTTTTAACTTGTCCTGGTGGTCTTCTGAACTGAGCTCTTCCACAGCAGGACAGGCCCTTACCACAGCTGGGATATTCCTGGACTAGAGTGAGGGACCACAAGGAGCTTCCCCGGCTGTACGTGCTGCAGCCCACACGCCTCCCTCTGCGTGGTGACACCGCCATCCTTCAGGTCACCAGCAGAGATGGGGTCTTGCAGCAGCGCTCTTTCGCAGCTGGGCAATGGCACTGAGGGCCACTTACGCCCCACAAGTCCCCCTGGGCTGGACAAAAAAAGGAGGTTCTTTGCTGTCTCCCCTTATGTTATGTGTCACAAACCTTATGTTACATTGCTACACATTCAGACTCTTATATTGAGGGTGGTGGAAAGGAGCAGTGGGAATCACACAAGAGCAGGAGGGGAGGAGGCATCCCCCAACCGTGCAGCACACAACGTGGTCCTCATCATCCAGCTCCCTCTCATCTCCCTTTCTCCTTCTCTTTCTCACACATGCACAAAGAGGTTAACATTTGGTTTAGAAAGAAAAAAAAAGCGGAGTAATTTAAAACACACACTTTGCAGCAAACCAGTGTTCAGTGTAAACAAAGCATTAAACTGAAAAGATCCATATGCACTCGTTATCAGTTATTGCATTTTTTTTTTAAAGAAGGAAATCTAATACATTTAAAATAAACCCATAGCATGAAACAAAATAAACTATGGTCTTGGTTAGTTTGGTTTGATTTTTTAATTTAATGAGGAAAAGAGCTCTCTGATAAAGTAATCCTTTCAGAAGGAAAGGCCTGGGCAATGGTGAACATGTCAGCCACATGTTGAGGGAAGATTAAAGCCTAACAAGAGTCTCTTTCCCACAGTTTTTGAAGCCTTGCAATATTTCTGTGCTTAGGATAGCCCAGAACATCCTTCTGGACAGAGGCCCCAGACCCTCCATGGCTCTTTGCAGAGAAGCCCTGTAAAAACAACTGACAGGTCCACAACACTTAGGAGTGGAGGAGAAGACCTGGTACAAACTGTGCACACACAGACCTCAGGGTTTTGATACAACAGAATTTTTTTGTGATCTTTACAAAGGAGCCAATGGCAGCTAACAGCATAAATCCCACCAAGAGTGGAAGGAAGAGATTTACCTTTCAAAGTCTGATCTGACCATTTCTCATTTTAAAAGTTCCTTTATGATATGGCTGGCACTAACATGTTACCCACATGCCTTTTAGCCAGTGCCACAACCTGCTCAGGAGAGGGGAGAATTGCATATGTAGATTAGTTATCAGCCATAGATAAATCAGAAACTTTTCCACTTTTTTTTACAAACTTGTCTTCTCTTCAGCATTAGTTCAGGTATTTTATGTCCTGATGTGCAGCCTCCTGGTTAGACCTGAGGAAAAGCAGCCTTACCACAGAGCAACTCAGTGTCGGGCCAAGGCACCTGCCCTGGCCAACGGAGCAGTTGCAACCCGGGTTCCTCAGCTTCGGCTGCTGGAACTGTGTCCAGCGGGGTGCCTGGGGGCACTGACTGAGCCAGGCTGCTGGCAGACTGCACTGCTGCTCGATTTGTCAGAGCTTCCAACTCATGGCACACGTTGACTTTTCAGCAGAAACCAACCAGGAGGCAGGATGGAAAGCGTGGCATGGTGTAACCCACAGAGCATCACAGTTTTGGGCTCCTCAGGCGGGGCCACACCCATCCCGGAGGTAATCTACTGATGATCAAAGAAATCACTTCTAACCCACTGTTTTGTAGCTCATATGTGTTGGGCAGCAGGACGAGAAGTGACCCTTTAAACCCAGCAGCTGTAGCCTGGCTTCCAAACCCAACTCCCGACATTTGATTTATGGTTTTGAATTCAGCACTTACAATTACATAAAGTCCAGGCTGAAATGTCAAAATGTGCTAACTTGCTCTGATTAGCACTATTTTTTGTTTTCTGATGAGAGGCCAAGGGCTAACTGCCAAGCCATAAAGTTCAGACCCAATTCTTGCCTGCCTTGGAGTTCAGCTCTACTTCTGCTTGGGTCAGACTCTTGCATAGGTGTTGCACAGGTCCATCTCATAGCTGAGGTGCACGGGGTGGAGGAGACATCCTCTGCTCTGAGGGTAACCAGGGAAGGCTGAGGATGGCACCTAGTGCTGCTCTGTCAGAATGGGTCACTTGGGAGTGTTTGTGACAGGATGCAGTTCAAAAAGCAATAGGCACGGGGAGTGTATAGATATGGATATGGGTACATATGTGGATACAGATACAGACCCAAATCCAGACGCAGTTCTGACACACTAGCAACCAAAAAGGCGGGAAGTCTTCAGGAGACAGAGGGAGTCAGGATGGAGCAGGTTTTTAACCCAGATGAGCTACCCAGCCCGTCACATCACATGAGCCTTTAAATCTTACTCCTTAATTTTATGAGTACACAGCCAGAGCCAGCCATGTCAACAGTGTTTTGTGGAAAATGGGAGCAATGAGGAAGATTGAAAGCAGGGAAGTGGAAGGTTTCAATATTGTCACAGAGGAAGGTTTCAGTATTGTCACAGAGTTAAATGTTTTGATTTCTCAGGAACAGCCTTTTAACGTGACTGCTTTTTATGGGTAATTATCTCTACTGTCACATGTCATTAACAGAAAGGCAAAAACTGACACGAAATGCTTCAGTCAAACTAAAATCTTTTTTGGTTTCTTTCTATCTATGGGGATTTTTTTTGGTTGTTTTTTTTTTTTTTTGCCTGTCATTCCTACCTGGAACAATGGAAATGCTGAAGTCCTGAACCCCAGGTGAAGTGAAGCATCTTTCCCTTTCACAGCACTCCTGCTGTCCATGGAGCTCTGCAAGCCTCTGGAGCAAGGAAAGCGATAACTGGGAAGGTAATAGAGGATGTCCCAATCTGATGGCTTGACAGAGGTGAGTGGGAAGGGACAGGAAGTCCACTCCAGACTGAGAGCCAGGGCAAGGGAATCCTTTTCCTGCCTTTACCGTGGGCAGCTGCCCATCCCTCCGTGCCTGCTTGCCCCTGCCTGCAGAGGCAGCAAAAACACTGTGTTTCCACGATTAAGGGCCTCTGGAGGCACAGGTGAAGGGCTACAGAATACCCAGGAGGGTAAGTTTTGTCACTGCCTCCAGACACCAGTTCTGTAACGCCGCTGCAAAAAGCAGCAGTAAGAGTGGGAGTTTCTGGTTTAATATCTGGGGCAGAGGTTTGCCTCTGCCTTCAGCCCAGAAAACACTCACTTTTATGGAGCATTGGTGCAAGTGGGCAAAGCTCCTACTTCTGCTGCCTGTGGATCTTGTATGTGAGCACAAGGAGTGAGTGGAAACACAGACTCCCACCTCATGTAACAAAAAAGTAAGAGGGTTATTTCCTCCAGCCCTGGTGAGCGTAGGGCTGCCTGGCCCTGCGACATCTGCATGTTCTTATGGCTCAAGGAAGTGTATAATCCCATCCTGAAAGAAAGTGGTTTCTTACGGAAAGCCTAAATGTCCCCACCCTAGATTTTGCATGTGGTTGAAATGGTTGTCCTGACAGATGCTAGCAATTAGCCATGCAGAGGAGGCCTGCCACAGGGACCAAGGGCTGTGGGAGCTACTCTGGAACTTTGGGGTACATGGACCATGTCAGTGGACACCACATAATTCTGGATTAGACCTGGAGCAGGGCTGGGGCAGGCTGAGGGAAACTACCCCTCTGACACCCTGAAGTAAAATCTGAAAAAGGAGTGCCCAACCAACATCCCCAGTTCTCCTCCTCCTCCCCTTCTAACCCTCGTGTCGCCCTTGGGGCAGGAGTAGTAACAGGACCTCAGGGGGAGCAGGGCATGACTAGATACCCTGCATGCCCGGGGCTTGAGCATCCCATTGATGGTGAGGGCATTCCCTGTCAGGTGTCTGCACCGGTTTTTTCTGGGACGTGAGAGCTCCGTAAACCCCAAACGTAGGGCTCTTCCCCAGCCTCCGGTCTTGTCTTCCTTTTTAGAGGGTGAAGGGGGAAAGAGGAGAGGCTGAGCCTCATGACTTTATTGTTTCCGGCTATTCTGCCAAAACTGGGTGTTCTTGTGTCCTTTGAAAAGGGTGTTCTTTGAAACTGGGTGTCCTCTGAAACTGGGTGTCCTCGTGTCCAGTTCTGGACATCATGGCTTTTTGAAAATAATAAAAGCAAAGAAAGACTTAGTTTTTTTGGGCAGAGGGAGTATTTCCTGGCTTATATCCCCCATGCAGAATGCCCAGCTCACAGGCTATTAAAGGAATTTAGATTAGTCTCTCCCCTGGTCAATGGTTTCAAAGATACAAGGAGGGCTTCATCATCCCTATGGGGAGGCAGATCACCCAGTCCAAGGCAGAATGTCACTTGGAAAAGACAGAAATGGCAGTCATTCTATGAAGTTCAGCAGGGACCTCATTATTGTTAATTATTTTAAATGAAAATATTGGATACTCTGGTGGTGGGGAAAAGGCATCAGAGAGAAAGGGAAAGAAACACAGTAAGCCTGGGAGAGAGAGATTTCCCAGCAGGGCTATTTGAATGGATCTGGAAATCCCGTCTCAGCTTCCCTCAGCTAGGAAAGGAGAGGGACAGGTTGAGGAACCAGTTCCTGACAGCTCTGCTGTGCTGCTAAACCTTTCTGTCTCCTTGCTTTCTCTGCACACTAACTCTTGTCTGAGGCAGAGATCACAGCCTTAGTGTGACAAGCCTGGATCTTTAGTGCTTGTCACTGCATCATTCAAAACTTTGCTCCCCCCCCTCCGCCTCCCCCGGCTCCGACTTAGTTGCAAATTCTGGACAAAGGAGGGAGCTTTCAGATGGAAATGCTCCAATACCCATTCCACCTGCAGACGGTATTCCCCCATCTCCTCTGCCATTTGCAATTAGTCACACCAAAGCCCTGCAGAGGAATATGCCTGAAGGTGTGCTCTGGAGGAGGGTGCAGGTACAGTGACCTTGGAGCATCCTCTGCCTCTCACTTCAGTGAATGGGAACTTGCCTCTTTTTACGGACCCATTTGCAGGTGCTAACGGTATTAGCATAGCCCCAGCAGGAGATTTCATCAGGAACAGAAGTAATAGGATAAGGAGTAATGGGTTCAAACTGAAAAGAGTGGAAATTCAGGTCAGGTATACAGAAAAAACTCTTCACTGTGAAGGTGGTGAGGCACTGGGACAGGCTGTCCAGGGAAGCGGTGGATGTCCCATTCCTGGCAGTGTACAAGGCCAGGCTGGATGGGGCATTGAGCAGCCCGGTCTAGGGTAAGGTGTCCCTCCCCGTGGCAGAAGGGTTAGAACTAGATGACCTTTTAGGGCCCTTCCAACCCAAACCATTTCACGATTCTATTCTATGATTTGTCATCTTCAAGAATACTTAATGTTTTAAATATTGCAGAAAAGTAATGGTCATGAGTAAGGTATTTGGTATGTAAATGGCATGGATTCCACAATAATTAATTAAACTTCAGCTAAAGGATAAGTTAAAAGTCTAAAGTTAAAGGGACTTAGCTATACGCTTCATTCCCACCAGGAGTGTGAGAATCCCTGAAAACCACTTTGGAAAATAAGGGAGGAATATTCCTCCTCCGCATGTGTACTTTGATATGTGTGTGGGCCTCCCAAAGGAAAGAAGGATGATATTGCCAGCAGGGTTTGGGACTTGGAAATGCAAGCTGCAAAATTCAGGTGATGATGATTCCCGAGGATCCAAGCTGAAGGGATGCTCATGGCAGGCAGCAGTGACATGAGTTTAACTGTGGGTCCTTTATGAAACAAGGGTTCGGGTCTGCATTACAAACCTTGCCCCTAACAACAGCGGGGAGAGGAGAGCCAACTTCACCCTATTAACATTTATTTAATGAAAGATGGTAACCAGATAGGTGTGCTTTCAAAAGTAGCTCAGGGCACCTTCTGGTTCACACGCATTCCTCTACGAATCAGCTGCCAGAGCTGTGCTTAGGGGATCATAACTGAAAGCGTCACATGGATTTCCAAAAGCCTTATCCCTGGAAAGGGACAACTGTGAGATGCCAGCAAAAAGTCTGGCTGTAGAGCTGTCAGAAAGATCCCATACAATAAAGCTTTAAGAATGAATCCTGCCAGGATGGTATACATTTGCATCCACTGTTGAAAACATTAACCCTACAGAGGGTTACAAGCAGTGACAGGCAAAAGCTGACAAGAAGCATCTTGTTGAAATCTCTGATTGAAGCAGAAACTCAGGTTAGTTTCAGATGCCAGCTGAAAAAGAGAACTGGAAGTAAGAAACAGACACTTGTGCTAGGGCCTTCATTAAACAGGTCCAGCTTTTAGGTTTGGGCTTACTTTAATCACACTCATGGTTTTTTGCTTTCAGATCTTTTCAGTGAGTATGTTCTGACAGACACAATTCAATCTGATGTTAAAAACATCAGGATGGTGCCAAACCAATTTGCAGAATATGACAAGTTTTGCTATTATTTAAAAAAAGAACCTATGAAATCTAGGAGGTAGAAAAACAGTATTATTATAACCTTGCAAAAATTATGTACAGCCTTATCTTCCACATTTTTGGAGGATTGTTTGTATCTAGAAAGAAGACAGCTGTTTCTGAAGGAAGTTTACTTCTGAAGGGTGATGGAGAATTGTAACTGAACTTGCTTGGCTGCTTGTGCGAGTTCCTAGAACATGGGAATATGAAGCAGCTCCTAAAGACTGGAACTCTGACAGTTGTAAAATGATTGCTTTTGAGAGTGACCGGGTAAAGGCAATGAGGAGACTATCTGTGCGATCTTGTTTCTCTACAACCCACCCGTTTTCTTGCCTCTCATTATATGATCCTGAAAAAGCAAGGCTGAGAAATTGTCCTGGAAAGAGTGCATTGTAATAAGACATAGCTTTTGCCCGTTCTAGCACTTGGAAATTGTGTTTTGATTTATTATGTGTGGTTTGGCAAATCTGTTTTTGCAAGCTGCAGGCAATTGTCTGTAGAAACCATGCTCCAAACACAACGAGCACAGAGGCCTCTGATGGGCTCCTCAGAGACCACCATGAACGGAGCCAATAAAAGAGAATGCCAAAGGAAACATTTGTATTACAGTCCAGGAGGAACCAGATCTTGGTTTTATCAGTCTCCTCAGTCTTCCGTGATGGAAACCTCTAAATGTGCTCATCATTAAGTCGAGGTAAACACACTCTGTATCCCCACTCCAGAAAACACGGACTGTACGCTGGCACACCTACAGGCCTGGACTGTCAGCATCCCTGATACACGGCTCAGCCTCTTCTCCAGGGGAGAGGAAAGCTCATGCCAGCAGCACAGTAGCTCATGCTGCACACGCCAGAGCAGTGCCCAGGAGGGCAGTGACTTGGTGCCTCTCACACTGACATCACAGGGGACTGGAAATCACCACATGATGGACTCTGCTAAAACAGTCCATGGTCTCAGCCTCATCATGCACAGCAGGTATTTATGGGCCCTACAACCATCCTCACTCCTGGCACTATTTCTGCTTACCCATTGAGGCTGGATCAGTGGAGGCAACAGCCCTGGGTTGGAGCTCAGGAAATGCATGCAAAGTTTTTTGATTTGCTGCCTCTCTGGAAATTATTGGAGAGTGTATGTGCAGAGCAGCCAGCGTGCACCAGCAAGCCAGGCGTGAGCAAACCCCATGTACCCACATTAGAAATGATGTGGCTGGATAGTTTTTCCCAAGCTCCAGACAGCCCCAGAGAGCAGGACCTGCCATGGCACAGCATATTTATGGAAGGGTAAAATTCCTCTCTCTGCAGGTCAAGGCCCATGCAACATTCAAATCTCACTGAAGTGTGTCCTGATCAAAGACCCTTGGACAGCATTTCAGCTCACTGTGGGAGATATACTGAGAAAAGCCACGCAACAAATCTCATATTGAGATGCCCGCTGATGATGATGCTGACATAGGAATCCATCCTCGTACCTGCCAGGCTCCAGAGTGATTATTCCTGTGGGTGAGGTTGCTCACATGTATAAGTATGTGTGGGAATGGGGCCTTCGGCTTGTGCCACTTAGCAGAGTTTTTCTCACAGACTCAACTAGGATTTTACTCCTAAATCTCCTTAATGATCCCAATACACCCCCACATTCTGTTTTACAAGGCTAAGCAGAGCAAAAAAGAAGGGGCAAGGAAGCCACAAATGCAGGAGGCTCAGCTAGGCACTTCAGGCACTGGACTACAGTCTTAAGTAGCAGCAATGACTTTTTCTGCTCCTGTATTTGCTATTCTCATAGTTAAAGATTATGGTTGTACTTTTTGGCTATGAAATTACTGGATTTTCTACAGAGCCATCAGTGGAACCGAGTCTCAGCAGTCCCTGTGGAGTGCTTTAAATGTTAGGTCACCCTTAGCATTGCCAGACCCTGGGAGTGTTTGGGTGCTTGATGTTACCAGTGGTTCTGAGCACAGAGCTGTGCCCTGCTATGTGGGCCAAACCAAGAAGAGAGATGGTGCTCTAAGTGTGCATCAGCCTCCACTCGAGTGTTTATCCATGTCATTACCATTGCACAACAGCAGGATCCCTGCAAGGAAAAGGTCTTTGTGACAAGTCCAAAAGAAAATAAGGCGCTTGTAAGCAGACCAATGAGCCTTCTGAAAAACTGGAAAAATGCCACAAAAATGAAACACACAGGCGCTGAACTCCCTTTGGCAGAAAGTCCCTGTGTACGCGAATAACTTTACCTGTAGAAGCGGAGTGGTTGCCAAGCAGGGACCTCCTCCGGACGCGGCGCCCGGTGGGCTCTGTGACGTGTGGGCTGTGTGAGGCTGAGGGAGGAAGCCGCTCACACGCCCCCGGCAATCTGTCATCCCCGGGTTCAGGCTGCCGTGAACGAGAGCCAGCACCACGCACATTTAATTAACCTTTCTACAAGTTGTAAGATGAGCCATCTCTGTTCACCACGAGATTCATTTTCAGCACTGCACGATGGCAATAGAAAATAGACGTGGCAATTCAACAGGAAAGGGAGCAAATATGGGCAACACAGTTCCTTTAGGGAAGTTGGTTTAGCACAATGTAGCGCTCTGATTTTTTTACGGCCTCCTCTAGCAAGTTCATTCTGTTTCTCATTCATCAAGGCTCCTGAAAAGCACTTGTGTCATGTTCATTTCTCCTTAGCACACGTGTGAAATGCACCCAGGGCCCGTGAAGCAGAACTGCAGCGTCAGAGATTCACAGATGTTCCGCCTGCACCATATGGTGCGTTCCCCACCATTTCCTGCAGAGCAGCTTCTTGCGCTGAAAGTCAATGTTTTTCCCACACATGGGAAAACCAAATGGAGTGGTTATAAAAGGAAAAAAGGGAGAACAAAACACCAGCAAATCAGAGAAAACTGGTCTGAAAAACCAACCCACAAAGAAAGTAAGTAGACTCGGCTACCATTGGGCACACCAGTGTAAAATGGTGAGTGCACGCACTTCAGTGTGCCCTGTGAATTTCAAGCAGGACTTAAGAGTTCTTTAGATGATATTCTAACTTGTATCCCAACCACATACTATTGTCAGCTTGTAGTCCAGCATTCAGGCACTTAACCACAGAGGACTCCAGAGAAATGGCTTTTTATAACTGTCTGTGTTTCGTCAGAAGTATGGAATATTGTCAGCATAGCTTGCAAATATCATTACTGGAAAACGTAGAGTATTTCTACAGCATCTTTCATTTAAATCCACCCAGTACATCTTTCATTTCGATCCACCCAGTGCAGTAAGGATTAATGCATTTGAAGTCGTAAAAAAAAAAAAAACAAACCACAAAACAAATGAATTAAAGTATTACAATACTTTCTCAGTCCTCAGCCTGTGTGACCTAAGTCTGTCTGTCAATCATATAGACATATTCAAAAAGATTTCCTAAGACAGCAATGTCAACAAGATATCTATGGTAAATCCTGTTTGACCTTTCTGGGGGCAATGTACCCAACTCCCAGCTGCAGCTGTGCAAGCCTCCCCCAGGAGAAATATCCAGCCTTGCTTTGCCCATCGCTTTGGGCCATGCTCTAACAGCTTGTCATAGATGTATTCCTGCTACTAGAAATAGCCCTCTAGGGCAGGATGCAAAGAGCATCAACTCCAGTCAGAGCTACAAGCTGAGCGAAAAAAGCAGCTCACACCATTTCCTCCAGCTCCTGGGTTTTCCTTTGAGAATGCGCCATCCACAAACTGGTCTAATCATGAATCAGCCCAAACTTGCTGAAGCAGAGAAATTTGGCTAGGAGCAGATGACACAGTCCTGAAAGCCTGTGGAGCTGCAACTGTGCCATATGACACAGAATCATGATGTGGGATTTTTTTGGGGAGGTGGTAAAGTCCTTCAGACCCCAAGGAGCTTGGACCTGATGAGATCACAGGTGCTTCATGCATCTCCTGAAAATATGGCAAAATAACTATTAAGGAAAAGAAAACCCTGCTAATTGAAAGCTGTACCTGTACATAGTAAAAGATACATATACATGGTTCTCCAGCCCACGCAAATAAAAAATCCACTGATGTTCACTGCATATATAGACTCTGATCACCAGATACTTTTTGTGTGGGCACATTTTTTTGCACAGGACATCACACAGACTTCAGAGGGACAAGCCATGTAGGTTTGAGGTAGTGCCCCTTCGCTGCTGGTGTGAACAAGTTGAAGGCAGCAAATAACAGTTTGAGGCCATCTTCCGGGCATCCCAGGATGAATCGAAATGCCTGAATCATCTCATCTCACATTTTCACTGTTGTCAGCCTCCAGCCTCCACAGCAGAGCCAACAGAGTGACTCTGGTGCAAAAGCAGAGCGATAGCCAAGCCCCCAGGCCCCCCACGCACACACTGTCGGAGGGAACTGGTACCAGGCTCTGCTGTGTAAACAACCAGGGCAAAGGAGAAGGAGGTGGTGGTGGGGTTAAATATCTGCTCTCTTTTACGAGACCACCTACAAAATGTTGCAAAGACCCCGCAACAAAAATAATCTGCCACGATTCCAGTGTTAGGCAAAATATAAACAATTTAAGTGCTCTGTTAAAGAGAACATCTGGGGAGTTGCGAGCTGCACAGATGTTTTCACAAGTTGTTTTTTAGGGAAAAGTAACCCTGCTAAGTTTTCTGCCTCTTCCATCTTGTCTCTCTTGACTGTGTTTATCAAGCCAAGATATAAACACATTAAAAAACCTTTAGAGGGCCGTCTCATGCTGTATTATTAATTTGGAATTGACTGAAGGTTGACAGCTGGCTTCGCTTTGACCCCTGGTTCTTTTAAAGTCACTCCACACGAATAATTAACCAGTTTGTATGTCGATTGGATTTTACATGCATAAATATATATGCACACAGAGACACACACATATATGTATATATATACACACACACTCTCATATATATGCAGCAATTTACTAGAAATGAACATCAAACCTAGCACTGGGATCACACAGGCAGGCCTGGGGCCCTGCCTGGGCAGCCAGGAGAGTGGTCACAGTTTTGGGAATCCTTGAGGAAGGCAGGTACTGGATAGAAGAATCTCTAGGTGAGGAAGATTTATTGCCTGGGGAAATACAAGGGGTATACTGCTTAAGGCAGTTTTTATTTTAGCATCAATCAAGCTCCTGCAAAATGGAAAGAATTTAGTTTTTTTAGATTTAAAAAAATACAATTAGAATTTTTAGAAAATAATTTGTCTTTTCTTAACTCTGTAAAAACCCCCAAACAACCAACTGTGATTTAAATATAAAAAGTAAATTAGAAAGGCTAATTGGAGGGGCAAATAACAACACAGATGTACCTACTCCTTGAAATACATGAGAAAATAAATTTGTCCACTGAGTCATTAGGAAGCAGAACAATTCAACAAAGCAGTAATCTTACAGCAGAATAAAGATCCCTTTAAATCTGGGATCCCTTTAAGGTTGGTCTTTTCCAGAGAGGGGGCTGGAGATGCTTATCACACTCAGATAATAGGAATAATGCACCACAAGAACTTGAGGAAGGTTGAACCTGTTGAAAGAGAAGGAGCTGAAACAAATTAATGAACTCAGCACTGTGTGTCACTGGGCCCAGATGGTAAACACCAACAAGACCTGAGTGAAGAGTTGGAGACCTCAGTGACCAAACTCACAAAAACCTGCCCTTCACTAAACCCAATCTGTGACTCAGAGGACTGGCAAGCAGTGAAGCCAGGCCATATCTCCAACCGGGAAAAGTCTGGCCCAGGGGGCTCCACCTCAGACCTGCTTATCTGGTTGGGTGCAGTTGGGTCTGCTGCTGGAAGACCAAGATTTTCCACTCTGGTCATTGAGCCAGCCAGGAACAAGGCAGCCAGGGATGGTGGAAAAGCTGCTCACAGACAGTGTAGGGTCTCAGAGCCGTGGTCTCATTGGCCCCACCATGCCACCAGCATCTTGAGGGAAAACAGGGAATTACTCTTGCCAGGCCAGAGGTGTAGTCAAGACCCCAGGGCTGGTGGTTGTATTGGGTGCAGGGTGATACCACCAGGAACATGGTCACATCCATGGGGTAATGGGACCCCAAACAAATGCGAAAATGCCTGGCAGTGACACTGGGCAGACTGAGAGATGGGAAAATTAAGAGAAGGTTAAAAAAACACAAATGTGAAAAGCATTTGAGATGCTTTATGGTATTTTACTACTGCTGATGCAAAAGCACTACTAGAAACACTATCAAGAGGTTCTTCTGTTTTGTTTAATGGGGATTTGTATTATAGAATCATAGAATGTCCTGAGTTGGACGGGACCCACAAGGATCACTGAGTCCAACCCCTGGCTCTGCACAGCACTATCCCCAAGAGTCACACCTAGTGCCTGAGAGTATTGCCCAAATGCTTCTTGAACTCTGCCAGGCTTGGTGCTGTGACCACTGCCCTGGGGAGCCCGTTCCAGTGCCCAACCATCCTCTGAGAGAAGAACCTTTCCCTAATATCCAACCTAAACCTCCCCTGACACAGCATCATGCCTTTCTCTAGGGCCCTCTCCCTGGTCAAAGCAGAATTTTCTGGTTTTTTTTTCTTTTTACAGTACTGTTTCAAAAAACAAAGAGTGATCAGACCATCACTGTTGTGCCTGTCTGGTGAAACCTGGGAGGTAGTGTGGAGGAAGAAGGAAGGGGCTGCATGATTACAAATAATGTAACTTGGAAAATTCAACAAATAAACTCACAATAAGCAAGATAGCAGCTATCTGCTCCCTACATTATCTCTCTGCTCCTCCTTGGCTGAGAGATTGCTAGGACATCAGCTTGGTGAAGATTTTACCTGTCCCTGGGGAAGGGAGAAGCCTCTGCTGTGTGGCCAACTTAAATAAATCTGATTTTGTGCCTGTGCTGGACACTGACTTATTTGGAATGTAAGATGGTACCTCTGGAGAATGAAGGCATTAAAATAAGCATATTAATAAATAAATAATAATGTTTTATACACACTGTGTAAAAAGAATGTTTTTTTACAGCCCCAGCCTGCCGTTCCATGTGATCAGAAGGTACCCTTTGCAGCTTGGGCTCTGTTACAGTCTAAATGAGGTAGCAGCAGCCACTGAGGCGTTAACACGTGCTCTGTTATAAGATAGATCTTGAATTCTCTGCTTCTCCGGGTGACCAGTGCCATGGGGAAACTCTTGCTGTGCAGAAGTGCTGCATCCCCAGCCAGCTTTCTACATTTCACCCAATGACTCCTAGCACTGCAGGATGCAGCTCCCAGCCCCCTGTGTTTGCTGTGGCTGGCCAGAGACAAGAGGCACATGGAAGGACAAAGCTTAATCTGCAAAGGCCGTGCAGCTCTCAGCTCCTTACTGAGCACAGTCCCAGCTGCCAGCACTGATGCGATGGTAGTGCTCAGCCACGGCCTGGGAGGATGCAGAGCAGAGCAGGAAGGACACAGCCAGGAGGCATGGGAGGGGGCAATGCCAGTGCCTGAGCCCCCAGGCGCCACGGGGATGTGTCCCCCTCTGGGTGCTGCACAGCCGGGCTGTGCCTGTTGTGTTCTCACCATAGGCACCTGGAAAAGAAGATATGGTGGGACATGGGGCTCCTTGATAGCACCTTCCCAGCATAACTTTTGTTTAAACACAGCCCTCAAAATAAACTCCTCTTCATTTTGTGCCACAGAGTGCATGAGGCCTGAGGACTGCACTCCTGCTTGCTGAGGCAAAGCCAGTTAGAAGGACAATGCAAAGGAAATCCCAAAACTGCTTTGCTGCTCTTTGATAACCAATTTGTCAGAGCAGCAAGGAGCCTCTAAAACCTGGGTATTTCCCTCCTGCTTTTTTTTCTGTCTCAAAATCCTGGTGCAATCACAGTGAGTTGGAGATTGCAGGAGGTGATGGACGCTCCTTAGCCCTGCATCACAGCCTAGTGACAAAGGGATTTGCCCATCTGTACCAGTCTTCCGTCATTTTAAAAAGTCACTGCACTTCATTCCTCCCTAAGAAGCAAGCAAGAATCAATACAATTTGCAATCTGAAAAGAAAAATATCCCTTTCTCTCCAATTTAGGCATAGGAAGAAAATATTGAATTCTGCCTTGCTGACTGTAGTAGGAAAAAAAAGATCTGAATCTGTCTCTCCCTTTTGTTATTTTATTCTGAGGTGGGTTAGACAGTTTCGCATTTACCCTGGTGCAAAGCAAAGTAGGATCAGCGGCTAAACCAGTAAGATTTGTGTATGGTGGTGAAGATCATTTAACCCCAGAGACAGCGAGCAGAGGGACCTTTGGTTGGCTGAGACATGTGGCCCTCCTGGCTGTTTCAGACCACATGCCTCACTGTCTCCCAAGTGGCATCTTTGAGTAAACCCTAAAAACTTCAAGACAAATTTAAAGAAATCCACACAATTTTATCAGGTTTCATCGGGCATCTTGGACTTGTTCCATGAATGTTCAAAGAAGTCACTGAACGACCCAGATCTCTTTGTTAGCAGGGTCCTTCGCACATTTTATATAGCTGGGTTTGCTTGCATTCATCTTTTCTATCAGCCTTGTGTACAGAGGTCAGGTCTTAGCATCACTGGCCATGGACAGTCACATTCCTTTTGCAGAACCAGGCACAGGGATGGGGACTTTGCAGAAAACCCCACTGAACTGAGTTCTGAGGTTTTGGGTTTGGCAGTTGAGGGACAGATCTACCCCAGTGCACCCAATGGAGCGACACCTTTTCCACCTGGGGGATCACGGTGAGCTTGGTCTGGGCCACATGCTATAGTGATGGATGATGATTTCTTCCTTCCTGCCCCCCAGCTCTAGGGTAGTTCCAGCCAGCCTGTGAATTTCTGTGTCCCTGGGGCCTGTGGGAAGATGCAGAGAAATATATTTCTCTCTTTAAATTGCAACCATCTACAGAAAGGGACTGTGCAATTGTTTGTGCCATGCTGAGTACAAAAAGGGCCCAGAGCTGAGGGCTGGTGCCGGGGGCTGCTGCCACCACAGGAACAACAACCGGTGGCAGCAAACAATAAATAGCCTTTGTCTGCTAACAACAGCTTTCGATGGGGGCAAGCAGCTCGGCTGCTCATCTCACTTTCATTTTAGGAACGCAGAGCAAAAGAGATCCTTTTAAGGGGAGTGAGGAGGACAAAAAACCTTAGGAAATAAAGTGCTTCAAAATCTCAGTGTTGATCCCTCATTCTACTTTTTAACGGTGTAAGTAGACTGGTGGGAAAACCTGATTCCTAGTAGAGCTCTCAACTTACTGCTTTCAGGCAACTCTGTCCTCCACCTCCCAAAATGTAGGCGCCTTTTCGTGCATGAGCCCATGAACCAGTTTGTAGCTTGGCTCAAGATGAATTCCTCAGGTAACTTTGCCGGTGTAGCAGGCTCTCGGGCCACCGGCTCTGGATGTGTTGGAATGTTCATAGAAGGTGACGGAAGCTTTGTTAAAAACCCTCTTTAAAATCCATCTGCAGTCCCAAGTCTATGAGAAATCATGGCTCTGACCTCAGGGAAGCTGCACGATGGGTGAGATGGGAGGCAATAACTAATGGAGGAGAAAGGTGACATTTGCACTAATATCCTACCGGTGCTATTTCGGGCAATGCCAGAGCCCGCTGGTAGCACAGCAGCCTGATTTACATAATAATCTGTGTGCTCCACACTTCCACCATAATCATTTATTGCTTAATTGGATGCAGTAAAAATGGAGGTATCAGCATGTCGCATCGTTAGTCTTCCAGCCACTTACTCCCTGTGGTGCCAGTCACAGCCCCCACTGTCCTGCAAGGAGAAAAAGCCAGTGTAAAAAGGTTCCGTGCAGGGGATTCAAGACAATTCATTCAGAGTGGCTGGGGTTCAGTGGAAGGGGGTAAACAAGAGGGCAACCTTTGCTCAAAACTCATCCCTGTTATCAGGTTTGATTCCTCCTCTCCTTTTTATATAGCTTGTGCTTGCACTTTGCCTCTTCTGCACCCCTTGTGGGGCTAACTAGATGGACACTAGAAAATATAAAAAATTTTCTTTAACAAGCTTCTTGCCAGCTCTTCCCGCACTGTTTTCATGAGTACAGGGAGACAGGCAGCTTTCCTCATAAGCAGACCTCCTAAAGCTAGAAGTCAGTTCAGATACTGGTTGTGCCCGGTAGTTTCTCTACAACCTTAAGAAATCCTTTAAGCCCACCTCTAACCCATGGAAGCTGCAATGTTTCACCATGTTCCTTCTAATAAAGAGCCATGAAATCTACAAATGGAAGCTGCCAGGGATGTGTAACTTTGAGGTCAGTCCAGCCCTAGATTGCGGGAAAGCTTGCAATCTGTTTCTCCAAATGGAAAGTAATCCATGCCATTGTTTTTTTGGATTAATCTTTCTTTTTAAAACACAAAACTTCATGTGAATTTGAACCTAATCCTCAAAAAACCCTATGTTTGCACAGCTGAGTAGAGACCCCACTGAAGATTAGTGGCATGTTTCAAGCGGACGACAAGCACTGACCAGGGACTTGTCTCATCCCTGAAAAACACCTGCTCCTTTGAGGTTCCCCTGCCTGCTGTGAGAAGAGGGGTAGGCAGCAACTCCAACTAGAAAAGCACGACTCTGGAAAGTTTTTTTCTGCTCTTGTAGCTGATTTTCACATGTGTTGTATATTACAAAGGATATGAGTTTGATGTTTTCTTGTTCCTGATATGAAGTGAAATTTTTATGCGTTATTTTTATTGGACTCTGCGGTACCCATTTTCAGCAAGGGTCCTGTTGTGTTAGTCACAGTACAAGACAGGGTTCAAGAGCTTATTGTGACCACAAGAAAAGTGAATGAAGGATACCACTTTGATTTCAGCATGGGTTTCAATGCTCTGCTAAAGAGCACAGTTAAGATTTGTAGCTGGGAAAGCCTTACACAAGAGGCTTGGCCCAGCCAAAAGGAGAGGTAGTCTGATGCAGTCCAGGAACTGTTCTAAATTATATTTTCAGAATGTGCCATGTCAAAGAAAAGCAGCAACTTCAGGCAGTGCCTGGCAAGAAACTCTGGGGCAAAGACTGGCTAAAAGAGCCAGGTCAGAGCTCTTAAATTACTAAAACCATCTCTTGCTGCTGTAACTTCAGAAACCATCCTGCTCTTATGAGCTTGGGCCCTTTGCATGCTCACTGCCCCATGGGCTTTGGGGTTTAGGGAGCACTGTGCTGCTGGCACACCAGGGTTTGCCCACAGGTACGGTGAGAAATAAAGAAGTGGGATAACTCTGTTTCTGAGCTAAGAGAGGTGGAAACACTCCCTAATGCACACAAAAAAAGATACAAGTTTCAGCTGCTCTTTTCAGTGATAAGCACATGCTGTTTCCTTCAGCAGGAAATGCCTGCAAAGTGCTTTAGAGGGCAGGTGACTGTCGTGGCTGCCAAACAGGACCAGGGGTTTAGGAAACCTGCTTGGAAGGTACCTTGTTTTCCCCCATACCATTTCTTGCTTTTATTTTTGGGGGTTCAGAGAGTTTAGTCACTGTCTGTTACTGCTGTGATCTGTGATCAGCTGGCGCATCTCCAGTCTCCTGGGAAAGGATTTCTAATGAGGATGGAGGCCCCGGGGCTACGATGTGAAACAGAGACTGCTGTAGCACAGCAGAGTAGATAAGATCAATAGGAAATGCAGATTTGCAACATGTTGGAAATATGACAGGTTCCGCACACACCCTGGGGAAAAGATTTTTAAATCTTTTAAAGGAGTGGCAGAAAGACTACATCTCATATAATATATATTTATATATTTATATATGTAGGTATGTGCACAGGAGTAAGAAGGAATCTGCCACCTCACCTCTAAAATATTTGCTGAGGATTGTGGAAATCTTTGCTGGGTTGGTCCAACTAAATCAACTTTTTTTTACTGCAGAAGACCTACTGGTACCGACCCACACCAAAAGAAGCCATGATAAGGAGTGGCTTATAAACAGTTCACAGCAGAGCACTGCTGCAGAACCCACTGCAGCCAGCGTGGCAGCTCTCTGCAGGGCTGCATCCCAACTCGCTCCCTGCACAAGCTGCAGCTGCTGTGGCTGCCAGTGGCTGCTGGATCAGCCAGAGAAGAGTGTTTGGGTCTTCCCTGCCACTTTTACTTCCTCAGCATATTACGGAGCACTTGGCAAGCCAGAAGTTGTAAGGTGAAATAGCAAAATATGAACAAGAAGTGAGGTGCAAGTGTTTGGCAGCCAGGATAAATGATTGCTGAAAGCACTCATTGAAGGATGGTGTAAAGCTGCCACCGATAAAATTCAAGACTAAATCTTCTAAATCATCTCTAAAATTCAGTTGCACGTTATTCAAGCTGGTGGAGTAAAAACTGAAGTGAAATTCCTGTTTTACAGAAATGGACTGACTATGTCATTGTGATAGTGTCTCCTGGGCTAAGGCTGTAATGTACCAGAAACACCACGAGGAGTAACTCAGGTGTTCATCTTATCACCAGGTCTATCAGCAACTGCTTTCTGGCTGCCTGCTGTGTCAAAGGTGCAAGAAACACCATGATCTACTTGAAATGTATTTAACGCCATGTTCATGTGTTTTGTCACCTCCTGCAACAAGTTCATTCCTGCTGGTAGGGAAGCTGCAATCTGCCCGAATGCCGAGTGCAGGAAAGAACTGCTACCCATAAATGCCTCGTTAGAAAAGGTGTCCCCTTCTCACCACAGTCCCATAGGAGGAGGGCCTGAGGTTCTGTAAACTCCCACCTGACTGCAGTTCCAGCCCACTGCCACACGCACAAGGAGGGGTGTTATCCATTTGGAGGTATTCTTCTGGAAAACTTGTTCCAGGGAGAGTCACTGTCATTGACTTTGACTCACGGAGATCAGAACACGCTCCTACAGAAATGCTGGTTTTGGTATGAGACGGGTGGAGCAAATGATTTTGCATCTTTCCCTGATGAGCGCTGCAGATAGCCTGGTACATCCCAAGGCAGGTGACCACCTTTCCACTCACACACCGGGTGGGTACCTCCGTGGTGACACACCCAGACACCGCATTGCTGGGTGGGTAGTCCATACTCTCCTCACTCTAGCTGAGGTCAGTGTTAGCCTGGACACCCTGTGGAAAGGATATGAACTGTACATCACAGTCACCTTTGCCTGCAAGGAAAGGCTGCAGCAGCTCAGCTCTGTCAGGAGCCCAACCCGCTCCTGTGTTTGGTTTGGGGTTGGAAAGGTTGGTTCTGTAATTAACAGCAGCTGACGTAATTGTCATGATTGTGTTATTACTAGCAAAGAAACTAATGACTTGTCCTGTAGCACACATAACCAGCTCTAGCACGGGGAGAAGTGCTGCCAGCTTGCCTGGCATGGCTCTCCGCTCCCGGAACTGAAACCAGCATTCCCGGCAATGCTGGGCTCCTCTTCGGCTCCCGGCCAGCCACCAGGGCGCTCACACTTGGCAAGCACTCTACACACGTCTGTCACATTTCCTAGCAGGAGCTGCAGGGATGCGTCCTGCAGCCCTGTAAGTCGGATACTAACTGCATCAGACAGTGCATTTGTAGCTGAAAATACCACTGAGCAATTTGCCTGAGAAAGGAGCCTGTTCTCCCTGGCTGGCAGCCAGGTGGCTTTGCCTCGATCGCCACAGCTCGAGCTGTCGTGTGCGGTCCTTACGTAAAACGATTTCAAATATCATAGCATGATAACATTGCCGGCAGAGTGTAAACTCCTGAAGAATGGAAGCTCTGGATGCTAAATCCTGGCACAGTGAAAAAAGGCCAAAACACATTCCTTCATTGAGATGATGAAAGTGTGACCACCAGCCCAGCTTCACACATTTATGGTGTTAAGCAGGTTCTCATACTGCAACCTCTGTCCTTTGAAAACGTTTGTGGTTGAGGGAATAGCAAGTGAAATCTCCATTCATTCATCAGACTACTGTTTGGTCATCATTTGTCTCCTATACAGGTAATAATTGCAATACGCGGCACTTTGGCAGATCTTTTTATCCCGGGATTTCAAAGCGCCTCAATTATGCTTCCTAACACAGCTGAGAAGCAGGACCAGGAATGCACCCTCTCAGTTAATCATTGAGTTTGGAGCACACCATATATAGAGGTTAAAAATAACATTTTGTGAATATAATACATGATCTTGATAAAACAGTTAGAAACAATCTTACTCACTGCTGGGCAAAGGCCCAACGCTAGAACAAGTGTGAGGCTGCCTCCTACAACCCCACTGTTTCCCACCTCTCCAAAGCAATGGAACCGAAGCTGCATAAGCACCTAAGAAGAATTAGGGAAAACTTGCTGCTTTTATAACCCTTCAGGCACACACAGAGAGAGTGCTTTTTACCTGTTTTTTTTTAATCTGCTTTTGACCTGCAAGCCACCTCCAGTGAGCCCCACTGGCTGTTGCTCCCCTCTTCTTCCATGCCTGCTTGGCCCAGCAGGGGTGGGGCAAGACAGAGCAGCCCTAGAAAGCTGGATGGCCCCAGCTCCTTTGAGACTTTCTGACCCCCAGAAGATTTCAGCTAATGTGTGAAGGCAAGGAAGTCAGGACAGATCGTATTGCCAGTGCAGTGCTGCCAGCTCTCACCATGAGTTGTAGCCCATTTTCCTCCAAGCTCTGTTTTCCCCAGGGAGTGGGCTATCCCCAGCAGCACAGATCTAACTCACCCTGAAAAATAAGAAGTACAGAAATCACAGATTCTTGATACCTCCAGGACCAGAAAGGCAATTGAAAGGACACCTTGCTGTATGATTTTCAAGCTGGTCTTGTGATGATTTAGGAGTGTGACTTACATTTTTTTAAATACATGGCATTGGCAATCCAGTTTTCGTTACCAAGATGAAGGCAGATTTAATGTACAAACTGTTTCACAGATGCACTGAAACTATTTTTCTTTATGCAGATTTAAATCCCCAGCTGTGAATCTATGGTACTTAATGTTTTTCCATAACTGGGCTGGAGCTTATCTCCTTCTGCAAGAGCAGCAGCATCCAGGATGCAGTGGTTTGCATTTGTCTCAAGAAAAATTACCAGTATGGGAAGCAGTGAGCTGAGGGACTGGGTAAGTGTACTCTTGGTGGAGTGAGTTAATGTTTGATGGACAGGTGATGGAGTAGGCTAATATTTGAACCTCCGGAGATGTAACTTCAAACACCCGCTGGGATTTGAGTCTGCTCTGATCTGTTATGGCCAGTTGCCATGTCAAAGGATTTCTACACAACCAAGCAGACTGCAGTCAGGCTGGCAGTCTCTCTAGCCATCCCCACCTGGCTTGTAGAGGGCAGCGTGTACCTTGTGACCTCAGAGTCCTGTCCCAAACCCCAGGAGATTGTCCCAGGGCTGCTGTGACAGAAAATGTGCAAGTGAATTGACTCCAACACGTGAGAAAGGGGCAGAGCCAGCAATGCTGGGAATGAGCTGGGGTTGGGGGGGGGCCTGGAGGTGCTGCTTCAGTGCCCTGTTTCTAAAGTATTGGGTTTCTCTGGTTGGACAAGGTAGTTTGAAATAACACTTCAGATGCACCCTCCAAGGAAGGAATTAGCATGGGGAAGTCTGCAAAGTGCTAGGCAGTGTTGCTCAGAGCAGAACGGACTTTGGGATGGCAGTACTGTATTCGTTTTTCTCAGTATTTGTTTTTTGAGGGGAAAAAGGATGTTTTTATACAAAGATTTATAGGTGTACAATGTTTCTCCCTGAATCTACATTTGTTTGATCTATATTTCTTGGCTTCAGCACAAAGCCAATCCAGTTTATTCTACTCTCTGCGCTCCATCTATCTAGCTTTGATGAGCTTCAGCCAGAATTAGCAACCAAAGCTCCAGCTCACAGACATCTGTTTTCTCAGCCCAGATGACCATAAAAACAGGGACATGCCTTCCGGGCTTTAGCCTCTTCTGGCCAATCTGTACTAGGAGAGCATGCCAGCTCACCAGCTCCTTCCTCCTTGTATGGAGAGAGCCCCAGGATGTGTAGAGGATTACTGGAGGGACCTCTTGTGCAGCTCCGAGCAGAGAACACTGATGGAAAAGAGTCCATAATAAAAGCTGGAATGGGGGGCAGTTTGTGCTGGGGTGAAAAGGATGGGTTTGGGGTTTTGCTGTTTTTGTGGTGATGCTGCACTTAAATGCAGCTGACTTAGAGGGCAGCATATGACCTGTGTGTACCTTGTCACATCCAATAGACCTCATGCGAAAAGCTGAAAGCTCTCAATAGCAGCTGGGCCCCAGGGACCATCACAAGGCCTTGCTGCATGAATTAAATGACCAAGAGCAAAGCTCACAACTCCTCTGACAGAGCCAGAACTCTGCCAAGAGTGTGGGGCTGCCACAACCCTGCCCTCCTCTTTCAGCACCCATGGAACCAGACCTTCCCCATGTAACTCTCAGTGCTCCAGCAACTCCAGAGGAACTACAATAGTTTAAACCAACATCGTGTCTGGCCCTTTGTCTTAAATCTCCCACCCAGCCTTGATTGTACAGACGGTCCGGGTCGTGACAGAGTCCTCATCTATCACAGTCAGGTTACTTCCCTCCTATCCTAAATCAAACAAGCCAAACCGAGGGCAGCTCCTTTGTGGAAGGCTTTCTCGGCTGGTTTTCCCCTTTTCCCTCCCTAATTGTTCATTAATGAACGTAAATGATTTAACCAAATAGAGGCTAGAGTTTCCCGTAGGAAGGGAAGTTTGTTGGAGGAGGGGACAATCCACAGATGGATTTACCTGTATCAGATTCTGGGTAAATATTTATTCTCCTTTCCCTTTTGTTCACCCTTCTCAGCCGCAGGAACAATGACAGATCCTCACCGGCCACAGGGCGGCAGGGAAATATTATTACTCCCATTTTACAAGTACACAAGTAGGGCAAAGGTGACTTAATCTCGGGAAAGTCAGTGGTGCTTTTACCACTGGTTCTGGGGGACTTTGAACAGGAGTAGCTGGAGTGAGCAGCTGGAGTAAACAGCCAGCGCCAGCCCGGCGGTGGGCAGGAGCCGAGCTCCAGGGCTGCATCACCAGCCACCCCAGGGAGTGCCACCATCCTCCCTCAGAGGCTCGACCACCACTGACCTGGGTCGTGGCTCCTCTCTGGAGACTGACTTCAGCTCCCCTGACTTACCTTGTGGAGGTGCTGGGAAGTTTCATTAATTCCCACTTGTAAAGCAGATTTAGAGTGCTGCCTACAATTAATTCTTTGTAGCAAGAGCTGTGGCGTTTAGCAAGATGAAGAGGGCAGAACACTCCCATGCCTTATTTTTTTCTGGCCTTTTTTCTGGGTATTTTTGCAAAAAGGGAAAAATCAATGTTAGATTTTATTACAAAACAACAGATAACAGCCACCCTTTTTTCCCGGAATAGTAATAGTCATTACATTAGGTTAGTCAGTAGTTTTCACTAACCCACAAGACATGCACTGTTGACCTCTGAGGTAATTTTGGATCATGCTCAAGCCAAATAAAGGCAGATTTGTGGTTGCAGGTGAGAGATCCTCTGAAAAACCATAAATGTAACCACAATGTCCTCTGGTTTGATCTGAACTCAGCCTGGCCTTCATCAGTTTTGCTGGCGCTAGTCCAGAAGTAAGGGAGATTAATGATTCAAAGGCATTACACTGTGATATGATGTAACTCAGCACGGGGTGGTGGCTTTGGGAAGATAGTTTGCAGTAAGTACCCAAGGCAGCAAACCATGGACCACCCCGCCTGGATAGCACCTTGCTCCTTGGAGGATGTTACTGGCTTGACTGGAATAATTCATGGCATGAATGTGTCCAGTGATTACAGGGGCAAAGAAACGTGTCTTTCTACAGGGCAGAAAATGCCCGTGTGAAATGTTACACCTCATCTTTTGCCTCCTGAAGGGACAGAAAAATTGACTGTGTCTTTGGTGGATGATAAAGAAGTCAAGGGAGAGAGAGGTGAGCCTGTGAGGGTGGTAGCAGTGCCCATGCCCATGCCCATGCCATGCCATGCCATGGAATGCTCCATACCCAGAGAGCTGCTTGAAGCTCAGGCACCAGTGACTCTGTGGCCTGGGCTCTGTGCAGTGTCTTCTGTCATCTCCCCAGCCACAAGCTTTTTGGGCTCATTAGATATATATACCAGGGGTCCACTTACCCACACTGTAATCCCTTCTCTGAGTAAGGTCTGAACCCCTGTGTTAATCCTGAACCTACAGAGAAAATATTCCCCAGCCTGTTATGACTACAGGTCTGCCTGAGCTCTAATAAATCAGCGAGGCTCCAGTGGAGTAACACAAAGCTTGAGGGAGTGCTGGGTGGGTAAATGTATATGAAAGGCAGTCCCAATCTTCCTTTAGCAGCCATTAATTACGGCCAGTGATGGGAATAGGAAACAGCAGTCATTCTGGGATACTGCTGTTTGCAACTCAGTCAGGGGCAGACTGAAACCTGAAGACAGGGAGGATAGGCACTGTGTAGAGGACTGGGAAGATATATGAGGCTTAAAAACAACCTTCCCTTGAAATTAAGGGTTGATGCTTGTATAAGCATTTGGTCTATGAATTGACAGCAGTATGGTGAGGCACAAGCCCCACCATTGTACAGGAGAGACGCAGGGAGAGAACACATCGGGGCACATCAGTAGTTGGTGCCAGCCCTGAGGGGCAACAGATTGGCACCCCACCGCCTCCACTTGAAGAGGCACTTGTGTTAAACAGCAGTGGGCAGGACTTTGTTATGGAAAGCAGGTTTCCTGGCACTGCAGCTGGGGCAAGTTATCTGGAGTGGGCCAGAGTGCTGAGCTGAGGGGGTGTTGGGTCAGCGAGCAGGGAGGCAGCGAGGACTCGGGCTGCTTTGCAGCTGATTGCTCAAAAAGAAAACTTGGGAAATCTCAGGAAAGATCTTTTTCTATTTATTAAATAGCTTGCAAAGTAGCTTAGTCAGTGCTTCTATAGCAACTTGACACCAGCAGCACTGTGACTGTAATTATTAACAGGGAAGGAGAGGTGAGCAGTGTGGTGGGTTTGAAAAGGCCTTGTACAAAACTGCCTTCCAATCTGTGGTCAAGCCACAGGCCCTGCTTCATTTAAGCAACAGCTGCTGGTGTATTTCCTCCCTCAACAAATAATTTTCTTCTCGACACGTTCTAAGCCGAAACCCTCACTGCCCAGTGGGAACAAATCAGGAGCACAGGTACAGCCTGTCCTGACGCCTGGGTGGCAGCTCGGTGCTGTGCCATGATGCCTTCTTGGCACGCTGCCTTCCTCCACTGGGGTCACTGTGCTCCCGCCGCTACTGAGACAAAGCTGTGCAACAGCACAGGCAGGCATCCAGCTCCAAAACCCTGGGGTTATCCTGTGATTGCTTTTCCTGACATTCATTCAGGCCAGCCTCAGAGGCTCATCTGGCCACTTTCGTACTGAAAAACTTGTTATCAATTCAAGACAAGTGGGTACTTTTTCTGGCATGGACGATTTGGCTCTCCCCCTCTGCTCACTAAATTTTCACGCTGGCGCCATTTGGTGTGACTCTGCTATGACTGGAGTGGTTCCACTGCCTCTGGACCTCCTTCATGACCATTTCTGCATTTGCACACCATGGGACACCAGAACTAAGTCAGTTGCTGGGAGAATTTGGAGCCTGAAACCTCCTGAGGTCTTCTAGCAGATTTATGCTTAAAATATCTCTGGGCTAAGAAGGTGTTAGACCCTCTCAGAAGTGCTCTCTCTCCCATCTGCTTTTTCATGTAGAAACTAGAGGTGCCAAAATCTGCTGAGAGGACTGTAGAGGAACGGCCAGGAAAGATGCTTGCAGCTATCCCTCAGGCTCCAGCACAGACGATGTTTCACAGATGTGAAGTTGTGAGTACAGTCATAAACATTTTAAGACACACCTGCCAGATAGTTCTGGAGTTTTCTAGTGAGAACAAACCTTCTGTAAATACCAAGGGGAAAAAAAAATCAGGAAGATCCTCATTTTATGGGTGGATCCAGCAAATTTTCTTTCTCTCTCTGTGATGAGCACAGACTGTCATCTCCACCCTCTCCAACAAACCCACTAACATTTATTTAGTTATGTAAAGCATGAATTATGAGAATATAAAAAGGTATGTTTCTGTCCCACACATGCTCTACTGCTCTTTTTTTCAAGGTCTCTTCCTATCATGCAAATAGAAGTTAAACCAGATGCAAGTACATACTTCCATGCTCTAATTCCCCCACTTTTAAGTCTCATTATGGCCCCCACACACCTTGTTCTGTGAGTTATGCTGGATTTGCCTTACTCTCTGTGGTAAGGCTGTCAGCATGAGTGGCTCAACCCGGCCTCCCCCCACCTCACACACACACAGACACACTCACTTCTCATTCATTCCTACAAGGAGAAATAGCAGTGAGGGAGCTGCCAACCGCCCATGGGATGGCTCCCATCTCCTTCCAGTGCCAGCAACCCCACCCCAACAAGGCTCCCACATGCCCACTTCACATCTCCGCCCTGTGTAAGTCCCTCTGTAATGGTTGTACCCTGGTGCCTCACTTCCCTGGAGCTGTGCACTGAACTGTGTGAGTATTTCGGTCCAGTGACCTAGGGCTGTAAGCAAGCAGAGGTCTGCCCCTAACAGCTCATCCCCTGGCACAGCTCTCCTTGTCATAATGTGATGGAGAGGGGGCTCCTTCGCCCTGCATAATCCCTGATGGCTCAGTCCACCTGCATTTTTAATCACAGCGGAGTGGTGGCTGGAGGGAATCGGACTCCTTAATCTTCCTAGGTTTCGGTTTGCTCATCCGTGAAACAGGGACGGTCCCTGCCAGGAGCATCCTCCTAGAGCCCCTCCCCTGGGCCAGCTTGCAGAGTGCTGAAGGCCAGCATAGGGCTCAGGGACGGGGGGAGCCCATCTGTGGGGATTTAAGTGTCGCTGAGGCCTTCTGCCGACTAAATGCCTTTCATTAAAACATCAGCGAAAAAGCCCAGAGATGCTTTAACCACAGCTGAAGTGGCTTACAACCTGCTGGGCAGAGAAATGGGAAAATGTAATGTATAATGGGAAAATGCAAGGTTTGCTGCAGTAGGGCAGTGCTGGCACTGTAATTAAAAAGTAGTTTGGTATAGCTACATCAGTTATGGGAGTAAATTAAAAACGTTTTATCTCCCTAACCTATGCTCTTCCTGGTGTTAGTGTAGCTGCACAGGAAACTCTGTGGTGCTGCTGATACAATTTTTCTCCATCAAGGAACAGGTTTGGACTGTAGTAGAAGGACAATCTGGATTTTATTTGCTAGAATGGAGCTGTATATTCAGTGGGATAGACCA
Organism: Struthidea cinerea; assembly: GCA_013397865.1. Taxonomy (NCBI): domain Eukaryota; kingdom Metazoa; phylum Chordata; class Aves; order Passeriformes; family Corcoracidae; genus Struthidea; species Struthidea cinerea. The sequence continues at coordinate 707,400 of VZTI01004732.1, forward strand.
GCAAGTCCTTTTCAGCACAGACAGGCCCTAAAACTCCTGGCTCTCACATTGTAAAAGTAAATAGCCTTAACATATATCCTCTCCCTTCTCACATGCAAGGCCATGCTGCAAGGAGGAGGATGAGGAAAAAAGGGGCTGTGAACTGTTTCCAGCACTGAGCACCCAGTCTTTCCTGGTGATTTTCCCTTCTACAGCAGAGGGTTGCTTTGTTCACCCTTTTACTGTGTCCTGGCTAGTACTTAACGCTCCGTTCTCCAAGTGGTGCCCTTCAGGGAGGCTTAGAGATCACCCAGCCTTGGCTGTCAGCCTGACCTGCTGCAATCCTGCCAGCTGTGCCAGTCCAGGCTATAGCTCCCTTCCCAGTGGGGCTTGGAGTCCCAAAGAGCGAGTGCCCAGTTGCTCCCCACCTTGTTCTGGGGGAGAGGAGCCAACCCAGGAGCTGCTGCCCCAATGCCCTGGGCCAAGGCAGGCAGAGTGCTTTAGGGAAACTTATGTGCCTGCTGGAGGTGCCGAGAAGTGGGTCTGCGCTCCTCTGGACAGCATCCCCCTGCGCCATCTCCCGTCGGTCCACCTGGTCTCAGGCGGAGGCTGCAGCCCTTCCAGTCCTTGTTTCCTTTCTCCACCCACGGGTGACCTCAGCGTGAGGCTGGTGCTGTGGAGGTGCACAGCTCCCACTGCTCGCCCTCGCTCAGAGGCAGGCAGGCAGCCCCCACAGTGGCCCTGCTCTGACAAGGAAGCAGCGTCTAGACACAGATTAGGCAAACAGCTAAAGCACAAGACCAGACACTGAAAAAATCAAAAAAGAAAAAAGAGCTCCTCAGCTCTGTCCACCACTGATTCCTGTGAGATTTGGGGCAAGGAAAGGGAACTTCTTTAGGTCTTTGTCTTCCTCACCTGTCTAGTATGGGATAATATTTCCCTTTCTGGCAAGGCTATGGTCAGAGTTAATTAGCATTTGAAAAGTGCTTTGAAATGGAAGATGCATTTGGAAAACTGAAGTATTATTACTGAAATTGAGTGAGTGGCTCTCAGGGTAGGGAAACATTTCACTTCTTTTTCCCTGTGGGTGGAATAGCCTGGATAATACTGGGATTTCTTCAGATTTATTAATTATCCAAGCATCAAGTACATATCAGGTATCTAAAACAGAACTCTGTTTGGATATTTATTCCATTAAATATCGGATTGCAGATTCATGAAATCCAAGCTACATTGTTCAGACAAATAAATCACATGACACTGGGACTCTTCCCCTACTGGCACCAGCTCTCCTGGCACAACTGCTCAAGGACAGGCATTTAAAATCTGTTTTCCATGACTCCTCATGCAGGATTTTGAAATGTACTTCAGGTTTGCCAGTAAAACAAGCTCTTGCAAGAGTCTCCAGCAAGCAAAATGCACGTCCTGAAACAAGTACATGTGAAAAAAGAAATGAAATGAATGAGCTTTGTTTGCTCAGGCCATGTTTCTGTTTCTGCAGCATGCTTTAAAGTATTCATTTGAAGTCTTGTGATTAATCCTAGGGAAGTGAGTGGGTTTCTGGGTAGAATCAGTCAGATGCTTAAATACCCTGATGAATAGAGCTGCCAATTATTATTTCATCAACTCACATGCTCTTGTCCTGTATTTTAAAGACTTCCTGTGTGATTTCTTCCCCTGTGCTCTAACATGAACTGAGTCTAGGTTGGAAAAACACCCCCTCTGTTACCCATGAAGCACATATTAGTGAATAAAAAAATGTGTCACAATTCCAAGAAACCTCCAGTAACTTAAAAAAAAAAAAAAAAAAAAAAAGAAAATAAAAGAAAATAAAAGGTTAAGGTGCACATTTTCAAAACCTTGGTGTGCTGAGTTGTGGGGTTGGCAGTTCTTAGCTTCATGTCTCTCATTAACTTCTGCTGAAATTACCTGTCCACCTATGCAGCTGTGGCATCGCATTCTGAAAATCCCCTCCAAAAGAAAGTGGATTCTGCTTTCTTTTGGAAGCAGAGTTAAGTTCTTGTGTAGACAGGGGCTGGGATTTATACAAAGCTCTCTCGTCCTGAGCCCAGCTCATTTTGATTCTGTGGAGTTGAGTGGTACTACCCCAAGTGACTCCTGTGTGTACACAAGGGAAATTGTGCGTATTTTATGTGAATAAGGATGTGATGCCACTATCTAGCAGATCTTGCTGGGACAGAAGAATCCAGCTTGAATCAATCTACTCATCCAGACCCAGGAACTTATTTTCTTTGACTGAGCCATAGAAAATCAGTCACCGGGCAGTTTTCACTGGATCAACAAGCTCCACCTCATTTAAGAGAGGCATTGAACATGGGATCATCAGGATATACTTACACTGGTTACCTAACTGCAGGTTGCCTCCCTGACTGGGTGTGTGTCTCTTTTGAGGCTTGGGGCAAGGTCCCTACCATAACCAACATGGGTGAAGCCACACGCTTTGCAGCCACCAGCCGCCACCCCAGTCTGCACAACCTGCACTTGTGCAGAGCCGCAAGGCGACAAGGCCAGCAGGAGGATTTGGTCAGGGCTCTGCACAGCTTGGTGTGGTGGTCTGCAGGGTCACCACTCCAGACTTCCGTCCCTGAGATGATTGCAAAGGGACCTTCAAAGGCAAGCCCAGAGGTATGGCTGCACACCCAAGGGAAGGTGAAAGCCATGGGCGCTGTGCCATAGCTACCTGCAGTAGCTGCTATGCTCGTGGGTTATACCATGGCACAGGCAATGGGAGGCTCCTTAGCTGGCTGAGCTACTTGGCCTACCAGCAAGTGAATGCCCGTGGGCATTCACCACAGAACAATGCACAACATGGCAAATCCAACTTGGGACGGTCATGTTCTCAGCCCCTAAGCTTTTGTCTATCTTCATCTCCTTTCCCCACTAATTCTCTTCTGAAGGATTTCCAGGGAGTTAGCACAGCTTTCTGCTGAACTGTATCTAGACTGGTGGCAGGAGAGACACTCTTAGTCCTGTATGAGTAGGAGCAAATGCCATCACCTGTCTGCAGCAGAACAATGAGGTCTACAGGGCAAAAATCAATGTTACCTGCTGTGAACTGTAGCCTGGAAGGTGCCCAGGCTGGCAGCGGCCAGCTCCTGTGTTGGCCCTGCCATGGGAAGGCATCTGCACCATCCCAAATCTGTTTGGAGCAGCTAGCACAGCACAAGGACACAAGGTTCCCATCTCAAATATCATCAACATAACTCCTCTGTTTTATTTTTCTTTCTATTGTCTGATGTTGGACCTGGTCCCCTGTGAAATGTCCTCTCTGCCTAACCACACTGCAGTGCTGAACTGGGTGGAAAGTGATGTGAACACCAAAGCAATATGAGTGGCTCTGCCTGAGGCAGCTCCATCCCAGCTTAATCCAGCCTCTCATCTTAGGGACACATGCCTCCCACTTCATCCTCAAAGGCAAAGATAGGCAGCGCTGGTGTAAACCCATTGCTCCTTCGTTCCTCTGACTCATGGTTTGGGCTGTGCCTGCCAGGGTGTGTTTTCTTCCCTCTCCTTACAAAGCTTGCTCCCACTAGCAGTGACAGGAGCACAAGTCTGTGCAGCCCAGGGAAGGCCCAGCTGCTCACTGTTTATGTTTAATGACAGCACTGCAAGCTGGAGATATTCTCAGACTCTATTTCAGCTGGTCAGGCTTCATACAAACTGTTTTCAGCAAACACTGTAAATCTACAGAACAAGTTACTGAGGAACACTGGTCCAGACTTAGGGAAGACTTACGGAAAGTCTGGTGTGATTCAGGGCTTCCAAAGGCTTTTCTGCCTTCAGAGTTACTATTTTTCACATATGCAAAACTCAGTGTCTCTTGCTGGGGAGGCTGTGCAGTAACAAATGTTCATGCGAAGCCCACATCAAAGGGTCAGTGCCAAATGGGATGCAGACGCCTTCCCTGTCGCTCCCAGAGAGGTTGCTACTCTGTCAGCACAGTCCTGCACAAAGAGTAGTGTCAGATGGTTTCCTAGAGTAAATTAATGCAGCTTCATTATGTTAGGCCAACTGATATCAGCAGAGAATTCACACAGCTAATCTTTAACCTCCTCCAATTTCTCTTTGGCTCAAGAAACCATTTCCTGCTCCGGTCCCCCTGACAGTTCCCTGGTTCTCCTCCAAGCATCTATCCAGTGGAGAGACGAAGCTAGAAATGAAGCATAGGAGGGTCAAAGCTTAAGATCATGCAAATAGGATCTAATGATCCTAAATGCTACTACTTATTTGCCCAGCCAGAAGAAAGAGGGGGTCAGAACGGCCCAGCCAGTAATTTGGACCCTTAGACCAAACTCTGCTCTCATTCTCAACATGAGTCTAGAGGTGTTACAGCTCATGAAGAACATGATCCCTCCACTCTCTACTCCCACCTTGACCAAGGGCTGATCCAAGATGCACGTATTCTCTGTGGACAATATTGGCAACTCACACCCGAGAAAGACAATTGTAATTGAGAGCCACTGCATGGAAACTTTGAAGTACATTGGCAAGTACATACACAAGCATTTGGCTATAATTGCCTTGCTGTTCAGTGAGAACCTTGAAAGACTTTGAAAAGGTCATTGCTTTGACTTCACAAAGAAGGTGAGCTTGTAGGAAATTCTGTGTGCACACGTTGGTGGGTTTGCCAGAGGGATTAACTGGGTTTGCCAGCTGTGGACGTGCATATTGTGAAGCGGCCAGGCCAGTGCCTTCCAGGTGCAAAGACAAAATGTATAAAAGGCTGTCTGAGCCAAAAAGACAAGTTTGAACCCTTTCCTTCTCTCTATCTTCCCTCCTCAAAACCCTGAAGTCTATTAAATATCTGCTGAGGTCGATTTCATCCCCAACCAGGGATAGGGCTGAACAGTGACAATCTGAATATGGAGGAGGATATCAGGGCTGTGATAACCCCCACCCTGGCAAGCTGTCTGCAACTGCAAGTGCTCCTGGCCCCATGTTGCTCAGAGAGCCAGACCCTTCGTTGTGCTCCTCATCATCACTAACAGGGACAGGATGGTCCTCCCCACATTCCCTGCCAAGCTACTTCCAGTGATGGGAAAAGAGAGTTCCTCTCTTTTCCCATCACTGGAAGCAGCATGCGTAGAGCTGCACATGTCCAAAACCACACTGCACTATTATAGAATCAAGCTGTGATTGGAGATCGCTTGTCCTGCTTGCTCTGGGACATGCTGGGACCATGCAAGGTGGCCTCATCCCTGCTTTCTATGGAGAGCAGGCAGCAAGCTGCAGAGGTGGATTTCTGCCTACCTGAAGACCAACACTTCAAAAGCCTGAGATTTTTTGGACAGAGCTCATAGGATCAAATCTGTATCTAGTGACAATTTTAGGTCACAACCAGGGAGAGATGAGAAATCATGGTGGAGAAGGCAGAAACTGGCTGGCATTGGGCTGGCACTGTGGGACAGTTCCTGTGGGTGATGGTCTTAAGACTTACTTTTGGCCCCAAATGAAGGTGTTGGTCTGTGCCAAAGATACAGAAGATGTGCCCAAAACGTGCTGCTACTGCTAGTCTTCTTTTTCCTTCCCTCAATCGTGTCTGAAAGCATCCCTTTTCCAGGAATGAGACACTGTTAAACTAGGAGTGTTGTTGGAGGCCACTGTAAGTAGCCATAATAATCTGTAAGGCAATATGCAGCTCTGATGTGCAAATGGGATTTAGGGAAGCCTCGCTAACGGGATAACACAGACAGCGCCTAAGCTGAGTTTCAAACTGAACATAACGTTTCACTTGACAAATGTCTGGGTTTGAACTTTTTTAAGCCTTCAGGGTTTTAAGAAGGGAATGTCAGTCTCCCGCAGAATAAATCCTGAATATTTTGGGCTTTCATTTAGGAAGAGGAAAAAGCTCTAAGTAGAGAAGAAGCCAAAAGGAATATCTGATTTCATTGCTTTCATCATATACCACTACGTATCATTTATTTTCTCTCAGAAGCCAGGGGCGTATCTTCTCTAAATATTTACCTACTTTCTCTCTAAGAGCATGTCTGCATGTCACCGTGCTGATTTGTAGTAGTAGGAATACCAGCCTTACTTTTGGTCTAATACATTTAACACACCCAGACTTTAATAGTAGGCTAATAAAACCAAGGTCTAATAGTTGCAGTGTGAGGTCAGGATAGCCTGCAACATTTACTGGGAATATTTTCCAGCCACTTCTCTGCTCCAGGACAGTCAAATTAGTGCCACACCACACTGCACCATGGGTCTTGTAGTGAAACTGGGGACAAGCAGGCTTGGAAGTGGGCATGGAATTTTGACTACAGGAAATCCTTCAGCCTTATGGCTCATTAATGTCTTCCTGAAACGGAACCACATCTGACAGGTCTCTTTCTCTTGCCTCCATGTTCACCCACCAGTCAACTCAGACAAGCAGAGGCTGTGCTGTCTCCATCCCCTGGAGGCTTTCAAGGCCCAGCTGGATCAAGCCCTGAACAACCTGGCCTGACCTCAAAGCTAAGATCTAAGCTTTTAGATCTAAAAGATCTAAAGAGTCCACAGGTGACCCTTCCAACCAGAATTATTCTGTGATCCCATGATCCCAGCCCAGAGTTGCCCTTCTTAACCTCTTGAAAGGCTCTGTTCAGCTCCGTACCAGCAACAACTACCAGGCTTTGTACTCCGAGCATTCGGATACCTCAGTATCAGAAACTAAAGGAGTGACTGTGTCAGAGACATTTTCTCCTCCCCTCACTTTCCCAGTCAGGGAATACTGTTCTCTCCGTAGAATGGAAACTGAGGCACAGTCAGGTGTCATAAAATGGCTTTCTTTGAGGAAGCAAAAAGAAGTCAAAGTTAAGGGATCATTTCAAGGCTCAGGATGATTCTGTCTAGTCTGATCAGTACTGTGGGTGGCCCTTGCCATATCTTAATTGAAATTGAGCAAGGATTCGTGTTCAAAAGGACACTTTCAGATTGTGACCACAATTCCTGGTGCACACCCCACTTGTGATAATCACTCATCACCTCAGCAAACTTCCTGCTGCCCTAGGCAAGCAAAGTTTTAAAATGTTTCTTTCAATTTTTTAACCCTCTTCTGTTCCACAGATAGTATCTATCTTGCTGTGCATGATGCTCAATAGCTTTTCTGGGAGCCTCAGTGTTTCAGTATTTGTGGCACCACCTGCCAACGAAGTAGAGAATGAGGGCTTGGAAGCTATAGCTCTTTTCCCAGTGTTGCCATTGCCTTGCTTTGTGTGAGCTCACTTACAACAGTCTTTCTCTGCTTCCCTCTGTAAAAGGTGGAAACAAGTAGCAAGCCCACAGTGACATGAGGATGTGAATATCTCATGCCCTTAGTTGGAGAATGCAAGAGAAAAGCGAAGCACTCGTTATTATAATGGCCTCATCTCCTTATCCCCTCTGCCCCTGAGAGGACAAATCCAGGATTGCTAAACTTCCCGCCTTTCCTTCATCCCCTGCAGCACTTTGGCTATGCTCTGTTGGACTTTTTCTACTTCAGTTGGTTCCCCTCTGTAGCAGCCAGAGCTGCACACCTTCTCCAAAGGTATCCCCAAGCCAGGTGCTGCACCTTGCTAACCTTTACTTTTTTTCCCTAGCCCCTCTTTCAGAAACTTCGGAAATACTTGGCATTTAGCTGCCTAAATGTTCTGGCTTTTCTGCCTTTGGGCACCCAGAGGGTGGTTGGGCACTGGGAGAGGCTCCCCAGGGAAGTGGTCACAGCACCAGCCTGACAGAGTTCAAGAAACCTTTGGACACTGCTCTTGGGCACATGGTGGAATTCTTGGGGGTAGTGCTGTGCACGGCTGAGAATTGGACTCGATGCTCCTGCAGGTCTCTTTCAACTCAGCATGTTCTGTGATCCTGTGTGAAATACCCAGTCAAGCTCCAGAGCAGATGCCCCACAGGCAGGCTGGGGCTGTGCTACAGCCGACACTCTCCAAAGCGCTTGTGCTGCCAGCACTGCCCTTCGAGCTCAGCTACCAACACTCCACTTCTGAAGGGAAGATGGAACAAAGACTTCCATGACCATGTAGTTAACAGAGAAGAAGCATTTCAGGAGCCATAGGAGCCATGTTTTCAGTTGTTTCCTTGGAATCTAAGAACCTGTTCTTTTAGCTCTCTGTTAAATGGGGCTTGAGTTCTCTTGGGAAATTTGCCTGCGGTCTCTTCCCAGACTTTGCAGTAGAACTGTCTGAAATGTCTTTACATGTGAGTGACATCTACACATGAGCCAGACACCCTGGGTTTGGTTAAAAGAGATAAACAGGCATTTACAGGAAACAATTCATCTTCTCCCATGGTAGATACCTAAAATAGCCCACAGCAATCACAAAATTATTGCTTCCCTCCACAAACTATAAATTTATTCTGGAAAAGCAGCCCAGCCCTTGACTTGTGTTGGAGGATTCAGTTGCCTGGTGCTTTTTGAGCTGCTCCACCTTATTTTAGACATTTACACAAGCAGGCAAGCATATACATATATGCACAGGAGCCTGCAGAAGAAAAATGCCCTTCCAGCATGTCTCCTGAACAGCAGGGAAAGGATTCACTGTCCTGTTACCAACACAATGAGAGTCACTACTTTTGGAGTACTGGATTAATTTCCCTCCATTGCACCCCCTCATTTATATCCTAAATGTTAATATAAATGGTTCACAATGGAATAGCTGAAACCCAAGGATGTGGCCCACAGCACTACACAACAAAACAATAATTAATAAAATAATAATGGATTTTATTAAAAGGATAAATTTGCTTTATTATAAAGAAAATAAATCATCTGGGTTTCATGGCATCATGGCAACTGCCAGAGCAACGTGTCGGGGGAATCATTCCTGTTCTGCAGATAACCACCCCAACCAGGAAAGGTGTGCAAGATGTCACGTTACAACTGTTACATCAGCAGGAAAAAATCTCAGTGGCTGATCATTGCCTGAGGGAGATGTCAGTCTTCCCAGCTTCTGTGCTAGGAGAAGTTCTTATAGGAGTTAACTCTTTCCTAGGTGATGAACACAGCTAGAATACTTTTACCAGTATTAGTTCCACCTTGTTTGCCTAAAACAAATTGTTGTTCTCTTACTTTCCAATTTTGTCTTTCACTCAAGTCATAAATACTGTGACTTTGCAGTGCCAGCTGTCTATCACATCTGCTGTGTGACTGGGGACTCTTTTTCTTCCACCTCACTATCATATTTCTGCTGGACACTAGTTGTTCACCACACACGCCATTCCTATAGAAGACGACAAATGTTGCTTGCTAAACACACCCCAGGTGGCCTCCCTGTTGTGTGGAGAGCTGCCCATTGCACAACATGAAAAAATACTCCCTGCACATCAGCAAAAGACCCATCTTGTGGTGATACCCAAGGCAGCATGACCATAAATTGTCTTTCCCTGAAATACATTCTGGGGAATGCAGTGATGAAATAGGTTTTTACCAACTCAGATATCACACACTATGCTTTGTTACTGCTGATGTTAAGGGACCAGTGCAATTCCCTCTGCAGCCACATGTCTGGGGAGGGCAGACCCTTCCCAGTGACAAATTCCCCTCTTGTCCAGAGGAGATGGAAGTGATAGTGCCTTTCCCCAAGTTTCCACAGACTCCAGGCCACCTCCAGTTCCATAAAAATGTCATTCCTACATCAAGAAAACGATGGATATTTCCTTTTCCTCCTTGATGTCTTGTCATAGGGATACTCTTCTCAGTCCTCAGCAGGTGGCATGCAGGCTGCTCTTCACACTGGGTTGCTGTGGATTGTGCCTGGACACTGGAGTTCTAACAGTCCCTGCTATTAATAGAGGCTCTATCCTGTTGAATGTTCACCCTTATGCCCCGCGCTGAGCTCACACTGTGCAGGAGGAGGTGTCCTGTGTGACAGCAGTGCCTTTTATCTCCTCTCTCCCACCTACATTTGTTCTTGGTTATTTTGCATCCCTCTTGCTCTCTCAGCCAGGTAGGACACAAATTCGTAAGTACCATCCTTCATTTTACTACTTTTTTTCCTGATGCAGAGCTTTGCTGCTACATCTCTTGGTCTCTCCAGACTCTCCAAGCTATTTCATGGGCAATATAGTCTATCTCCCCATTTACATACACTACTGAGTTTCTCTTTAAGTTATATTAAACTGTGGTCTATATCCAGAAAAGCACCAGTTCCTAGTTACCCAGTTTAGCACTGACATGGATTTTGCTCTTGTTTACACTGAGAGGCCTAGAAAATTTGCGCTTACTTCCTCTAGAGGCCTTCCTCTCTTTTGTCCTCTTAATCACATCCCTTCTTGTACACAAGTTCTTGAAGAAACCTCCCCTATCACCTTGATTTTTCCTTTTTGTGCATTCACATACAAATTCTCTTCTCAACGCTCTCATGTCTTGAGACATGAGCCTCCTCTCGTCCTCAGCTGCTATCTCCTTCCAAGCTGTGCCGTCACTGAGCAGAGTCTGGAGGGGCTGATTTCCCTTCCATAATCATGGGCCAGAGCTCACACTTTGGCTCCCTTCCCTTCCCTTCCCTTCCCTTCCCTTCCCTTCCCTTCAATGCAGTTATTTTTCTCTCTTTAATGCTGTGCATGCTCCAAACAAGTAACTTACTTTCCTCCAGAGGCACCAAAGCCCCAGCACAAAGTACATACTGCACTGCCCCTGAATGTCTCAATTCAAGAAGCTTTGAGCTCCCATTGTTTGCAGTTCACAGAGTTCACCTGCATTTTATTCTGCTCCTCTATTAAAGAAAACAAAGTGGGGATGACAGAGAAGGAGAGGTACGGCTGTAAAAGCAGCGGTGGGTCAGGGAGCCCTCATGTTCCTGGTACCAGTTGTGGGCCAATCAATCAGTCTCAAACAGCTCGCTGGAGAATAACTGCCCAACTTACCCAAATTTATTTTCTTTAATAACAGAATCCTCCTGTGACCCTGCAGTTATTGCTGACACAAAGCGAGGCCTGCTTGAGCCTGATATCTGCTCCCTTGCTCCCTGCTGTGTGCAGAGCAATGGAGCCATCGTCCCCTTGTTTTCTGCAGACAGCAGCTTTAAATCACTGAGAGCCACTTCTGTCTGTGTGGCCTGGGAGAGACTTTCCTGCACAGGTCACTCACTTGTGACGTGTGTGTGTTCGCCCGTGTGTGCTCAGGCTGGGTGAAGTAAAGACCAAAATGCCTGGGGATGTCATGTGGGTGCTTGGCTCTGCAAGGGCTGTGGACGCTATCCAGGTGACGGAGGGAAGGGATGATCACACAGACACTCAGCTGCAGAGAAAAGATTGCTGTAAAATCTCTGAGCTCACGTTCTGGCCCAGTGGCATTGCCAGCCAGGAAACTGATGTGCCCCAAGCAGGCAGACATTGAGATTACACAAAGGGGAATGGAAACTTTAGGATTATAGGCCAGATCTGCATTGTGGGCAGTCTCAGGGTGCAATATCCTATGTAATGCATTTATTGGAAACTGTGATCCTTCTTTTGGGCGTGTTCAAAATCCTTGTGAGAAACATGGAAGAATGTTTTTTGGAATTCTGAGAGAGGAATCCTGCTCAGCCCTCCAGGTTCAACTATAGCGCAGGTTTTAAAAGGTAAATGAAAGTTCTTTAAAGGGTAAATGAAGGTTTCTTAGAGCTGACATAAAACCCACACTGGTCTTTGTGTTTAAAACTAAAAACTTACCAAACGAAACTAGCCTTTTTCAAAGAAAAGCTGTATTTTTTTTAAAGCTCAAGGACTAGTTACAAGAGGAAATTTCTTCACTGTACTTGTACTGGAGAGCAGATTCTTGGAAAGGAAAATCCACTCCAAAACTGTAGGAATGGCCCCACAAGGCAAAGTTTCAATCCAAACCCAAACCCTTGCACGGTCCAGGAGAGGACGTGCATTCCCTGGGAGGGAAGGACAGGGCGAACCCTTGCCCTTCCAAGGTTAGGCAGGAGCAGGCGTGAGGAGGCAGAGAGGAAAAGCTGGAGCATAGGGAAGGAAGGTCCCTGGGGGTGCTGGGTAAGCGTGTAGTGAGGGAGCACCGTGTGATCTACAGGTATTTCAGGTATTTCCAGGTGAGGCAATGCCCTCCTGTTCTCCTGGCCTGTGTGGGCAGGGTGTGTGCAGCACACCCTGGGGATTCCTGCACCGCTTAGTGCTGCAGGGACTGGCTGTAGCTGGGGCAGCACCCAGAGCAGGGAGCTTGGAACTGGTACATGTCCTCTGCGCAGCTGTAACCCAGGGATCCAGGCAATTTGGGCTTGGCACATCCTGCTGATAGCCTCTCCTGAACAGGATGGAGCAGGATGGGGGTCTTTTTGCAGGACACATGAGCAAGCAGGGCTGCAGGCACCTCACTCACCCCAGCTGCTGCTGCTCACCCAGCACTCTGTTAGCAGAGAGCAACGGGTCTGTCCATGGGGTTGTCCTATCAGTCTGTCACGTATGGAACAATCCATGGGCTTCAAGCTAAAAGTTGGCACAGGCTGTGGACAAACGTGTTTTTTCCAGCCATTATCATGTTTGTGCTTGGATGCAAGCCAAAATGCATAAACCTTCCTGGGGACATTAGTTGGCCTCCAATTGCCTGTCCCTCAATACGGTGGGGGGAGTGGGGCTGTTTGGCTTTTCATAGGTTTGCTTAGTCCCCTAATCTTTTGTGAAAATTATCTGGCCTGAATTCTGCAAGTCAGAATGGCAAAAGTATAATTAATTCCCTGTGTGAAGTGAAAATAGCCAATTTTCCACAGCGTCAGCTTGAATATCAACAAGTCATGGAAATAATATGAGAAAGAAGCAGACACAATTTGCACACACACACACCAGATACACTGATGTTTTAATGGGGCAGCAGTGCTTTATGTGCTGCTGGATAAAAATGTCAATACAGACCTGAAGGGCTCTTCATTCCTGGTATGTATTCAGCTGAAAGACCGGAGTAGCCTTTAAAGACACCCTCCTTTTCTGATCAGTACAAGGAATTTGTTGAAAATGTATGCTCATGTCATTTTTTTTCTGGGACAGTGTCATTTTGCAGGCAGGTTGGCCACACATATCTCATCATAGAATGGTAATGATTTTTCTCTAACCAGGGATAGGGATTTAAAAGTAAAACACTTCTGAAGCCCAAGCCCATCCCTTCCTCCGCCTGAGGCTTTCTCTCCCTATAGCAGACTCTGTGCTTATGTGCTGTTTTCCTTCCCACCTCATGTTCTCTCCCACCTTGCTGGTCAAAACCTGGGCCCCCAGACCATGACAAAGTTATTTGCACAATCTGCATCCAACTTAAACTCTGACAATCCTAACAGAGGTCTTCTTTCCTCTCTGATGCCTCAAAACGCGTAGTGGCCACCGCAGTCTGTCTGGCTTGGATAACGGGAATATCTGGAAGCCTGTTAAAACAGTCCCTGAGGGTTAATATTGACCCTCTGACCACTGGTTCCTCTGCATGGCTGATAACTTGAAGAGGATGGGTCTCCAAAGGAAAACCTGAGCTGGAGCAGCTGGCATGCCAGGGAAGCCACGCTGCATAGCTTCTCCTAAGGTGTTGAAAAACACCTCTCAAGTCTCCATCCATTGTTTTGCTACAGGTGAATTGCAAAGCAAAGAAGAGAAGCAAGTTATGCTCAGATAGCGTCAAATACACCTTATTAGCGGGGCCCTGGTGAATATCTGGAACAGATGCTGCAGATATATGTATCACCTCTCCATAACCCTCTTGACACTTCCTGTTACATTCTGGGACAGTGGGGAAATTAAATATCACCACTGACGTCAAAAAAGTTAGCATCTGCAAACAGAAACCTGAAATGCCTTATGTTTTTCTTTTTTTTTTTTTTTCTTTTTGCCACTACTTAGAATAATGACTGGGTAGTGCAGGTGTAGGGTATATGTTGGCAAATGTGAACTCTTGGGTGCAACCACCCCACTATGTATTACAGTGACAGTGTTGGTGTTCACAATGTCATTTTCTGTGTCACAGCGAACCAACAATTTCAAATGAAAAGATCTAAGAAAGAGTCTGTGTACTTGCTAACCATTTTTCTTTCCTTTACCTGTATATAGCCTTATTAGTGGGAATAACAGCAGGAGAGATCCATCTTCTTTTTTCACCCATTTCTACTTTACACTTCACTCACCCCAGAAGCTTCCTCACCATCACAGGGACCACTTCACGTGTCTCTCCTTGCTGAACAATTCTTAGCAAAAGGCCATGATAGTTCTTTGTGTATGTAAAACATAGCAGAAATATTAAACCAAAGATCAAAGGCAGTTCTGTTCCTCAGATATTTTCCCTGATCCTTTAAACTGGCTGGGTGCAGAACGAATAATAAGGACCAGACTCTGTCATCAATTACGCTGAGTTAAATCCAGAGTGGGCTGTTGTAAATCAAGTTATTTTAGAGTTACACAATGTAACCGGGAGCAGATTTGGGACCCAGGTCTGCAGGCCAAAGCACCAGACTGCAAAGGGAAAACCCCACCTCTCTCCCTCTTCGTTTCACCTAAACTCTCCTTCTCTTCATGTAAGCAGCCCCATCTGCCTGCTTAGAAAAGTGCACAAAGCTAAGGCCTTCCTAAGCTACCCAGAAAGAGCAATCCCACCTCTAAGCACTGCCAAATGTATCACAGATAAATCAGGTTTTTGTTTAAGTAATGTGTCAAAATGCAGCCCAAAAGGACCGAAAAACATCTAATTTTTATCAGCAGCTATAAAAGGTGGGGGCATGAATTGCCTTGGTACAAAGCTTGCTGGAGGAGAAGTAAAACAAAAAGACTTTAAATGTTGAGTAAAAAGTGTCTAGAAGGACATTTATACAATAAATTCTGTCTCTTCTTTTTCTCTTCACATTACATGATGCTTCTCCCCCTCACACAAGCCTAGTGCTTTAATCCTGCTAAATATTTGCAAATTGGCACCACATCAGATCGAGACAATAGAGGGGGAAAAGCAAAGCAATGCAAGTCATGATATACTTCTTATTACAGAGATAGCATTTCACAAGATTAAAGAGGATTTTCTAGGCAATGGAGACAAATCCAGCACCAGCTTTATTGAGCAAACGTCGCAGATGCTTCACCCCTTAACATGTGGTAGTGCAAACAAAGGAGATTATCTCCTTTTCCAAATGAACACCATCAGTGTTGCCATTCCATTTATTACACATTTTCCCACTGAAGTGTTCGCTTTTGAGAGACTATGTGTTTTGGCTGTGGAGACCTGTGGGAGGCAATGGAATAGTCTTTGAAGCATAAGTTCCAACCTGGTTGCAGCATCCGGGAAAATTATCAATCTGGAATATTGCTCTTGGGAACAAAATCACTAACCAGAATAGGAAAAGATAAATGGGGAAAAAAAGAGCAATGCCAAGCCCTTCCATTACGGGGATTTTATGGGCAATATGTCCTGAGAACCTCCACTCTGGTCAACCCAGGGAGACAAAGCTATTTGTAAACACCAGAGTGTGCTGTCTTTCTGCCTCCTTTATTCCTAATCATTAGAAACAGAAGTGCCTGGATGAGAAATACGGTGTTAGGAGAAAATGAATAGGAACCTGCGCAGCAACTGCTGTCGTCCAGTGGAAACACACCTCTGACAGTGATAGGCTGGACTGCAGAGCACACAGAGGCTTGTGTTAAACCAGGACCCTAGGATCTAGCACTCCCCAGCCCCAAACACCTTTTCATCCTGTTCATTACAGAAAGGACAGTGTCAGGACTGCGAAGAGCCCCAGCAGTCCCAGGGCACTACTTGGTTGCAGCCCAGACCCTGCCCAGTGCCACTTCCATTTCTCCCGCTGTGCCACTCTCTCCTCTGTAGTGTTCTGCATCCAAAGCACAGGTCAACATTACAAGCCTCATAAATGTTAAGACCTCAGCTGTACAGAAAAGTGACACAAAGGACCCATAATAAAGCTGCTGGGACATGTGGATTCACTTTGAACTGTTGCAGATCAGTGAGGGTCTGGGGCTGCTTCCTGGTCAGCCAGTCCTGGCTCACACCACAAAACTTTACCAGCAAATGCAGCCTCCAGTCAGAACCACCTGGTCTCAATTAGGATGGATTTGTGGCACTTTAAAGAGGTTTAGTGACTGCTTTAGCTGACCCTTCAGAGGAAGAACTCCAAAAATCTGGCCTGGATCCCTAACAATAACGGTGCTTATCAAGGCATCCTTCCATCATCAGGCTTGCCAAGTGCCTCATGTCCATTTCTCATCATTTTGATTTTCTTGCTCCCAAAAGCATTGAATGTAACTGTTGCTCCTCTGGATTCACAGAGGTAAAATGCCTGATAACATCCACAGGAAGCTCCTAGTGCAAAAAGGGGAAGTTTCACCTCTTTAAAAATCAGGTTAGTCTCCAACCTGCTTGTTTCTTTTTTCATTTTTCTGCTAAAGACAACAGCTATGACAATATCATTCTCCATTTTTTTCCTGGCCTAGAGCAACAGTATATCAAGTGTCCCCATTGCCTGAAGTCAAGTTAGAGCAGTTGTACATTGCTGAAAATCTGCGATGACAATCTCCCAGAAAATTAAGAGAATTTTGAAATTACTAGGCCAAATCTGCTCTCTGGGTTGTCACCATAAACATACTTGCACAAGTGCCTCTAACAACCAAATCTGCGACGGGAACATTCCCAATGTAATTTTTATAAAATGTAAGGAGTATCCATTCTAACTGGGCAAATGACACATCCTGCACAAACTATTTGTCCAGTGAGTCAAAATCAGTTTAAGTTATAAGTTAAACTTTGTGTCCTTCTTCTTTGAAGAAGGACACAAAGACCTCTTTCTCAAAGAACTTCAGCAGGAAAACATTATTTTGTACTGCTGCTCTGCCTCCCGCCTCAGGCACCACAAAAAATTTGTGGCCTCCTAAAGGCAAAATGCAAGTGGAAATTAATGCAATCAGACTTGGAAAATGATAAAGGGACTTGATTTCCACAGAGTTAGTGATCATCAAAACTACCAAAGTGGCAAAGACTTGTATCACACCTGAAAATCTCGGCCAAGGGTACTGGAGCCTTATAGTACTGTGGTGCAGTAGGAAATTTTCACTATCTGTGTCCTCCCAATGGAGGGGATGATGCAGAAAGCAGTCACTTGACTTTCATACTTGTCAAGATCATAGATCCATTGAAAATTTTGGATCAGAAGAGCCCCTGGGAAGTTTCTCCTTCCCGATACCACTCTCACAACAGACTATTTCCTGTATGTTCACACGGAGGGTAGATGCTACAATAAAGAGTAACATAATGGACCACATGGACAATATGGTCTGTTGGGAAAGTGCCATGCTGTCTTCTCTGAAGGGAAATGCTTCTGGAAAGATGCTGCATTTCTAAGCTCTGCTCTCTGCTCTTCAGGAATAGGATGGTGGGGGCTCAGGTAGACCCAAAGGGACAGCAGACAGCAGATTGAGAGGATGGAGAAACTCTTCTATGAGGAGTTGTTATATAAAAGCTGGGACTCTTCAGCTGAGGAGGAAAAAAGCAAACACAATGGTGGTTTACAAAACAGAGAAGGCAGTCAGTTGAGTCACTGTGACATTTTCCTTGTCACCTGGCCAACTATTTACCTGTAAACTGCTCTTCACCACCTCCTACAGTGCTAGAGCCAGGGATGATGTGATGGAATGAACAGGAGCTCAGTTTAAAACAAAAAAAAGCAAATTATTTTTTACATAATACTTCTCTACACCCAGAGGTGTGGGACCTCTGGGGCTGGCTGTGCTGGGCACCCACATGAGCAGCAACAGACACATCTGTGAGGGAGAAGGCAAATTCATGAGTAACAGCTCCATGCAGATACTGAAAGGGTGTAGGGAAGTACACATGAATGCCTTGTTCAATTGCAGGTTTGAGTCAGATGCTAGAAAATTGATTGGTTTAAACTTTGGAACCCCGAGGTTTGGCATTGCTTTGCATTTTCTGCTTAAATCCCTGTATATCTTCTCAGGTGTCAGTAGCCCAGGTTTTGGCCTCCTTCTGGGTTACCCAGCCTAGATAAACATACGCGCTGTCAAAGCTGTTTCCAGGAACGCCTTCTTCTCCCTGCAATCTCTTATCTCCCAGAGGAGATTGTCAGAGGGTACTTCAAAGCCCTTTGAAAATGGCCAGGGCTCTGCCTGTAGCCCAGCAGATACAGGCGCCCTCACCCCAAGAAGTCAACAGCTGCCCCTGCTTTCGGAGCCGCCTTATCACCACCACAACAGCGAGCAGCAGGAGAGACTTTACCCCTCACTATCACAACCCAATCTTCAGTCTTTGCTCTGCAACACGCTGCCCATCATCTCCCCAGATTCACCCAGGTGGGTTGTAGAAGATTACGTGAAAACAAGCAGAAAATAAAAGGAGTGGGTTTGCTCAGCCCCGAGGAACAGGGAAGCCTGAAGCCTGCTGAGCTCGTAATTAAAATGTGGAAAGGCCATGACAGAGCTCAAAATATGGGAGAATGGGATACAGGCAGCAGAAAAATGCTGAGCAGCAGGCTTTGGGCAACATGCCGTTTTGAATTAAAAATAAATGAGAAAATTGCGTATAGAGAGGGGAATGCAGGGGAGGGGCAGCTGTGGAAAGAGAGGGTGACAGAGCAGGGGCTATTGTCCAAGCACTGCCCTCAGATAAATCTTGTTCAGCATTTCTCTGCTGAAAGACTAGGAGGTGTAGTGAGGCAGAGGAAAACGGTGCAGCTGTTTTATGGTGTTATTATCCCTGCTGAACCACAGAAGAACAAGTGAAGAACAAGTGCCTGCCAGGACAAAAGGCAGGACACTATGTGTACTGTTCTCACTCCATCAGCAACTTGAAAATGGAAACACCAAATAGAAAAGTCACATTTTTGCTTGGAACTTGTTTTCTGCTACTGTTAACAAGCATCTCAGGGGCTAACATCACTGGAACAGGCTGCCCAGGGAAGCGGTGGAGTCACCAACCCTGGAGGTAAGTAAAAGAAGTGTAGATGTGGCACCTAGGGATATGGTTTAGTGGTGGATGTGGCAATGCTGGGTTAATGGTTAGACTTGATCTTAAAGGTCTTTTCCAGTCTAAGTGATTCTCTGACCAGGGACACAGGCCAAGTGGTCACAGAGAGCCCACGGCACACACATGGCCAGGGACATTCCACCATGATAGGAAAAGTAGCAGCTATCTGGACAAGGACCATGCTTTATCCCACGTCTTGTTTATCCCATCTGTATTAACCCAAGCCGTCCACTGCTGCTAAAACTACCCTCCCAGAGAGAAGGGCTGTAGAAAAATGTTTGGAGTTAACCAAATGAGTTGCGGACCGGGAGTCAGCAACGTCAGATAGGTACATGGGAGATTCATCCCAGGGTAGCACAGAGAGCAGCAAAAGTCTGAGCAGCAAAAAAATCAATATTCCTCCCTCACAGTGAAGCCAGGGGGAAAGTGCCACAGAGAGGCAATGTCATGATAAGTGTACCTGCAGTGCCAGAAGATCAACAGGGATCCCTGCCTGAGTCTTTTTCAGGCTACATAAAGTTTTACAGGTCTGCAGCTCTGCTGACCTGGGTGAAATGATTCCTCCTTTGTCTCCAAACAATAAGATCAGGATCCAACCTAAATGCACAGAGCTAGGGAACAAGGGATGTCTGGGGACACTCTCAGCACTAGAGTCTGAATCAGTGTCTAATGCAGGTCTCCTTCAGCCAGGAGAGCTCTTCAGATTGGTACAGCCCCTTGCAGATCAGCAGAGCTGCTCCTCATGCTTCCTTCTCTAGACACATTTCCCTTGCTGAATAAAAAGCTGCTCCAAGCTGAGGTTTCGTGCCTTTTTTCATACACATCTCTGATCAGTTCATCCTGTTGAAACTGTGGAGAAATAAATCTGCAGTGCTGAAGAATACTCTGCCTCAGACGGTAAAATCCATTGGATTACACAGCTGCTTGTTCCCCAGGTTATACACAGAGGGCTGCACTAACTGGGTAGGTAATGAACAACCCTCAACCATTATATCTTCCTGCTGGCTGCCAGCAATGCGGGAAGCTAAGGCTTCAGAAGGTCTTATTGGATCTTGGGGCCCTGCTGTTGGCCTGAAACACATCCTGCTCTTTCAGAAACATTACATAGACTGGGACAGTCAGGCTGATTGATGCCAAAAGTCCACCTCATCCCACATCCTGTCTCTAGTCAGCACAGATGCTTAAGGAGAGAATGTCAGAACCAAGCAAATGCTGAATGTTTTTTCCCCGTTGTGTACAGTGATTTTTCCTCCCAGCTTCCAGCTATCCACAGCTTTGAGACTTCCTAAAGAAAAGGCTGTATTTTAATACCTAACAGCCCTCCTTGGGGCCGTTCATTTCCTCAGGCATTACTCTAATTGGGCTTTTAATCTGCTTATGACTAAAGTAGGTAAAAGTAGTGTCTATCACTCCCCATTGCCCCAGAGTCCCTTTGCCAGTTCTCCCGAGGTTTATAATGTCTCACTCTTTCCTGAGCAGTTGTTTTTCCTCTCTCCTCACCTTGCTGCATGCCAGGGCAACACTAAAGGCAGAAGTTGACAGAGATCTCTTCTGTACAAACCCCTGAGCACATCAATTACTAGAGCTCAGAAAGGTTGCTCAACTGTAGGAGCACTCACACACTTCAGAAAGGTTCAGTATTTAAGCATAATACGTATGACAACATTAGGCAGCTCCATGTGGTCATACAAAAACCCCGTCTCCTGCAGCAGTGCCCCCCTCTCTGTGGTCAGTAACTGGTGTCTAGAAAGAAAATCAAAAGCAAAGTAAGAGTGTGACGAAGTGTCCTTAGAGACACCCTGTAAGGACGAACTCTCACATTTGTCAATGTCTCAGCTCTAGTCAACCTTCAGTCATACCCTAGAAGTATGTCCAAACCACAAAACATGGGGAAAAATGGTAAAGGGGACTTTTCTCCATTAAAAAAAAAAAAAACCCAAAAAACTTTCCTAGAGCACTTTGATTGCATATGAAAGAAAATAAAGTCCTGTCTTGGGAACTTCCATCCATCACAAACCATCAGCTATTTCAGCATTCCTGGGAAACCTTATGTACAGTGGGCTTACTTCAGTATGCCCTTATCAGCCTCAGCTGCCAGCCCATCCAGTATCTGAAGCAGGGCAGCTGAGGGAGCCTTTTGATCACAACAGCACACCCAGGCACAAAGTTACCCTGGGCTAAAGGATAACCTGAACTGCCTTAGCCCTGTGCAGGTGCTGGGATGCATAAGACAGCAGCCCACCTCAGCAGAAAAGCAACACCCCACAGGTAGCAGAGTGATTTTTGTGCCAGGATTTGGCAACAGCAGGTTCTGGACTCTAAGCTAGCATAGCCCCTTTTCCTGCAAAGTCAGCATGCAAAGGTGGGGTGACTTGGTCCCCAGCCAGTGCAGCCTGCCTCCACTCCCTGCAGCACAGAAACCCCCTGGAAGCAGTTCTCCAAAGGCACCAGCAAGGGCAGTGGTGACTCAACCCCAGGTACTCACCAGAAAGGAGCCCGCTGACAATCTGGGCTGTTGGGCAGGGTCACTGTGCTGCAGGCACGACCAGGTGAACCAGGCTCCCAGCAGTGCCCAGCATGGCACTTAAAGCGGAGAAGAAGCCAAGGCTTTGTTCCAGTCAGGAACCAACCATGAGAAAGAGGAACAGCGCATTGATCTCCTTCCTCGACGTTGTGCAGGTTGTGTGCATTCCCACGGTTGAAAATGGCTCGGCCTTATAACCCAAGAGAGAGGTGGCACGGGAGGGCAACCTGGTATGCCACCCCCGCATGCCTGCTCCTCTCAGCTCCCAGAAAAACAAACACAGTGGGGACAGTTTACCAACCTTGGTCCAGAGCAAAGCTCCTTCTCTGGAGCAGTTTTGGAGCAGGACACCGGATCCGTGGGAATGCCTGGAGGTCAAGATGCTGCTCCCCACCCTGCTAACATGGTGGCACTGAAGGGTGGAAGCCTTCTGTGCCACAGCCATTGAGCTCCTGGGCATGAACAACCTCAAACCTCACACGCCTTGGCCCTGGCATGAGGGACAGGACCCAGAAAGGAGTGACAAGACCCATGGTGCCAAAAGGGAACGGGCTCTGCTCTTCCAAAAATGCCCTCTGGCTCCCCGAGGACACACGTGGCACAACATGCAGCAGGCAAAACACCCCAGTTGTGCTGTGCTCCCTGCTGCTCACCCTGCTTTCAGGGCCAGGCACAATGAGCTTGTCCATGACTCATAGGGCCACAGCAAGATGCTGCTGTGCTGGGAAGGAGACAGAAAGCTGGCCATCACACCCTTCCCACCCAGCCCAGCCCCCTGGGGATGGGGCAGCGCAGGGAAAAGGCTGTATTTTCTGGGCAGAGGCCTTTTGCTGGGGCACTGGGAGCGCAGTCCCTCCCTGCCGGGTATTGGCACAGTGCACGGCCAGGGACTGCCCTCCAGCTTCCTCGAGCAGGCAGCAGAGGCAGACACATACACAGGTCAGAATTTATTTCCAAATAACTCATTTATATCATTCTCACATGAAATATTTCTTTTGGAATATAGCCTACACTTAGAAAACAGAAGAGAATTTTTTTTATAAGGCACATCAGATTATAGACTACATAGAGACATCTCCCCCTCATTTGCGCTCATAAAATACCGGTAATTTTAAAAGTAATATTTCTAAAACCTAGACCCTGTGTAGCCCCATGTAGAGCAGTATCCATAAAGTTATTAGACCTCAGTTTACACACACCTAGTAAAGGGCTATAACAAGTTGTATATAAATCACATCTTCAGAAACAGTCACAGCTGGCTACATTTAAAAGTAATGCTACTCCAGACTATGAAACAGGCTGCTAATAAAGTATAACCTACTGCTTCCAGTACAGCATGATACCAAGCAGTATGATCTTGCAGAGGAAATATTGGTTTTTTTGTAAATGGAAGCTGCTCAGATTCAAGCCTGTCTCCTCCTCAAACCCATATTTTTCATCAACCAAGACTGTTTTTTACAGAGAATCAAAACACCCAAGAGAAATCTAGCTTTCTGCTTTTCTCCAAGATGTCAGTATGACTGCATATCTGAAATCCTGTCAAAGCATTTGAGTAAGAAATATAAAGGCTCAGATGTTAACTTCAGGACCAGTAAACATTAAACCATTACCAACCAACCAGATGCAACCAAGTCAAATGCATCCAGCTTCTGTGCTATGGAAACTGTTTTTCCAGGCTCTTCCAGTGCAGAAGCCAACATATTTTTATTGAATTGGGCCCTAGGTAAAGATTTCCATTCCATTTTCAAGTTTTCAGTGATGGAACATTACCCATTCTGGACTCATTCTTCTGTAGAGAAGGAAAAAATACCGTCTGTGGAGCCTATGCCAATAGCCCAGAATCCATTTACATAGTATCATTTTCCTTAATGGGCCAGAAGGTAAACTGTGGTCAGCTTTATCAACTCAAACAGCCTCCACAGTTCTTTATATCAGGCATTGATTCATTTCTGATGAAAAAAGGCTCTGGCCTTCTGTCATTACAGTTTCGTTTAAGAATAAGGAAAAGGTCACTTCAAGGCTGGGCCAAAGGGGAAAAAAAAGAAATAGAATTTGATCTTGAACTATCTAGGGGGAAAAAAAAAGTAGTTGTGGCCATTAAAAGGCAGATAGACAGCACAAACTAAATGTCCTCTGCAGAATAGGTTTAAATACTGATTCTTGCAGAGAGTCACATCATCATTCAGGTCTCTCAAACTCACTAGAACTGCAATTAGGCTTAGAGTTCAGTAGGAACCAGATTCAGTCAGAGAACAGGTCACACTCAGCTCCATATTGATCCCTCAGCTACATTTTAGGCACATTTCAGTTAATCTGTTGGACTGATCTGGAGAAAAAAAAATACTTATCAGTTACATTTCTGGGGTGGCCTCACAATTTCACAACTATGAGCTTGGACAAGATTCAACCACAAGTGACTGTTGCCTTTAGAAGGGAAACATTAACTTGGTTGGAAACAGCATCGTGAAGAGGATGCAGCAGCCTCAGTTTCTAGAGTCCAGCTTGTTATAAATCTCAATCTGCCTGATTTGTTATTTGTTTAGCAGCCTTAAAAGGTAAAGTCGGGCATCCTGAAATTCTTGGCTGTAGACTTAAAACCAGATGCAGTTTACATGGTGCTGCACAGATATTCGTTCCATCGCTTAGGAAAAAAAAAAATTAAAAAACCCCAACACAACAGTATTTACATTCCTTTGAGCTGAAATAGATGAACTGTCATCATGTCTGCAAAAACACAGAGGAAATCGCCACTGCTCGAGGTAACAAGTTAAAGCTTGGTCATGTTCTTGGGCTTCCACTCTGCTTCCCGGGAAAGGCAGGGGAAGGAGGACAGAAAGGACTTTCAGAAAGTCAGGAGGTGACAAATGAGATGTCAGCTCCATAAGGGATTAGGTTCCCTCACCACAAGCTGAAGGTATATTCATGACCTTTTTAACCATGGCATTTGCGGATAGATTACACCTCTTGCATACCCTTCTTAAAGTGATCCCTAAGAGCATTGGCTTGGGAAGACACAAAGAGAGCAGGAGTGGGGTTTTAAAGCTACAAATGTCAGTTAGGAGGCACAGTGTTATTTTTCCCTTTGATCGTCCATGTACAGAGCTCTACATTTCCACCATTGCTTGTGCATTCCTCCTGCAAAGCCCTGGCAGTGAAGGCCTCTGTTGTGCTCCTCCCCATCACATACACCTTACAACAGAAGAAGTTGAATCCTTTGGACAAATCCTTCTACGTTCACAGACACATGGTGCTTTTTTTTCCTTACTGAGAAGTTCTGGGCACAAAACTGGGTGCCAGACCTGATATATAGCAATTATTTAACTAAGAATCCTTCTGCAACCCTCGAAAGGGCAACCAAGTCATCCAGTAGCAACATATACACATACATACACATCTACACTATACACTCAAGACGACACAAATTGAGATTTCAGCTAATATAGCCTCTATCGATTTCCTCAGAGCAGCACTCAGGTCCTTGCAACCCCTATACAAAACAGCAGTACTTTTTCCACCAGGATTTGGAGAGGTTTTTCATCTTGTCTGGAGTCCTACATTTGGATTTCTTTGGTTGCTGCTGGGTATCCGAGTACTGAATACCAGCCACGATGGCTGCATCAAAGACCTCCTTGAGGTTTTTCTGAGTCAAAGCGGAGCATTCGATGTAGGACGTGGCTTTTATTTCCTCAGCACAGAGCTTTGCAGCCTCCTCCGACACAGGCTTTTCTTTGCACTTGTCCAGCTCAATGAGGACTTTGACATCCTCCCGGAGGTCTGACTGTGTCCCAACCAGGATAATGGGCGCCTTGGGGCAGTGGCAGCGAATTTCGGGAACCCACTTCTCACTCACGTTCTGGAAGGACGAAGGGCTCACCACGCTGAAGCACAGCAAGAAGATGTCCGTGTTGGTGTAGCACAGAGGCCTGAGCTTGTCGAATTCATCCTGCACAGAACAAAACTGTGTTAGCACTCCACAGAAAGAGCAGCTCTAGCCTGCCCTGACCCTTGGTGAAGCTGAGGATCACCTGCCACTGCCATCTTGACAGGCACCCCAAAATGAGCACCCAGACTAGCCAGCAAGGTGTGATACAAGCAGAAGCCACCTGCACCCAGCCTGAAGTCTCGTGGCTGCCAGCCAGCAGGCACCCTGCCACCGTCGGGCACGCAGGACAAAGGTGGTGGCTTCCCTGCGTACCTGAGATTTTCCAACTAATGCTGCAGGTTATTTCAAGTGCTTAAATATTTCCTTTGGTCTTTGTACAGAGGCCCTCTGCCCTACCTTCAGCAAAGAAGCAAAGCTGTGGGAAGCAGGTTACGGCACACAAAGTCACAAATTGAAGAGGGAGAGAGCACTTTCTGCAGGCCCACCTCTTCCAGGGTGAGTCAGTGAGCAGCTCTGAAGAGGAGCGCCCCATACCTCAAAGCCGTTCTGCCGACAGACACGGCAAGGGCAAAGCAGGCATGGGGCAGCAGGTGTACCCTTCCGGGTACCTTTCCTGGAGTCAGCTTTCAAACTGGTAACTACTTAGCAACATCCTACAGGATATGGGAATAATTTCCCTGCCATTGTGCCCAGGGATTTAAATCTGATGGGAGCAATAATGACTTACAATGTGCAGGCTTAACATGCCAATGGCATAGAGTAAGAGCTTTACCTTTCCCTCCCACCCATGCCACATCAAACAAACTGCACACAGGCCTCCCAGCACTACCCTTCTGAGTTTTTTTTTTTCTTTTAGTGCAAACTCCAGCAAAGCAAGGCCCTTTTTCAGCTTCAGGACGAAGCCACAAGAAAGTCAAACACCTCAGGTAACAAAGGTGTGCTGATCCTCAGGGAAGAATGCAGCTAGAAGCAAGGGTTACTCCAGGCAGGCTCCTTTTATACTGACAGCAGGATAAAACCAGGGTAACACTAGCAGCCTGAACAGGTAGGATTTGCCTGAGCAGCAGTGACATTTTAATTAAAATGGACCATGTTCTCAAAAGCTTGGCATTGAAAGTGCACAGAAATACAAAGCTGAATATATCTCTCTGGCACCAGTTTACCGATGAATTGCAAGTTGCATGTTAATTTTTGATATGTGAAATTTTGCTTTAAAGCCTCTGGAGGCTCAGGATATGCAGTTTAAAGCCCCCTGGAAGCCTCACAAGTCTTGTTCTGCTCAAATGAATTTCTTGCAGCAGTATCTCTGAGAGAGACAGCAATTTATAAAACACCAGTCAAGACAGTAAGATTCATTAGCTCTCTTGATTCTCAGATTAAGCCTCAGAGGAAACCAGGCTCTCACCACTTGGGTCAAGAAAAACCCCACATTTACTAAGAGATGCTGCTCTGAACGAGAGGGCTGTTTGCAAAAAGGCACCTTGCCATGTAATTGCCTCTCCTTGCTACATGAGAAACCTCAAAAGGGCTCAATTCAATGGGTTTGGAAGCAAACCCCAGATCTGAAGGGTTTCTACCAAGATGAAATATTGCCCTTTATATCCCAAGTACACTCCTGCCATTTCAATGGTAGGCACATGGCCTGCAGGGACTCTACCACTCTTTGGGCTAGTGATGCCGAAACAGAATTTCCCGCTGCCTGGAGTGCTTTTTTTAGCTGCAGATTTCAGCAGCCATCTCCCAGCAGCAGTTTTACCGAAGCATCCACCCAGGAATCTTTTACTCAGGACAATTTCTGTCAGTTTAGATAATCCCTTCATTTCAAAGGCAGCCATTCCAGCTGCATTTGGGCAGCCAGAGCAAACACCTTAACCATTAACAGCAGGGAAAGCAAGGGGTGACAGGGCCTGTCCATCCCTCCTGCAGCTTGTGGCTGCATTTCCACAGGCACTGCATGTCCACAGGCTGTCACCCGATGGCAATTTTACCTGCCCTGCTCTGCATATGAACATGCACAGCCAAGACTGTTGCAGCACCACCCCATTTCTTGAGTAGGACACAAAATCATGGGACAGTTGTGCTGTTTGACTTCATATCACTACCTACAGAAGGCTGTTTGTAGGATTTTAGCTTTGGTTTGCAGGGCACATGGGAGTCCTACACTGCTGTCTAACACTGCATAGCCCTTAAAACCTCATTCCTAAGTAGGGCACCCAGTTACTACTCATCTAAATAGGTTTGTATGTTAAGACCACTGAGATTTTTCAGCATGGTTTGGTGAAGGCATAGACCTAGATCCACAAAGCTGCACAGGATCCTAACTCCCACTGCCTTCAAATGCAGCGAGGTAGTGAAATATTTTTGGCTACTTTTGGTTATCCAGCCTCGATCCCTGGCAAGCAGTGTTGCACACTGCTCAGGGTGGTACAAGCCTGGGTCTTCCAGAAAATCTAAAGCAGTAAGAAATGGGCTCTTTTTATGTATCAGGCAAAGTAGGAGATGAGAGGCATCAGCCACTCTTCATCTCTCCAGGCCTTAGATTACAGCAAACCTCAGCCTTGCGATGGCAGCACTTTCTAAAGGGGTGGGAATGGCAAATATGAAGCCTCCACGGACAACACCCAACAGTACTTTTTTCTCCCTCCAGCCTCTGTCCCTTCAAAAACACAGTCTCTATCTCCGGACACCTACAGCTGTGGATGCTTTGCATGAGTAGATCCCAAACACCTTAATTCTTAAAGCCACAGTTACCTAGCAAAAATAAAGACAGTGACAACCGCTCAAAGAGAAAACCAGGTGGCCATTGAATCTCCAGTATGTTCAGCCTTTCTAGTCAGACTAAACAGAGCAGCAGCTTGAGCCAGCAGAGTAGCAGCCTGTGCCCAGCCCCTATATGGAGGCACAGTATGTCCCCCACGCTTCAACACACAGGCAAAGCAGTGAGTTAAGCAGCACTGAAAATGACAGCGGATAATAACATGATCAAACACTGGGAATACTTTCAAACCCATGAAGTCATTTGCAGGACTACCTTGCGCAACAGCAACAACTTCTCCCCTCCCGCTGTCATTTAAATCAAGTAAGTGGCTCCACTGACCTGACCAGCTGTGTCACAGAGCTGAAGTCTCACCGGCTTGCCATCGACAGACACAACAGCTTTAGAGAGAAAGGAGGGAGGGGGGAAAACTGTGGTGAGTTCAACTTAACATGTTTTCCATTAAAGAATTTTTTTTTTTAAATGAAGATTTACCATCCCTCAGCTCTTGTAGCTTTTTCTTCAATTATATTAGATTTAACAACTTAGTAGAGCTGGGAGGGAGTCCGTCGCTAACACCTGGGCACACACAAGCCCTTCAGGGCTTTCCGATTCATTTTACTACAAGAGATGAGTTAGGCGGCGACAGCACAAGTCCTCTGCAGGCAGCGTGGAGAGCGAGCCCGGCAGTCCGGGATATTCTTCTGCTACCAAGATTTAGTTTTATTCCTTCCTACACATTCAGCACGCCCGGGACACGAAAAGCCCCCGCTGAACCGCAGGGAAACCACTGGACTTCCCCCTTTGTAAGGGCGAGACAAGACGAGTATTTAACCTGCCCTTTAGGCGTTTCCGATGTCCCCGAGAGCGCTAAGATTCACACCGGAGAGTTCCCAATTAAAGCCCGGCTCTGGCCGCACGGCCGAGCACGACACCCGCTGCCAGCCTGGCTCCGTTACACTGGAGACCAGCCGGTGCTGCTGGCTGCCATGGCAGCCTGACAAGCTCGGTCCTGCTTCGTAGAGTCCTGTTTCCAATAAATACTTCATGAAATCACCGAACCTGGACATCGCGCACCCTCCGCGCAGCCCAGCCACGGCCCCAGGACTGGCACTGGCACGGGCAGAACCCCCTCCCGCCGCCCCGGTGCCCGCGGCCACCCCAGTCACTTACCGGAGAAGTTGTCGAAGGCGGTGGGGATGTACTCGGTGGGGTACCCATTCGTGGTGTAGCTCACCACCAGGCTGGTCTTCCCCACCGCGCCGTCCCCCACCAGAACGCACTTGATGCTGCGCCGCGGCTCGGACCCTGCTCCGGCCCCGGCTCCGGCCACGGCCCCGGACCCC